>VXAY01007031.1:38242-202882 GCA_013399855.1 Oxyruncus cristatus
CAAAGGGCAAAAAAAAAAAAAAAAAAAAAAAAAAAAGAGCAATAACAAGAAGACCTCACTTCTGATAACTGTTGATTATTGCCTGGTTCTAAAATACAAGTTCCTCCAAGCAAGTGGGGCCATGGGGCTTTCCCTGGATGAGCAGCACCTCCATCATGTGTGTTTCAGCATTGCAAGACTAGACTTTGAAAGAGATTGGGATTTGTGTTGGGAAGTTGTGGGTAGTCTCTCTTGTCTACCCAAGCAGGTAAACTCCAGGAGCTGGAGGAGGATTACAGAATTGATATCGTGCCGTACAGTAACAAGTCTTTAAATGGTTTGTTTGACAGAGTCACCTGAAGTTTCAATAACTGTTCCTTGCTTGAATTTAACAGCTGTGAAAAGGAAACGAGCTGCACAGAGGCAAAGGAGAGAATGAATTGGTGCTATTTCTGACCCACTGGCTGCTGTGTGTCTGGTTGGTATCGGAGCTCCCCGCAGGGACTGGCCGTGCCGTGGGCAACTGGATGGGGAGGGGACAGTGGGATGCAACTCCCTTTCAAATACACACGGGCAGTTTCTGATGATGCTCCTAAGTAAAAGTCAGGAAATGTCTAATGAGCTTTAGTAGGATTGCTGGCTGCTGCAGTTCCTGTGGAAGTGAAATGGAAGATTTGCTGGCTTCTGCAAAGGTTGAAGCCCTGACTGAGGGCCACAGATAGTGAAAACTGCTATTGTTGTATGGTGCATGGCACAAAGAAAGAAAAGGGCAGGTTGTAGCTAGGCAAGTTTCCTTTATTCCTTCAAAGCCAGCTGCCCGGATTGTACGTATTACCAAGGGAAAGAACTGGCTGAGTGCAGCTACCATGCTGTTTGCAGCTGAGGTTGGAGCCAGCCCCCTGCAGGGAATACCCCACAGAAGGTCTCTGCTTTGGAGACCTCACCTTTCCAACCAAAGGGAAAACCCATTTGGCCAGCACAGCCTCTTGTGACAGACGCTTTGCATGCCTGACAGCTGAGAGAGCATAGTTTTTTGCCATGTCTGTCTCATGATGGATCAGTTCCTTGCTGCCCTTTGCTGTGCTCAACGCCCGGTCTGGCTGCAGAGAGTGGTGCTGGGCAGGACAGAGAGACTTGGGGGAACACTGCCACCAACAGTGAATAGCTCAGCAATAATAAATAGCTCCTGTAAGACACGAAGTTTAGTAGTCAGGAGACTCACAAAAGGCTGCTGTTAATGGCATGGCTGTTTCACAGACAAGGAAGAGCGGAAACAAGGATGGGGACTCAGTGCCATTAGTTGTCAAGTTCATGTTTTGGCTTGTTAGGACCAAAGGGACAAACAGACCTGGGTAGCACATGCATATAGAAAAGCTTTAATCACATGAATTGTTTAAAATAATTATATTGGAGATTTCACATAGTACTTTTACTATTAAGTCTGATGATGTCATTCTGGTTGTAGTAGTTACACTACTAGAATGGGTGACTACAGTCTCTGAATTTAATTAGATGGTGATTTCTTTTCCAACCTACAAATTATAATGTAGTAAAAGCTCAAGAAACTTAATGTAAATATTAATTTGTGAGCAACAAATCCTTAGCTGTTAAAAATGTACCTACAGCTGTATCCATGTAGACTTGCTGAGAATAAGGGCTAAGAAGGATATTACAGACCACCAAATTCATGCTCAGCATGTGGCTGTTGAAGAACTTACTGGACTGTAGATACCACTTAACTTCCTCTAATTTCTGTGCAACTTATATTAAAAAATGGTAAGACCACAAAAATAAAAAAAAAAATGTATTCATTAAGAAGATAAATATTTTGAATAAACATTTTTGGTGTAATATTAGTTTGTACAAGGAGAGGAAACAGTAAACTTTATCACTGCAAAGGTCTTGACGGGTAGTGTAACAATATTACCCAAGTAACTGCTTTGCCTATCTTTGGGAAATATTAGGAAGCGCTAAGTGTCTTACTCTTTGTGAATCCAAGTCTGCAGTATTCAAGATAATTGAAAAACTAGGAATCTAAAAGCAGATCTCCTATTTCTTGCCATCTGTGTGAACGCCATTTTTTGCAAAATTATAACCTCTCCTTGACTAGGAAAGCTATCTCAGCATCGCAGCTGAATTTCACAGGAGCGCTCAAGGATAGTACACTTCTGTGGAAAAGTGATTCCACATTTTTAGGAGGAAGATGTAAACTTATTGCAAAAGCTTTGAGAGCTAATCTTTGCATATAAAATGAGCGACCCTGGCTGGCCTTGTTAATGTTTCCTATAATGGAAGCAGATTTTTTTTGATGCTGTGGACCTCTGTGTAATATACTGCACATTGAACTCCAGCTGTAGCTCCTGTAAATTATTAACAAGAAATCCATGAGAGAAAACAGATAGAAACCATCTTCTGCAAATTAGCGTCATCAGATTGCTTTCAGTTGTTCCTTACCTTCCCCTTGACTCCTCTGTGGGTCAGGCACAAAACCCCAGGTTCTCGTGGTTTGGTTTCCACAGTGAAAGACAGTTTTTTAAAAGGACTCCTATTTAGGCAAGCTATGGAAGATAAAATGTTCATTTGGGGGTTCTTGGGTATGTAACTCATTACTGCCATTATTTATATAGGCAAACTTACTGTTATTTTTTACAGTTAGGGTAGAGACTGCCTCTTCTTACAGCTGAATGCATTTATGGCATAATGAATATATATGAAGAAGGAGGGAAAGACATGTATGTACTCTTAAAAAAACAATTTCTTGTGTACTATTTCTAGTTTTTGGCCTCTCTGACGTACAAAAGTTGTCAACAGGAAACACTGTAGCTTTGAAGGTTGAGGTTGGGGCTCCTGCAATTGTGCAGTCTATTCTAATAACAAAATCTCATCCACTTGCTCAATCTTAAAGATCTCAGACTTCTTCCTTCCTTTCTCCCCTCCTTCCTTCTTCAGCAGGCAAGGAAATGTGTTTGAAATGATAAATAGTATTCTTTGAGGAGATTTTTTTTTTCCCTCAGATGAGACTTGTGATGTTCTTTATGCCCTGCAATGTTCAAATTACTTCCACAATTTATTCATTAGAAGTTCTGCTTGTTTTTTTGAACTTTTGGTCATCAGACTGTGCCAGTTGTCTGTTGAATAATTTTAATGTTATTTCAACAAAAAACAAAGAGAATTGAATGGTGTGGATAGACAATCTTGTGAAGCATAGTGCACTTAAGAAACTATATAATAATAATAATCACTTTAATGAGCAATCAAATATTCATTCCTAAAGTCTCAAGCAGTTACAAAAATAATATGCCATTTCAAGGGTGAGATGTCTTCCTTCTGTTTTGACATTCAGCTGCATTAGTGTACACTTGTTAAACTTGTGGCTCTAAATCCCACTTGTCAGATATTCTGGAATCTACTTACACTTTCACTCAGGGCTCAAGTTCCTTCACTCTCAAACCACTTCACGCGTTTCAAGTGCCTAAGTGCCAACAAAGTCTTCCCTCCATCACAGAATGTGCTGCCATTATCAATCCCCAAAAGTACTTTTAGGCATGCAATGGACAATTAATAAACTCGAATACTAATAAGAATGAAATAATGCTGCTAAAAGCAAAGTAGGGCTGAAAAGGAGTCTTTCATTAGAACTCACTTAAAACAGTTAAAATCCACTTATTTTTAAGCAGAAGTCACTCCAGATAAACTACCCTGGCCACAGAGGGTAATGTTTTCAAATGTACTTTGCCATACTAAACTTTTTTTTCCTCTTTTTTGGACGTTTCTGTCTGACTTTTTCATCCTTCTGTAGGTTTACAGAAAAAAAAATATATCTCCTGGAGGTTATTTATATTTCTTTATTCATGGGATAAAAAAGGGATGTACCACATTCCAAAGTGCTGCATTTGTTTTAAAGGAAGAAGAGCAACTGATCTTCAGCCTTAGCACAGCTCTGCCTCTCTTCCCTAATGCTGGAAACGTGGATTCTAGCTAGTGTGTGCACATGCAAACTTTTCAGTCACCTCAGCACCAAGCATTAACAACTCTCAGTACAATGGCAGTGTTTATCTACTGCAAGATCAAGCTGTTTGGACTCAAATCTGAACGTAGTTAATTCTTTAATTAAGCATTTTCTTACGGTCCAGTGGCTTTAAAGTCCTTCAGTGCTTAGCTCAGGGGTTTGCTAAAGTGCTCTCCTGAACTGGAGCCAGAATTTGTACCCAAAACCCCCTTGTTGCTCTTGCCCCCCTAGGTCGTATGTAGAAATGTTCTCTGATTGACAGCATTTCACTAATATAATTGCATTGCTGAGCAGGTTGTTTTAACATACAGAGCTGTCAAAAAGTTGCCTACACCTGCAAGATGCCATCTCCTTTCCTCTATGAAAAATAGTGTTGCCTGCAGAATGTAGAGGAACTTGTATCGATTGGAGTGAATCATAAAATCATAGAATGAGTGGCATTAGACTTCCACAATACTTCTAATAGTGATGGGCAGATTAGTTAAACCCTCTCAGGAGCTTGCCAGTCCTGCTGATGACTAGGAGGGATATGTCCAACAGAGAAATGAAAGGTTGTTTAAAACATTTGCTTAACACCCAGATTCAGTGACCTTAATGTGATTGTTGTTCCTTCCAGTTTGTGCCGATAGATGGAGTTTTATTCTGTGCTTTCACATTTGGGATGTATCTTATTTGCACTATGGCTAGAAACCCTGTCCATGAAAACACCAGGTTGGACACTGTGTGGAGGGACAAGGTGTACAACCCTTTCCTTTAATCATAAATGCAGCATCCATGGGACCTAAACAGACACTCCACTTAAGAAATGGGCGATTTATATGGATGATCTGATTCATTAATCGTTCAGAACGTCCGAATATATTTATTCCAGAGGGACTAACCCAAGATTTAATGTTTTATCTTATTTTATCTCATGTCATTATATTTATTATGTGTTGTGCATCTCCTTTGGAACATAAATTACTGTCGATAAATAAATAACTTGCATTGTGGCATCCCAGTGTATGAACCCAGTCTTTCACCAGTACAACCAGATTTATTTTCATTGATGTTAAAAGCTGATAGGAAACAGAAACGAAGGTAAAGTAAATCTGATTAAGAATTTCTTTATGGAAATCTGTGCCTATAGTACTAAAATGCCCATATGTCTGTAAAAATTGTCATAAAAGCAACTTGGAAAATATATTTTGCAAGGACTGCTAATGCATTTCCCTTCAAACACCTCTGTTTCACAAAATTATTAATTCTTCCATGTATTTTTTCCTTAATAGTAACTGCCATATAAGCAACATATTGTTCGTACTGTGTATTTTTGAGGTCTTAGAGTAAGCCATAATTAGTGGGGAAATTCTGAGTTTAAGCTAATTCTCACACTTAGCTTAAGTGAGACTACCTGTTTATTTCCACGGTATAAACACAAAGATGTTTTAAGTGTCCACCACACCAAATGAGAAAAGAATTGAGCATTGATGGTGCTTTTAGCCTCTCTTTTCAGCAAATGCTGTTTCCAGAGACATAACTTAGCTTTAGTGGTGTTGTCCCAGCTATAAGATTATAAGTTTATTTTTGAAAGTTGTTTAGTTCGCCTTTATTGACTTCTTGAGGATTTTTGGAAGAGCGAAGTGCTGCTCAGCAAAAATACCAAAATGGTGTGTACAGCAATGATTTGCTGGTTTGCTTCTAAAGGTTTAATCCAAACTCCATTCCCATGATGAAATTTTGTTCAAGTTATTTACCTGATTGATAACTGGAAGTCCTGTGCACATGAAGTGCAGCAGTTGCTTTCAATTGCAGTGAGAGGTTGGCATCATCAGTTAGTCCCTTCCATAGAAATATGTTTTGAAAGTCTCGGTTGGGAAAAAATGTAGCTGATGCAGCATAGCCTGCTTTTCTCATTCACAGAAGCAATTCAGATGTTAACATAAGGTAGTTGTTGCATTTCTGAGTCACGCAGCACTTTCCCATAGTGGATCTAGAGGCTGCCTGAGGAGCATGTGCAGGGGTTCTTTGGGTTCTCTTCAAAGCAAAGGCTGAAACTTCAGCCTGATCCTGACCCAGTTGTCAATCCATTCAGTTCAACCTCGTATCCATGGGGTTTAATCTGGAGCAGAATTTGAACAATGAAAAAATAATCTCATGGGTTTGGGTCTGGGAGCAGCATTGTTCTAAAAATTCAAATTAGAAAAGACCAAAAACAAGAGTAAAGACCAATTTCAACTTGCTTATAGAAGTGGAAGTCCTTCGTTAGTGTTGTTAGCAGTTCACATATGTTGATCCCTGGGTTGGCCTTTCTTGGAACAGAACTTAAGGATGAGATGGAACCAGCAGCCTTCCAGAGCCACTGCATCCTAAGTCCCATGCTGCTTCTGTTTACTGCATCACTTTTGGTGGGGATAAGCATGGAGTTTTAACTCCCATCTTTCTTCCTGCATTAATTATTGTTAAATTTTGAGATATCAGTGTTCCTGACAGGCAGCATGACGCTGAATAGGAGTTGGGTTTTCAGGTGGCAGTCACAGACATGGATTTATGCTTAAAAGATCAAGTGAGCTCCATTTGCTGTTGAGTGCAGTGACCCAGCAGTGGTGGGAAGGAGGCAGAAGTGGATGGGACTGCTGTTGTTTGAAGTTTAAGTGCAGCCTTCCCTGTAGTGTCTGTTCCTCTTACAGGCTCCTGTACAGAATGAAGGCTGTCTGCTGTGAGCAAGCTGAACAAATGCTGTGTGAATTTAATTCATTCTGAAAAGCATATATAGTAAAACACATTTGTTTACTTCATGCTGTGGAATGGGACCTTTAAGTCTGTTTCTAATTTATTCCAAGCTAGAAATATGAGGTAAACGCAGAAATCATGCATTAATAAAATCTCTTTATGTTCCCAGCTGGCATGAGAAATAACAGTTGTGGTTCACTGAAAATGACTTTGGGCCAACACTTTTGATGTGATTTTAGGTTTTATTTTCAGCCATGCAGGAACTCTCCTGTGATGCTTTCTTTTTAGTGTTTTACGAGCAGTTAGTCTTTTTGTTTGTCACGGAAGAATGAGTAAAAAAAACCACTAAATTTTCTTTTTTTCCTTTTTCTTCTTTTGTCAGAAAAGAGCATTAGAAAAGCCAGGTCTATCCAGCGCTTATCACCAGTGGAAGAGCTGGTTAAAAAAAAAAAAAAAAAAATGAAAGGACATGTTTGAAAGTAGTTATTTATGGAGCAGAGAAGACTAATGAATTATTTGGTTCTGTCAAAAAAACCCCAAATTGTAAAAAATAGCTTTTATTTCTGAGATACTTCCTTCTGTGCTTAACATCAGCCCTGTTTCTGATCCCATTCCCCTTCATTTCATCTCTCCATAGAATGTGCATCCTTCCATTTCTTTTTTCTCTCCATCTTTTCCTCTCAGTGCCATTCCCCGTTTTCTAGTGCCGCCTGGCATCTTTATTTCTCCACTTCATTATTTTTTTCCTCTTCTGGACCATGCATTCCAGCAGTTTCATGACTGCCCTCGTTGCAAATTGACATTGCCAAAAAGAAAGAGCTGCATTAAGCTGTAACTTGACAGCGCTCGTGTATTTTTATTTTTAATAGGAGCTGATATACCTGGTCAGTTTGTCTCACATTTTGTGAATAAACTTGTTCGTATTGTGGAATATGGAAGAGAAGAGGAGCATGATTAGTATGCAAACTGACCTCTGAAATACGAAAATGTACAAGACCAGAATCTCATTTTTAATAAATGATCATATTTCCACTGGAAATAGAGAACATTAGCCAGGAAAGAGAGTTTCATGCTAAAGAGAGACTAGTATCTAGTAATTAAAATGTTCAATTTTTTTTTACTTCAACATGATATACAGGCTGGGGTTTTTTTACATATGGTAGAGCAAGATAGTTGTTAGAAAGTCTATTTTGCTTAATCTCATTGCTCCTTAAACAAGTGGTGTCATTTTCTTCTGTATTGTTATAACATGGACATAGACACCAAAAGCTCCTCAAAGGCACAAGATGCTTAAGTCCATTAAATAGTCTCACCTTAAATAGGTGAGACTTCGGGGGTTTTTTTCCCATCCTGAGGGAGGCAGTTTTCCTGAACCAGCATCTCCATTGCCATCCTTATAACCACAGAGCCTGAGCTTGTATGGCTAATGATAGGGTAGCGCTTCCTAAAGCAGTTCTCAAACACTGTATAATAGTCATCTCTGAAGTCAGGGCCACGCTGGGGTCAAGGGTTGTTTGCTGCCCAAGCATTTCATTCTGCTGCCACAGCCATTCACGACACGGGTAGTTATTTGTCTCACTGACTGTCAACCTAACCATTGTTATTTGAAAACATTGTCTGATTTGAGCTGTGTGATCTGTAGCACCCTTTTGAAGATCTGTATGCAATTCTTTTGCACTATTTAACTTGAGAATGCAACCTGCGCATCTTGGTTTCTTATGGGGCGGTGGGTGAAGCATGCTTTTGTTGTTCCTCAGCTTGTCATGACAGGTAACAGGATTTTAAAAATAGAACCAGTCTACCTTTTCTGTCAGGGAAGTCAGGGTTGAAACGCCCTTTTTTTTCTCCCAGCACTTCTAGAAATGTCACACGTCTGAGCCAATGCTGTTAATGAATGCCAGCAAGTTCCACACAGAATCATTATTTCTTGTGCAATTTTATTGCTGAATGAAATAAGGGAGACTTTTTCCCCAGCAAAGGAAATTCCAATATATATAAGTTGAAGTCTTTTAGGAAAATCATTTCCTGGAGAAAAAAGAAAAAACATCTTCTTATATTCAATAAATATGCACGACATTTAATTCTCATTTAGCAAAATGACATTTTTTTTCTTTTTTGTATTTTTTTTGGATGACACTTGTCTACCTAAACATATATTAAAAATGTAGCTTGAATTTTGAAAACATTTATCCCTGTTCAATAAGGCTGAAATTTTTCCTATGTGTTGATTGCAGTTCTCTCCAGCTTTGCTCCAGGTTTCCCACAGAACCTTAGCAAGTGGCTTTATCTTTCTACATGATAAATTTCCCATATGCAAAATGAATAGAATAATTCTTACCCCACAGGGATCCTTGTGACTTAGTTCATTAATGGGAGTAAAGGACTAAGTAGAAAAAAGCACTGTAGAAGTTTGGAATATCACTACTGATGTAGCTGTGGGTCTACAGGCATTCAGTTGTCACAGACCAGACACAGGATGAGAGGATTCACATCAAAGCCACAGTGCAAATTTGTGTAAATGTGATCTACATCTGGAGTGAGAACCAATTCCTACGTTACATTACATTTCCCAAAGAAATATTTGCTCAGCTGCAGAGTATGTATTGTTTTAGGGAACATCAAAAAATGATGGGAGTTTAAGACACTCTACTGGCAGTAACCTAATTAACTCACTCTTGATCAAATATTTCAAATGCTGGAATCAAAATAATTACATCTGCAGTCCCAGCTGAGGACAGTATGCTGGGAAATAACATAGGGTCAGTTCTTGGACTAGTGTTAAATAGCACAGATTTGTTGATTTTGGTGGAGCCACGCTGATTAACTGCAGCTGAGGGACTGGCCTGCCCTGCTTCAGCTGGAAGCTGAAAGAGAGTTGGGCTTTTAAAAAACAAGAGGGTTGTATAGTTGAGCTCAAGTCTTTAAAGTCAGAAAGGTTATACTTTTCTCTGGCACTGAGTTTTGCAAAATATGCTGCCCTGGAGGAGAAATTCTGGTTGTGAAGTGTGGGTGAAATACTATGTCTGTCATTTTGTCCTCTGGGTTGATTAAACTTGGAATTATCTACCAGAGTATGCTGTTAATTACTCTCTCTGTTTATTCATCCTTAATGTATATTGTGGGGTTTAATGCTTTAGTTGCTTGTTTTTCTTTTAACAAATTTAGCATAACATGCTATAAATTATTGAGTGCCTTATATTTAACTTGCAAGATACACTTAATCTAATGCTAAACTATCCCAGAAGATGTTTTGATTGAGAGGGAAAAACTCTAAATCTATCCAGGACATCTCAGTCTCTGATGGGGATCCCTGATGTTTCAGGCTCCCTGGCAGTGAGCTTGACCAAATGAAGCAGAAAGAGGACAAAAGCCTGGATTTAGGTCAGGAATTTCTAACACTTAAATGCCTTAAAAAAATTGCTCCAAATGACTTCATGTTATTAAATGTTGGTTAGGGAGCAATTGCCATGGATGATTTAGGAAGTACCATACACGAAACTTTCTGTCACCACAAAAGCTGAGTCATGGCTTTATCACTTCTTTGCTTGCTTAGCATTCAGTGTGAAAGCCTCAAAAGCCAACTCCAAACTTTTAGACCTTCTGGGGCCTTTGTTTGTCAGAACATAAGAGCTTCAGAAATATCAGTAGGGTGTTTTGTTGTGTTGGACTGCCATCTCTCATCTCCCTGACTCAGTCCCTGGCTGTTCTGCCTTACTCAGATTATTGATTTTTTTTGTGCAACTGTGATATTTTATAGGATTGCTTCACACTGTTAAAGAACTTTATAGCTCTTGAATATTAACTGATTTACTCCAAACTCAATCGAATTGCTGTTTGCAAATAAAGAGATGGACGCTTAAGTACTGTTTCCCCAAGAATGATTTAGAGGTGGAATCCAAGACTCTCCTGGCTGTGATGCTTCATTGCCTTTCATCATTTCAAACACTCCACGTTCAGCAATTTTTTTGGTTGGTTGGGTGGTTTTTTTTTTCTCAGTTTTGCATTTCATTATGTATTTGCTGAGTATAAAGGGTGCTGAAAAAATTTCTCAGCATTTTCATATTTTCTGTTATTTTATGATGTTAAAATATTTGCCACGCCTCTTCCAATGGCAGGCTTTTCAGGTGACACCTCCTTATTGCTCTCTTCCTTTCTAAGGAAGAAAGGACTAGGGACTTTCTAACAGCTTCAGAAGTGTCGCTTAACAAAGGTGTTAATAGTGCCTTTCATTCCTTTTTAACTTGTAAAGTATACCTAGGAATGTGGACTTTCTAGTAAAATAAACATGCTCTGTGTCCTTCAGCTTAGGATGTGATAACATCAAAGGGTCATTTATGGTTCTGTTTGCCAGGTGTCAGTTTGTTCATGGGGCTAATTGAAGTTGTATGGGGATATATATTGGTTCAATAGTGGAAAGATCAATGAATTGATTCATTGTAAATCGCTGTCACCACTTTTGCCTTGTGCTGCACTTAGCAGGCAGAGTCCATGGCTAGTGGGGCAAGAATGAGCATGGAGGTTCAGACGGGGCCAGTCGTGCTGCTAATTCAGTGTTCTAAAACAGACTGTGGTTTTGGTGGGATCTTTTAATATTTATTGCCTATCAGGATTCAGATACAGCAAAGAAATCGGTAACATGTGTAATGTGATGGCTTATGCTGCCATGGTATCATTATCCTTGACTCTGCTGGCCCAGAGAAGAGACTTTATGTGGCTTTTTTGTAGTTTGGAGTGCCTGTTTTTGCTTTTCTTGTGGCAATAGTCATGGAGAAAGGCAAATAAGATGTTTGCTTGCTTTTAAGCCTTCTGTCCTTACTGTGTGGCCGCAGTGCTGTCCAGTCCTGATGCAAAGAGCAGTGGCACAGGCTCCCTACACTTCCATGTGTGATAGACATTCAGGGATGGGATTGCTCCCCCATCCACCCAGTTCTGCTGTGTAGGAACCTGCAGGGTTGGGAATGATGCTCCAGTGAGAAGAATGTAGAACTGAGCTCCCTGTGGCCACCAGAGGCCATAGAGTTGTCTGAGGGCATCTCGGCTGATTCCGGTCACAGCAGTGACTACACAATCCCAAGGTTTGGCTATTCACAGCTGAATCTTCCTGTACTGAACTTGCTCTAGTGCCTCATTTAATATTTAATATGTCAGCATACACAGGCTGGCTGTGAGTATACTTGCAGCCAGAGGCGTGTGCGTATGTGAACATGCCAGGCTTTCCCCAATTTTAAGGATACTTAGATGCACATAAATTATGTATTTCTTGTAATACATCTTTTCACTATTAACTGTGTATTACTCTGGTTTTTTAATGCATTTTCAACTGACATATCTTCTGCTGTTGGTCTCTGTTGGCTACTGTGTGCATATGCAATTATCACATTTCCCAGAATTAAGCAATTATTGAAATATATTTTTCTTAATGCCTGCCTTTCCCTTCAGCTGCACCAGCAGTAGGATTTGTTATTAGACAAAACATATTGACCTCCTTGTCATTGTGTTTTTGCATCTCCCTCCCTGATTACACCTAAGCACTGCAGCTGGATATCCATATTCATGTTGCTCTACCACAGGAAAAACAGTCCATCTGCAGTACATTCCCACCTGAAAGAGAGCTTTACCCAATCCATCAAGCTGGGAATATATTTTGCAAACCAGCAGTGATACACGGTGTTGTTCTGGGTATGTCATTTCAACATTCAATGTAAAAAGAAAACTCAAAGAAGGGAATTTGGGAGAATTAAAGAAAATAAGCAGCCTGTAATTCCAAGGAAATGAAGACTCAGAGAGATGAGGTGATATCTGTGGCCACACAATGAGCAGAAAAGGGGATCTGAAATGTTACATTATGCCAAAGGAATTTAATTAATGATACAAGGAATGGATCATCCTGATAAGCTGTGCAAAATAAATAAGGAAGTGTTTGTAATTAAAAATAGTGTTCAAAATCAACTGCCTTACATTTCTGATGCATTTCTTATCCTGGCACTAAGCATCACATAACTCTGCCTCTTTGCAACATGCCTGGTCGAAGCTCTTCATGCCAGGAGGGGAGCTGGGAGAACTAAACCAGGTTGCCGCATGGAAAACTCCCATTAAGTTTTAGGAAGCGGGAGTGTGTTCGCTCCATTCTGGAACTGGCCAGATGAACACAAACTGGGGACTTGTTTGTCAAGTCTTATCGGACTCCCATTTCTCATGTTTCTCCTGATGACGTCGGGTGAAGCCATGGAGGTGTGACAACTGCTGCTCTGCCGGCTGTGAAAAATTGGGGCAGACCAGGGGTGAAACAAAAAGCTGCTTCTGCTCCCTTAAAAAAAAAAGCCCCATGGAGCTCACAGTGCAAAGCCAGGCTGCCTCTCTTGGTTTGCCCGTAGAACTTCAAGTGTACTGGCAACATTTTCAAATGTCCCTGGGTGATTTAGTGTATTAACCCGCTGAAAGCCAGCAGAGCCAAAAAGCTAAGGTTGCTCAGGGCACTTCTGAGAATGTTATCCTGTACAATTATTCTCAAAGATCAAAACCCAGATTGGATACAATAGCTTAAATGAAATTACCACTCCATGCCAATCTTCTCTCAGTCACTTTTGCTGCAGGGCATCATCTGTTGTGGTCAGAAGAAATCTTTCTTATTTTTCATGCCGGAAATTGGACAATGAGGGTCAAAATCTGGTCTGGGGCTCACCGCTGTCTTGGTTTCAGCTGAGTTGATTAGTATGTAAATTAATCTTGCTAGCAGCAAAATTGAATCTAACTTGTTTTGAAGCATCTGGCACTGACAAGGATTCTGGACCCTCGATGTGTACCGATGTCGCATCTCCTGTGTTTCAGAGCTGATGTTGACATACTTTGGGCAAGAGCCCATGGTCACTGGCCATCTATTAGTGAGATTGCTGCTAAATGCAAAGTGCCTTAGTTCAAAAACTGGCTTGAACTAAACTCAGGGAGTTGAAGAATTCAGAGTTTGGGATTTCTTAGAATCATGGAATGATTTGGGTTGGAGGGGACCTTAAAGCTCATCTTGTTCCAACCCCGGGCCATGGGCAGAGACACCTTCCCCTTGATTAGACTGCCCAAAGCCTGGAGAAGAGGAGCAGAAGGGAAGGAAATTTTTCCTGCGTGCTCTTGCACAGAAAGCACAGGCTGGATGGCAACTGCATCCTGTCCCCAGCCACCGGCTCTGTACATTAAGGCCCAGCTACCACTGTATACCCAACATAAAAGCATCATCTTCATTTCCTCGAGCACATGCAGTGTCCAGCAGTGGCTGGACAGGCTAGGTATGGGTAATAATATAGGGAGACAAATAGGTAGATAAATAGAACAAATAATATACTATAAAATATGTCTTTAAATATGTAATAAATACAAATAACAATATATTTATGTAATATATATAAATAAGATAAATTTTATATAACATATTGAATACAGATACGTAATATTTTAGAATATACACTTTAAGTATATATAAATATATATGGAGAATAGTAGCTGTCCTTGCAACTCTTGCAGTAATTTTTGGTTTAACTACAAAGGACCCTTATTACTAATTATGTGCATTACAGAAAAAGATTTTTGACTCTTTTTTTCCCCTTACATTGGCTGGTACCACTGCACAGCTATTTCTGACGTATGGATGTGTGTATTTATGTGTTTGCACCGGAGTTAATTAAGCGGGATTTTCCTTACTGTTTCCATAGGAAATTAACAAACCATATTTTCTCCTTTTTGCACGAATTTTACACCTGAAAGTGCTGAATCAGAATCTACTGCAGTCAGAATAATTTATAGCAGCAAGGCAGAAACGTCCCATATAAATATAGTTAACAACTGCCTCATATATCTGTAGAACTTTAGGAGGGTTCAGCTGACGTTTTATTTAGTAATGACATGGTGAAAAAGCTTATAGAGCATTAATAACGCTGAACACTTAGGCCCCTGTGAAATGTCTCAGGCTACTTGTCTTGAAAAGTGGATTTTTCAAACCATTTTTGAGAACAACAAGCTCATTTTTTAATGGAGTTAAAGGGAATACTGAAGGACAGTAGAATATAACGTACCTGTTGTTGTAGGCACCGGTGGTCTCATCTGCGAGCTGGGTGCACATGGGTGCAGGAGCAGCTGCCTACACAGGGACTTTTGCCATCCATCATCATTACTCCATAACAAGCAAAGAGATTTGTTCGTTTGTGCCCGACACCTGACCTGTGGTGTCTGCACCTCTGCTCTTGCACACATGTGGTACCACCTCCAGAATAAGCTGCACAGACCTTGCACACTGTTTTATTCAGAATATTACAGAGCAGTTAAATGCTGCCTTTCATAAATATGCATTAGATGCATTTCTGTTTTCCAATTTATTATGTTAGGTGGGGAATATCAGTGCTGCATTTTAAAAGCAGCTATCTCCTCCTCTGAATGCATTTTGTCTTTATATCCTCAAAGAGGAAAAAAAATCAGATTAACTACATTGTTTCCTGCACAGTGCCAGGGATGTGTTTTAGTGACATCGTTTGGTATTTAATTAAAATAAACATAGAGAGGAGAGATTTCCCTAGGGGAAGAAGTTGACTAATTGAGGTTTCTCCACATTGATTCAGAGCATTAAACCTTTTACAAAACTGTTTTTTTGACCTGCATGGGTTTGTGTAAAATTAGAAGATCCTGTCAGTGGATCTAATTTGTCCATATAGAAAAAAATGCAGGTGTTTCTATAACGCTCCATTTTAAGTGGCTTATGATGCTGCGTAATAAGTGAGCCTTAATTAAAGTTATGGGGTTCTTGTGCTGCCAGTTAGTGTTTCACTTACAAATGTCTGGGGCTGGGTTGCTGTGCTCAGGTGAGGAGCTGGAAATCATTAACTTGCCTCAACTTGATCACCTTCCTTTGCCTCTAACCCAAATTCTCAAATGTAAAATCCCAGCCTCGGCAAAAAGCAGTGTTCTATGATGGAAAGGGGCTCAGTAGTAAAGCACCTCTCACCTGCAGAGGATGCTTCAGCAGAACAAGGTGAAGCCCTCCAAAGCCTTCAGATTCTCCGAGGACATCATTCTGCTTCACTTCAACCCTCTGCCAGCTTTTCACATGCTGGCTGTGAACCCTGCTCCTGCTGTCTGAGGGGAAAGAGCACTGGATGCTCTTAGACCTGGCATTTGGGATTCCTCCCTTAGCTCTCCCTGCTGACCTTGGCTGGACTCATGATGCAAAGCCGAGCTAGAGCTCATCTGCATGGATATCAAAAAGGGTCTTTATCTGTATTTTAAATAGCCTATCAGGTGTGGGCTATAGACAATTTTCCTTGATCCATTTTGTGTAGAATTTTTGTTGTACCGTGTCTTTAAGAGCTTCCATTTGTTTTGGTTCTCCTGCTTTTTAAATGCCCATTTCATTTGTTTTTCCCAGAGTAATGCACACACAGTTAAGTCTTTTTTATGTACTAAATATTTTCCCAAATGTGAAACTGTTTCCCATATGAAAAATTACTATAAAATATAAGAGGTAATGATAATATTTCTGAGAGGTATTTTTAAAAAAGGAAGCACAGAGAGTTATGCCCATGGGATAGAAATCATAAGATGGTTCAAAACTATATAAAAAGCTTGTCATTCTCAGATAAATTCTTCAGCTTTTCAGACTATTTTCCTGTTCAACTCAATTAGTTTCAGCTAAAGGCATCTAGAGGCATTTTCCTTACAGGAATTGATGAGATTATTTATCTGGTAATTCCTATTCTTATGTTGTAATTATACGTAATGATTAATTTTTCATGCAGAAAGCTTAACTGTTTTTCCTAAAATGCATCTGATAATTTTTATCGAAACACGACATTTATGGAAAAGACCAATACAAATGAGTAATAATGAAATATATGGTTTCTGTGGACATTTGCTAGATCTTTGCACAGTTGCTATCCTGAAAAACAATCAGATTTAATAGTGATCATGGCATTTTCTGAATGATGGTTCTTGCAACAGGATATACTGCATCCCGTGGTATCTGTGGGTCAGATGCTTCCTGCTGTTGGTACAGCAGTGCTCCTCATCAATACAGTACCTGAGAGTCATCCTGTTGGGCTTTGAACATGATTCCACTTTTAAAAGGAAATATTATTTGGGGTTTGTCTGTAGGAGCTGGAAAGATCCCTTATGTGATTCCCACTTTATTTTAGTTCTTTTATAAATTATCCACAAATACAGATGTCGCTGGGTTTTTGTCTCAGTTTCCTCATATATTCTATTTACAGTAATTGCAGTCCTTCTGGATATTTTGGATGGCTTTTGTCCTTTGTTTTGTGTTTCAAGAAATTGATGATAAATGACCTTTAGATCCTTTTGCACTGATGTATTCCAGTTCTAATGAGCTGTTAAAGGAATAATAAGTGCAGTAAACTGTGTTTGTCACCACTAACGAGGATAGAGAGGGCTGACTTTTGAGAGAAGTTGAACTAATTGACTTAAAAATGGTAGAATGGTCCCCGTGGGTGGCAGGCTGCAGGCAATCTTTTTTTTCTTACTTAAATCAGAACTTTTAATATGTTTGTACTACTGCATGTTCATAATCTGCCCTTTGCATTAATTATTGGTTCTGTGGCAGCTTTAGAAGAGGGTACTGAAAGTAATGGCAATCTTCCAGTTAGCGCCTTTGAGACTTTGCTTGATTGGGAGATTAAAGCAACTCCATGCCAGTGGAATTTCTTACAGCTGTTAACCTATCCAAATATTGCAATTTCTGCATGGAAGATGACTGGATTCTAACCTTGGTCCCTAGGACTTTAATGGAGCTGTGCCAGTTTACATCCATTTAAGATCTGTTGCATCCTTTTAGTTTTTTTGTTTTGTCCTTTTGCATTGTGGAAGCAATGTTAGCTCTAGTCAGTTGAAATGCTATACTTCTGTGTTCATAGCAAAGGACAAAAAGGCAGGCAATTTGATTTTTATTTGATTTTTAATCTTACCTGGTTTCCTACTTACATTTCCCTGGCTTGGTTGTCGTGACTGTGCATTTGTTTATATATTAATAAGGTACCTGTCTATTCTGACCTATGTGACAACTCAAAATGCCCTTTGACATCTTCAAACAGAAGTTGCCAGTGTGGTTTAAAGCTCAGGGACCCATTCCCAAAATGAGAAAGTTGCACTGAAAACTTTGGAACTGTGCCAAGCAGTTGAACCGCAAGGATTACGCGAGCCGTACCAGTTGAGTGGTAAAACACAGTTAATTTGTGAGCTTTGTTACATGAAATCAGAACTGGCTACGACTTGGCCTGCTTTCTCAGCCAGAAGTACCAAACCACAAGGTAGTTCACATGTTGCACTGCCCAAATTTTGGGTCAGAATAGTGCATTTTACAGATGAACTAGAGTAAATATCAATAAATATCATTACAGGCATATTCTGATTTGCTCCATTTAAATGCTGAATTTCTGACTGGTTATTTACAGGATGCTGAGTGTCATGAACTGTCCAGAAATCCCTGGATTGCATTTAGTAGCTCACAGCCTGGTTGCTGATTTCTTCTTGGAAAACTCAAGAGGCAGGTTACCTGGAGTGGCGTGGAAATCTGGACACCAGAGCAAGGCTGGGAGGACTGAGGATGCTGACTGTGTGTCACATCAATATTTTACTTTGGAATGATCTTGAATCACAAATATGAGGTGTTCATTTTAACAGTCAACTGTTTTTACTGTTTATCCAGAAAATTATGTAGGAATGGTAAGAGGTAGTGGCTACCCCATCCCTGGAACTGTTCAAGGCCAGGTTGAATAGGACTGTGAGTAACCTGGTCTCGTGGAAGGTGTCCCTGTCCACAGCAGGGGAGTTGGAACCAGATGGTCTTTAAGGTCCCTTCCAACCCAAACCGTTTGATTCTATGTAAAAACTAGAGAAACTCATTTGGGCTGTGTGTTTAGAAGTGTAACATTGTAATACTTATTTCTGAGCCAGACTTATGAAGTCTCCTAAAACACCACATTTGGCCCACATGGTTCCAACCAGTGAGGTTCTAGCAGTTCCCTTTCCTTTCCCTTGGGTCAGTCCAGGGGAGTGGGGATATGTTTTAGAGGCAGAGTGCAGGAGGACTGTACCCAAGCCTGCTTGCCTTTTAACCAAATTTAAGCGCATACCTCTGAAATACCTCTTTGAAATATTACTCTCAATTTAGCTCTTTGCTGCAGGTGTCAAGCAACAAATTTCAGATCCCACTTGTGCTGACATTTGCTCTTGGGGAGAAGGAAATTAGATTTCTACTAGTCTGAAACCAGAAACAAATGTTAGAACTGAGAGCAGTTTGTTTGAGCCGTAATTTGGAAGGTTGCAAAAATAATGAATTTGGTAGCTGAAGCTGCTTTTTGCCCTTCTGTGCAGGAAAGCTGAAATGACTTCCTCTTTATTCTCAGATTTTCTTTTTTTGTCTAATGTGTTAGGTAAAAGGAGGTAATTTTCTGATTGTGAATCCACCCTTCAGAATTGCCTGGTCTTTTCACTCTTGCATCCAGTTGACACTGGTGCAGGTTTTCCTTCCTTTGTGTGCAGCTTGGCATAGAGGGTGAGGAAGAGGTTTTTCCAAGGGCCAGAGTTCATAACAGGTTGGGGCCAATTTTGGTGCTTGAAGAGAAGCAAAGAAACCATGGTTATGCAGAGAAGCTGCCCTGTGAAATGGGGAAATAGGGACAGTGCGAGTCTTACGTGAGTCGCTGGCCCATGGCTCTTTCAGGGACCCGTTTGTGACCTGATCCTTCACAAAAACATCCCTGTATGGAAAGAGGGGTTCAAAGTGCCTCACGACTCTCTCTCTCATGACAGTTTTCTTGCCTGCACTGGGAACAGCTCAGCTGATTAAGTGAAGGAAGCCTTGAGCAAGCCAAGCTGGGACAATGAAGAGCATCTCAGGGGTGTCCTCTGCATATGCCAGAGCTGCACTATGTGCACTAGTAAGGATTGGGACCCTATTTTCCTCTTTAAAGAACAGCTCTTTTCTGTGTTTATTGATGTTCCTAGTTTATTTATCAAGCCATCTGCCAGGTATGACATGAAGATTTTGACAACAATATGTTATGAATTACAAGTTCTCTTCCCTCCAACAAATCCAAGAGAAAGCTATAGCTGTCTAAAACCAGAGGAGCTGGAGGAACACATCCCGCTTTTATTTTTGGAAAGTAAAAAGGAATGAAAAAGAAATGTTAGAAATCGCTGTCTAATCCTCACATGGGTCCTTTAAAGCAGTGTGGAACTTCATAAGTTCTGTTTGTTCTCTGAGAATAATTTTTCCATCCAGTTTGTACTTAGAGAATCACAGAATGGTTTGGGTTGGAAGAGCATCTAGTTCCAACCCCCCTGCTGTGGGCAGGGGCACCTTCCACTAGACCAGGTTGCTCAGAGCTCCATCCAACATGGCCTTGTACACTACTTGTCAGGTTGAAACTAGTCTACAATTCACCATTAAATGGCAAGTTTAGTCCCAAGATTTAGGGGTTTTTTGGTCAGTTATTTGACCTACAGGGGTACATATGTCAGAAATCTTTGTTAGCATATAGGTATCTGTACTTTCTTCTCATCACCTCATCCTAGCGGCTGATTTTTATAAATCCACATTTCTGCCAGGAGATTTAAATACCCTGTTTTTCTTCTCCTGTTGAAATTCATTATAGTATATTTTCAGTAAAATACACAGCATAATATACGTTTTGGGTTTTTTAATACTTACTGTAATTAGTCCCCAGCCACAGGCTCGGAGTCGGCGATTAGAGAGAGCATAAGTAATGGGTGTTTAAATATTCTTTTCTGTTGGGAGAAGGCAGACAGACATTTCTGTGGTACCAAATGATGGCAGAATTTGCTGGACTTAGCTGGTGAACAAATCTGACATGTCTCTTTAGAGACACTGCCCTGGATATTGCTTCTGCTCTTTCTGTTTGCAGTATCATTTTTTTGAGATTGTCAAAAATCAGTGCTTTGACTCTTGAACTTAAATATACCTTTGGAAATAACTGATCTCTACTGGAGTTTTCCCCCCTTTTTTTGATCAATGAAAGCTAGAACTTAAAATAAGAAAACACCAACAACCACAAACCCCACCAGCATCCTTTAACCAATTTGGATTTGGTAATTATGGCTACTTATCAGCACTGGAGGCTGATGTCTACATCCTTACACGGTGACAGGCTTAGCCTTTATGATTCATATGATGACCAGGATTTCCTGGAATATGTGGGACAAACAGGGAAATGCAGTATCAATAAGTAATGAGAATTTTTCTCTGCCTAATTTGCTTTTAAGGACTGAAATTGGTTGTGGAAACTGGTTCATGACTGCCATCAAAACCTCCAGCAGCTTAGGAAAAATAATCAAAAACACTGAAGGAAGCAGCTTATTAGTAGCAGAGCTACTGAAAGCACGTCAGAAAGGTGCTTCAAAATAATTCAGACTCTTTTGAATATCTCAGATTGATGCATGCATTATCAGGTGAAATTACCACAGTCCTCAGAGATGCTGCGTTGGGAGGGGACAGCAGAATTGCTGCATCCACAACTTTTTTCATGACACATCATGACTTTTTGCCTTATTACAGTCTAGAAGGGGGATGTATAAAATATTTTTTTACCTCTTTCTCTGGCCTTGTGGTGACCTCTATGGGAGTATTATCCATAAATAAGGAATTTGTCCTCATTTAATTTAATACCTAATCTTCAGAAGGGATGTTTTCTGGCCCCTTGCAAATGGATATTAAACTATTTTTGCCTCTTAGCCGAGTGCATCCATATTATAACCGCTTGTAGAGGTTTGGACCTGGACCCCAGACATGTGCCCAAACCCACAGGGGCAGCCTCCTCCCTCCCCCTCTTCATATGAACACAAGGGAAGACAAGGGGAAGGAAAAAAAGCACCAAGAAACCGAAACAACAAAACCGAATATATATATATATATATATATATATTTTCACATTTATATACAGTTACAAAGAGACTATATACGTATAAACAAGAGAACCCCAACACCCCAAAACAGAGAAAAAACAGATGTACCCAGACAATAAAGAACTAGCAAATGAAATCCTGACACTTTCCTTAAGAAAGCAAAGATCTCTCCTCTTGAGTTCAGGAACAGAACAACAGAGGCCCACACTCCCATGCAAGGAGCCCAGCTGCAAAGACTTCACTGCTTGCTCCAACAACGCCGGAAGGGGTCTAATCCCCAACTTCCTCCCCCCTAGTATTTATACTTCTGCTTACGTAAAGAATAGATGGAATATTGGGATATGGACACTTCCTTAATTTCAACCTGGTTGCCAGGAAGAGGCCTAAAACCAAACCACTACACCACTGCAAGAGTACAGACACAAAAAATATGTCAGGTTATTTTTTATGTGTTTTCAGTACCTTATAGTTATGGATTACTTCACATCAAATGTCACAGACTTGTTTATAAGCAAAATATTTAGAGCAACGTAAGAAACCTCAGAAGAGTGATGTAGGATGCTTTTCAACAGAGTGATGACTAATGTGATGACTAAAGGTATGATGAGCCCAGTATTGCTACCAGCCAATATCACAGTAAACAAGCTGCAGACAAGGTGAGAAAGATACGTGCATCCATAGCTGCAAAAGCACAAGGATCCATAGGCTGAGCATCAAAATAACCCCTAAAGTGATTTCACAGCCCTGGCACTGCAGTAAGGAGTGTACCAGTCTCCTACTGATTAAACCCTAAGGTTTAATCCTCTTCTGTGGAGGAGAAGGCTAGTTTTTTCTTGTCCCTTTTTCTTGTACCTGATTTTTATTTGTTTTCCAATATCCCCACTGTGGACATCACCCCACTGTGATCATCACCACTCAGCTTTCCAGATAGTGATGCGGAGTCACATCTGGTTGACCATACCAGGCACTAGTGAGGCTTAGAGTTTCTCTCTGAGAAGAATGGTGGTGGAAAATGTTGTTTAGGCACCTCTCTGGTGTAAGGAGCTAAAGCACTAGAAAGACTGATGACCAGCTTCAGAAGGTTAGTGAGTCCTTGGTGGAGAAGTTGGATATACATCTGTTTATAAGGCAAGTTTGGAGAAAAATGATAGATGGAAGATGACTATTAAACATTTTGAGGTAAATTGATATATTAACAGTACTTCAGAGGATGGAACTAGCCAACACATGAGACCTGACTGCTTCAAAAGTCAGAGGAAGCACGAGGCAGTGACAGGATCACAGCTTGGGCAAATGGGGATGGAACAAGACTTCAGCAGATGGAGCAGTGCTGTGAGAAGCTTCCTTGGAAGAGAGAAAGGATTAAACATAGTACACACTCAAGGATTTAGGAACACAATTCTTCTTTCCAGGAGATTTTGGGGACTAGAATTAGTAAGGGATGGGTAAAAGGTAAAGTTGAAGGAAGAAGAACTTGTGCATAGAGCAGCCCATCACACATGTGACTGTGCTGTGCTGGAAGGACCACATGCCATTTGTTTTTGAGGTCCCACCAAGGCAAAGAGTTGTTAATCTGTGGATCCTATGGACTGTGCACTGCAAGGAGCAGAACGTATCTGCTTACAATTAGTGCTATTTAATGTGTAAATTTGTTCACAGAGACAAAAATATTGTGGATATATTTTACGTTGATACTTCAAAAATAGGCAGAATGAAGTAAGGAAAGGGTAATGTCAACATATTTATGCATGCTTGTTATAGAAACATATATTTTCACAGTGCATACATCAGAGGGCCAGAGAGGAGGCAGGGCCTCAAACAGATACAGGCACCTTCAGCATGGTGTTCAATCCCTGCTTTTACTTCTTTCCCCTCAGCTACTTAAAGCCCATTAAAAATCATCCTCGTTGGAGTGTCACTTGACAACACATCGAGTGGCTGGCTTACAACAATGGGATTTTAGTGAAAGCTGAAGTGTATATATTTAAATTAAATGAATACTGCAAAGTTGTTAAGATTATTTTATGAATACTTCTCAGCGAAGGGACACAGCTGGGAGGAGGAAATCTAACACATAAGTGTTAGTGTCTAGAAATTATACAGAATTATTTAGCCCATTAGCTTGTTAACCAGGTGCTCCTTGCACTTAGCCTTATTTTCTAACCCAGGCTGTGCCTAATATTTATTTACAGGTAATGAGGTAGTGTTGTTAGATGTGGAGGGCACCTTAATTCTTTCTTGGACTTCTTTCATGTTCAGGCTTTGGCAGTCTAACAGCTTGTCAGTGAGACATCTGGAATGAGGTTGTTATTGGAGATGGCTGAAAATGTCTGTTACAGTGTTTTTGGGCAGAAGATGAGGGATTTGTCTGGTTCAAAATTTGTGGAAGGTATCTTATTTTCTTGGTTAAAATCAGAGGTCTTTGGAAAATGCAGCCTCCCTTTCTCTCCATTCCTTTTATGCCACTGGTTTGGGGGCAGAGACTACTTTTTGGACTGAAAAATTTTAGCTTGGGATTTATAGGGATTTATAGTATGAATCTTCCAACAAAGAGAAAACACTCCACAAGAAGACATTGGTTAAATGTCTGCTACAATGCACATTTACCTTTATTATCATATCTGAGCATCTAGGAAAAACATTTTTCAGAACTTGTAGACTGAACTCATTCCACTTTATTTCACCATTTGTAAAATACATCTTTTACTCATTTATTCTCCTTTTCCAATTCAGAATTGTGCTCATTTTAGTCAAGGCTGAAAAAGGTCTCAGTGCAACATCATAGCTGTTCCTTTCATCAGTCCAGCCCTTCTTCTGGCACACTGTGCTGCCTTTCCAAAAACACAGCTTCCTTCTGCTCCCCTTATGTGCCTGGAATAGGCTTTTCCTTTGTATGCAGCCTGAGCCCTGTAAACATGGACACAGCAGGACTGCCTTTAATAAATTAGCTGTTAGCACATTCAACACTTTTAAACGATGGGGTGTTTTGCTGCAGCCAGGGAGGAATTTTCATCAAATCAGAAGTTGTTCTCATCACGCTGGAAGTTACAGCTCAGGAAACTGCCACGAGTGTTATTAGCAGAAGCTCCCTGGCATGCCAGGGGAACCCGGAGATGGATGTTTAACCCTTCTGCTGCCCTTGTTTTCCTAATTGGTCAGCCAAATGAGCGTGAGAGAAATCCATCCAAAGGCACTGTGCAGAGAATCAAGGCATTTTCTCTAATAGCACAGAAATGCGAGCAATCAGGAGGGTTATTTTAGTGCAACAGCCTTTGGTACTGAGTCAGACCCAGAGGTAGGAGGTCAGCATGGATACCCCATATCTGGTTTTATTTCCTTCCCTGTATCATAGGCTTTGCAGAGCAGCTGTAAACAATGTGCCTGTTGCATTGGAGATGATGTAGTTGTTGGAAATAGATTCCTGCAGGATTAAAGGTGTGATCGCGGTGCCTGACTGTTGAAACTCCTCTGAATAACAAGTCCTTGTATTGATTTCCTTGTATGGTGAGAAGTGAGGTGATTAGGGAGATGGATATAGATAAGCACATTTCTACTTAGACAAGAACTGGTTTGAGTCTGCTGAAAATCCCGCTGCTGTGGAAGAGAAAATTCCCTGTTGCTTTCCGAGCTATTAATCTGTTTGTGATTAGTTTACTAAAATTTCTCTGCTGTTCTCATAACACTGTCATTTATAGGGTTAACCACACAATTATCTCCTGGTATTTGCTAGCTATTTTTGTTCCCTCTTATTTATGTAAACATTTTGCCATCAAAGACTTAAGTGATACATTCAGATAATGGCCACAGGTAATTGCTTTAACGAGAGAGTCACCAAAGAAATTGCTGTTTTAATACTAGCCTGGGATGACCATTCCCTCTTAGACTGTAAGAAAAGCAGTGTCATATTAGGGTAAACCTCACCAGTTTCAGAGGAAATCATGTGAATTCCAAGCAGACAGGAGTTTAGTGGCAGAAGTCAGGCAAAACCCACAACTATTTCTTTGTAGACTATCCAGCTGTGTATTAGGTATATTATTCCTAGGAGTGGTTGCCTCTGTAAATGGAAACAGACGGGGGAAATGCTGTGTGCTTGTCTAACCTCTGCTCATGCTAATGAGAAAATCCTTGGCTTGGGTTTAGTCAGTGTTGGTGTTTTTTTGGAAGGCGCTTCGGGCATCTTGCGTGGTATATAATGCACAATGTCTGCCTATATATGCTTTATGAAGTGTTCTGTGTATATCTGTTCCGAGAGATTTGGCATTGTCTGTGGGGCTTATATAGTATAGGCCTTTAAGAGCAGCCCTCCTCCAAAAAAAACCCACCAGGAAACATAGATCCAAGCAGCCTCCCAGCATGTCAGCTTTGGTAATTCAATACCACCACCCGTTCTTTTGCTGTTAAATAGGCAAAAGAAGTAGAAAGGACCCCACAGCTTGAAAACTGATGCTATTTTGGTCTTCGACAAAAGTCTTTGCTTTAGAAAAGAAATTTGTTAAGGAGTTAATTTTCAAGGACTGCAGGCAGAGCTGAGACGAAAAATAATATTTTAAAAAAATATTAAAACACGCATGGCAGAACATTTTATTCTCTCAGGAAATTGAAACAATAGTTTGTGGATGCTGATGCAGATTCAGCACTGAAGAAGAACACAGCCCAAGGGACAAATACTCCACCCTGCACATCAGGAGTGATCTTCCAGTTTCATGTGAGGTTCTGCCCTTTCCTATTTGCAGGCTTATGTGAAGAGAATCTGGGGGGTTTCCACTATCTTTTATTATTGATTTCCCAAAATTAGAAGTCTCTTTCTAATAGAGAGGTGGCTTAAAAGCAATCAATAGTGTTTGAGAGAGAGTAGTTCAAACTGCAGTGGAAGGTGGTGTAATTCACCCTTTCCCTTGTTACTGAGCCTCATTTAGTGCAGTGCTGCACAACAGCTCCAGATTTTAATGCTGTAAATCCCTTAATTATGCACTCCCCAAATGTGTTAAAAATAATATAAAAGTGTTACTTGGACATTTCTGGCTGCATCTCCCTCCTCCCGCACTCGTATTCTGTTTGCAACTCACTACAACTTAACTATGTGATTTGTATTGGAAAGATTGGTTTTTTGGTCCATTTCACTTTATTATCTTTCAGCAGAGCTGTGACATCCACTTAGATATCTTTACTGCAATTGTTTCATGATGAGATCAGATTGCCCGCTGTAGCTATATCACAATAACAAGTAAGAGAAAATTCAGGCTGCCTTGCTTTCTTTTGATGAACTGCTGTAGCCTGGCTTCACAGGAGGGGAAAGAAAAAAAAAAAGGAAAAGAGAAAGAAAGAAAGAAAAGAAAAAGAATAGCACATAGAAGAAGGACAAAAAAAATTCAATCAAAATTGCTCTGAGTTAAGGCAGATTGAACCTTTTAAATAAACACAACATGAATATAAAGAAGTAAATGGTTCTGAATGTTACGATGGGGTAAAAAACCCCATAAAAACTCCTAAATATTGTGATTTCTGTACTTGTCTCATTTCAACAGGGAGCACGTTTTGGTTCCTCTGCTTGAAAGTATTTTTAATGGCTACTTTTAGTTCTCAGGCTTTAAAGCCTGTCCATGGCTGTACTGTTTATTGAAAACAGCATTCTCTTTTCAAATTGTACTGATGCTTATTGAGCAAATCCTGTCTGCAGCACTTTCCCACTTACCACCTCGTATCATGGACCCTCAGATCAACCAACTCAGTCACAGGAGCTGGCAACAGGCAGTATTGTTGAAGCCATTAACTTTTCAGATGAACTTGATAGGTCAGGTTGAAACATTGTTTATGGGAAACTCCACGAAGGCTTCCAAGGCTATAAGCAAGATCCTCTTGATTATTTTTGAGTTTTCTTGTCCCTTTTTTTCTTAGTGAAGGAAGGGTTAGGGTAGTGGTAGCTTTGTGACTGTGAGCTTCAGCTAGCTTCAGCTCCACGGCTTGCTCCATACCTGGCAGCAGTGCTGCAGCAGGTCCTCCACATCACTGGGGTTATTCCCTAGTGCTGTATTCCAGGCTCCAGTGGAAGAGCTCTGCAGGGAAATGAAGCCTAGGAACACAGATCCAAGTGACAGTACATCCTGAGGCACATGGCAAGAAAAGTTCAGCAGAAAAAAGGTTCATTCCCAGAGCTATTCTTTCTGCTGCTGCTTCAAATCATCTCATCTTGGATGTTGCAGGAGAAATGATCCATTCTACACCAAAAAAACGCCGCCTCCCTTTTCAGCACAGTAAAGAGAAAAAACCCATGCAGAGACACGTGTATACAGCTAATGGCAGGAGGGATGTGACCTGTTGTCCTCTTCCATGGAGGCAGAAGTGTGCAAGGGTCATCACAGGGGAGCCTGACCCAAGCCCACTCACAATCAAAGGAGCCCGACTGAGTTCAGTGTGAACAGGTTGGAGCCAGAGCAACCTTGCAAATCATATCAGAGAGTTTGAACCAGGTCATAGGCCTCTGCTTTGGTGTTTTTCTGTTATTCCTCTACTTCTGAAGAATGGATAGCAGTCTTATCGTTGCCAGCTCTTCTGATATTTGATGTTTTTCTCAAAGCCTGAGCTTTGTAGGCTTACAAGACACAGATTTTATGTTTTCTAAGCTATTTTGTGGGCATGCTTTTAATATGTTCTAGTGTTTTGTAGTTGAAAAACACAGGTGAAAGCCTGACTTGAGTTCCTAAAAGCTCAGAAATGACAAGGCAGAAGAAATCCACACATTTATTAGTTTGTGAAATGCTGTGACTTTTTAAGCTGTCATGATTTTGGGTGGTTAAGGATTTAAATATGGTGTTTACAGCAACAGTATGTTTTCAGTTCTGCAGACAGAATGAGGCAGTATGAACTGAATGCTGTGTTAGTTCCACAGAAGCTCAATCACTCCAACAGAATCTCTTGTGAGTAGGCAGAGTTGCCTTCTGAGGAAGAAGATGCCATCTTCATCCTGTATAATAATAAACATATAAGGAAAGTCTTCTCCCCAAGAAAGCATCATCTGGCTGTGGATCAAGAGTCAGTTCAAACCATCATATAACATCCCTTGAAAACTGGCATTTGTCGAGATGTCACATTTGAAATGTTACAGTTATAGGACTTCCATTATATGTATTATAAATCCACATTTTAGAAGGTTGTAATTTAACTGTATACAGTCGTTGTGCTTTGAAACTTGGCATAAAAATCACAGCCCTGGAGCAGATATTTTGTAACAGAAAATATGTGAGAAACTTGATTTGGCTTTTCAGAGATATAGACATGTTCAAGTTATCACTCAGCACATTAGACTTACAGAAGTGAAATTTCAGTGAGTTACCAGATACAAGAACATGGAGCTTTGGGTGGGTGTGATGTGATTCACAGCATGTAATAATTTGGTTTTGATAATGATGAATAATGTAAATGCAGGGACATGCTGTGTGGGTTTTAACACGGGACTACTGAGCATTGGAGACAGAGGGTAAATCAGTTGGAGTCATCTCCGAGATCAGCTTTCTGGATGCTCCATTTGTACTTGCAGGTGAAATCAGAGCTAATGAATCTGGATGGAACTGCTTGGCTCCATAGGCGTTACAGGCAGGTCCTGGCTGTGTGATGGGGAAAAGGGCCCCAAATTACCCCTTCTGTGAGATCAAGAACGTCCTGTCCTCTCGGCGCTCAAGGTTACAGAGAACTGGGAATAGGTGGGTGTTGCTGAAAAGTGGTGCCAGGTAGACTCATGTCTATCATGGAGTTGGTTGTTTGACTTGAAATGGTTTATTTATAACATTTTCATGAGATGTGCTTTTATTCTTTCTTTTGTTCCCCCTCAACCTACAGCAGATTTAAAACCAATGGAGAGTATTACATAAGACTGTAGCTTATTATTGTTGAATAATGTATATATCTGGAGTACTGGCTGTGCCATATGGATTTTTAACACCGAGTGTTACCGAACCTGTGGAGCAAATATATGAAAGTGAGGTGCCAGATGAGAGGCTTTGCTTTTGGAAATTGCTGTAGCTCTCCGGCAGCTGCATATGCACCAGGACCAACCTGCTCTGTCACAGCAGCCGACTCTCCTCTGCCTTCCCTGCTCTTTCCCTCTTTCTGTCTGGCTAAAATGAGATAAAGATGCTGGTCTGTGAGTGGAGAAGACTGAGAGCTTGCCATGGAACCAGGCAGGATGAGAGCAGGTGCTGAGCAATGTGATGAGCTGGGGGTACCCCTTGCATTGATCACAGGCCCTCCCCAGAGCCAGGCTTTGCTGCTGTGGGTCCTGTATGGCCCTGCGATGCTGGGAGCTGGTGTGGGATCTTGTTGTGTTTACCTTAAGAATAAGATATGCAGTGTATCTGCCCCAGGAAAGGTTTGTAAGCTGACACTATAAACACTGAAAAGGTTTCATCTGTTCAAAGTCAGTCAGTTCAAATATCCTTCCTTTCTTTTCTTTCTCTTTAAAAATCTCCAAATTGGTTTCCCTATTTCAAGTGGAGCAAATCGGAGGAAGCTTTATAGATCAATGATAACCACATCAGATATTTCCCACTCTTGTTTTTCTTTCCCTATTAATTGGGGAATAAAAAAAGATGCTGAATAAATAAACCTATCAGCTATCTGGGGCATAGTAGGGGAGTTGTCAGTAGGGATGGGTGCAATGTGTTGCAGACAGGGTTCTTTAAAACTCTTTAAATCTGAACATCCAGACAGATTTGTAGAAGGGAAATTCTTGGCTAGGTTAATCCCACACAGACTAATTTATATTATGGATAGGCATGTGTTTAAACAAATACGAGGCATGCATAAAGTATCTCCTGATTTGAGATCTGTAACAAGGATGGAGTGTATCACCACCAGGTCAGCCAGGAAGCCAAAACCTCTGGAAAGATGGGGTCGACCTGACCACAAGTGGTACTCAGGCCAGCTGTAAATCATCACTGTTCCTGTTAACTAATCAGAACAGGTGAATGGTGAGGTTTTATTGGTTTCTGGTTATTTTAGGCTCTCCCCCATGAATGTGATCTTGGAGAAGCAATTTTGTGCAAGGATGGGATAGATGGGCAGATTTTTTTTTTCAAGGCTATTGCAACGGATGTGCTTATAGGTACGAAATGTGACCTGGTGAAAGCTCTCTCAAAACTCACGGTCATGGCATCTCCTCAGTAACAAAGGGTAAGAGGGAAAAAGAAAGCCCAGACAGAGGGGGATCAGAGGGGAAGAAATCGCAGCGCGGGGATGGATAATGATGATACGACTGAGTTCTTACGTAATGCTTTTCACCAAGAGATCACAAAATAATATGAAAGCTGCAGCTTTCACAAAGGTGAAAGGGAATCCCAGTCCTGTGTTATATCCATTACTCCTGTTAGATCTCGTACAGATCAAAGAGAAGGAGCCAAGTCACAGCTCATACTAGTGAGCCACTCTAGGCAAATAAGGAGAAGGCAATAAAATGTTTGCTGTCCCGCTCTACAATGTTAATTACAGAGTTGTGAAGGTACCTTATACCTGGTATACATTCCGAAGGACCCAGTAATGAATGTGTTGCAGAAAATTTCCAGCTGGAACCCAAACAGGACCATTTAGAGATGCTTTGCTGAACAGAATTACCAAATCTCTAGGTTAGGTTTTGGCAGTGGACCAAAAATACTTTCCACAAGGGGTGATTATTATGTATGATTCATACAGTGCGTCCACACGAGTAAAAATAATGCTACTTAGCTCTCAGTGCTCAAAGTGCTTTTACATTTTGAAAGTGCTGTGCACATACTAGTTAATTAATGGAATAAAATAAGTTACATTTTTGCGCATTTAGCATTGACAGTTTGACAATAAATGGTTTTGGAGACTTTATGTGCATCAGTGTGTTTGAGCAGCTTGTCTAAATTGTGCTGATGTTCTCAATTGTATTTGAGCAGCTTCTTAGTAATTTAGATGCTTTTTACCTTATGATGAGCAGATAGATAGAGCAAAGGTTTGTTGTTGATAGCAACATACCATAAATAAAGTACCTTCTTGTTTTTTCAAATAAAACGTAAATCTGTGCTTGCTTGCCTCTGTGGCTCATGCCCTGAAGTCCACAGCACAACTAAACTCAGTGGTGGAAGTCAAAAAGCACTAGGAGCCGGCATTAGTATTTTAAGTGCAGAAACAGAGCTCTGTCCAGAAGATGGATTTTGTGGAATTGGTGTACCCAAGATTAGGCATCAGGACTTGGTAAAGCACTGGAAAATCTTCTGGCTGTTTTCAGAGGACTGTCAGTCTATTAACATCTATTAAAATTAATTTTAAAGCGATCCCTTAGAGATGAATCTTGGTTTTCTCTTTTCAATTCTTATGAAAAATGTTGGCATACAGTCGACATTTATATCCCACTGGACTTCTTTTTTTTCCTAAACAACCTATATTAGAGTTGCAATATCCTCTGGGGAAGGCATTCCTCAATCGTATCAAGCTGGCTTAATGACCTTTCACACAAGAACATTTTGGCTGGATTGCTGTCCCAGCTCCCGTACTAAATCTATAATCACATCTGGTGTCAAGCATAGATCTTTCTTACTGGTCTCACCCTCTCACAGGTGCAGATATCCCAAAACCAGTCTTTGAAGTGAAGCCATTCCATGAGTTGACCCAGCTGCCAGCTCAAGTCCTTGAGTTTTTTGGAAATTTTACATCAAATTTTCTTGTCTCACTGCTTGATGTTCCTCCTGATCTCCCTTCTGATTAGCAAGAAACACACAGAGGTTGCATTTAGGTCATGCAGACTCCTAACTTGGTTTCTTTCAGAATGCTGGGAATCAACCATTTTTAAAATAGCACATCATTTTACAGTGATCATTATTTGACAGAAAACACATTATTTTGTTGAACCCACCTACGTGTCTCAGGCACAGATAGGGTGTCATTGGAGACATGCAGTAAGCAAATGATCCTGAATTGATCTCCTTTTTGTAAGAGACAGTGGAGTGAGCACCCTGAGAATGGAAGTTCTTTTTCTAGCAGTACTGTATATTTAATAGCTTTCTCTTCTTCCTGGTTCTGTCTTTTTCTGGTGGCAAAAAGATTACCTTCAGCATTAAAATGAGAGATGTACAGTATTTGAGAAAATCAGCCTTTGTCCTTCGAAAATCATCTTTAATAGCTTGCATTAATGAGTTTAATTTGATCTCTAAATGACAGATAACTTAATCGTAAAACATTTTCTTCAAGGAGAGAGATAAGGTAATATTTACATAAATGAGATTCAGTACAGGTTTTAGTAAGAGCAATGGTTTCAGAGCTGTTTCAAGTTATACCTTGTGGCCTATATTCTTGAGAAGTTTTTTTGTTGTTGTTGTTGTTGTTGTTTTTTGTAGTTTAGAAGGGCTCTTTTTTATCTACAACTTTCTGAATAAGAGTTTTGCAAACTCTGTATATTGTTGCTTTCTAACCTGGTCTATAGCAGATCTGTTACCCCTTCACTTTGCTTCTACTACAGGAGTTTTTATCTCCTCACTGGGGAGGTGTTATTAACTTTCTACATCAGTGTTACCTCTACTCATGTTCTCCCTCAAACAGAGGCTATATGGAGTTGCAGTATATTGCTGCTAATATAGGTTAAGTGAGCACTCTTCATCCCCTAGAAGTGTAATTTTTTTGACACCTATTGAATTTTTTGGAAACTTACGTGTAGTCAGATAAAATTGGTGTCCCAAGTGCTGCTGTCATCTTCTCAGCAGGGTGGGAAAAACTTGGCTGCACTAATCCAAAATCATTTTGAAGTCACCAGCTTTTGGATAAAGAGTGACTAACATGAACATTAATGTAGGATGAAGGTGAGAATGGTTAAAGAAGGGAGAGCAAACAAGGCAAATACTCAGTGGGAGTTTTCTTTGGGGACTGCTCTCAAATGCATTAGATTTGAGGGACGACTTAATCAAATTATACATTTTGCAAAGCTGTCTGAGTTTTAGGTGCTTGTATAATTTTGTATGTGGGGATCATCTGGCATCTTTAGATGGAAATACTAAAACAAGTTGAATTTTAAACCAACTTTGTAAGATCCAGCCCTTTTTTGTTTCCTCTGTCAATAACTTAGAAAATAATGTGGAAAGCCCAAGTGACAGCAGTCAGCAGCCCCTGAGGTGAGGTCAAACCTTTGCTTGACCTCAGTGAGAAAATGGTTGCTGAGTTTATCATGACTGCCATTTTACCCTGCCTATAACAGCACACCTAAAAAGTTGTTTAAGCCATCGTCTGCTGCTTCCAGGACCTCTTTCTCCTGCCCATATTCTGCAGTTCAGACATTTATTGTGTACTCTCAGGAGCCTGCTCAGGACTTCTCAGAATCACAGCCAGAAACCAACATTTTTGTCCCAGCCACAAGACATCAGCACTCCTGTTTCTGCGGCAGGAGGGGGTGCTCTAGCATCCAAACTTAAATTGCTCATAATTTAGAAGCTGGAACAGAGTTGCCCAGAGAAATTGTGGATGTCCATCCCTGGAAGTATTCAGGGCCAGGCTGGATGGGGCTTTGAGCAACCTGGTCTAGCGGGAGGTATCCCTACCCATGGCAGGGGGATTGGAAGTGTTTAAGGTCCCTTCCAACCGCAGGCTATTGTATGATTCTGTGATACTCATACCTGTCTGAAGGGTATGAGGTACCAGCACTTGGTCTTTCTGTGTTTTTAAAACCTGTGGCTGTTTTCTACTCAGAATCTTACAGCAGCCACTAACATGATGGCAAGGAAGAGATTATGTTTCTGTTTTCAAGCGTATTCTGGCTTTTGAGTGGTAGGTTCTGAGCAAGTAGTGCTGAATCTCCTGCTCACTCTGGGAAGGAGTGGAAATTGTATTGGTTGATATTGCATGATACTGCAACAAAACTGGTAAAAACATCAAGAACATAGGAGTTTTCTAAGTGACACCTCAGTCCAGCAAAGAGCTTTTGATGTTAGTGGAATGTAACATTTTTTGGAATTAGTCTATGACAGTTTGGATGCCCAGGCAGGTTTATGATGCTCATAATCATTAGGAACTTCGGGGTATTTAAGTCCAAGTTGTACTAAAAAGATACTGGAAAACTGATGTTGTAAGGTAAAACGTGATGCAGAAACTTGGCTTATGGGATCACAGCACCCTGCTTGATTGTATACCACAATTCCATCTTATTCAGCGGAGCTCCACAATGAGGATATAATGATAACTCTAAGCTGATGATTTATCTCCTTCAAAAGGCATGGTTGTTGTAAAACTGCCTATCAGATATTTTCAGAGTACTATCCTTCACAAGCCGTTATTTAACGCAGTTATATTTGCATGCACACCCTCTCTTCCCGTTTGCCATTTGTCACCGAGATAGCAAATTACATTCATCAGAATCCATTCATTCTCCCGGTTTTGCTGAATACAGGATTATCTTGGCTGTGTCAGCTGCCCTATGACTGGGAACTGTGAAAAATGGAGGTCGCCTTCAGATATTCCAAACATGTATCTTCAAAGGACAGTAGGTATTAAGCTGGGAAAGATTAATGGACTTTATGTCATCGTGTTTGTGTGGCATAAAAGTGAGTTGTTCTGATTGATGGATATCTTAGTAAAAACAAATGCATTTTTAAGCTACTCTCCTGCCCCTTCCCTGACAACTTTTAGTGACCATCAAAAGAAATATACTGAAACGTTCCCTTAAATCCTAGGCTGATTTTACAGGTTTTTTCACCTTTAGGAAACTGAAAAACTTTTTGTAGTTGAGAAAGAAACCACATGTGGAATACTAAGGACTGGTTATTTTATAGCCAGTCTCTGTTTATATTAGCACTGCAGGACTATCATGTCTTCTTTGTCAGAATAACTGTGCAATATATAAGTAACTGGGACATATACAAATGATCAGCAAAAAATTGCGAATTTCTCAAAAAATGCTGTTGTAATTTCCTATTTTAGATCCAGGTTGGCTCTTTAGGATAGCCATTCTGCTTGTCTGGCAGATGCTTTGTTCACGCAAAAAACTAACAGCTCAGCACAACGGTGTCCAAAAGGGAAAACTCTACCTGTCCTTGAATAATACACTGTATTAAAAAGGTTTTGAAGGTATTCACAGAGTGAATTCTCTCATGGAGAATAAGTAAGCTTTAAAAAACAACCAATGTATTAGGGAAAAAAGAGTTATTGTTATTGATTCTCACAATATACGGGCACATTGAAAGGATATTTCCATCAGAGGAAAACCTGTGGTGTGCAGTGAAGCTTGTGAACTTTGCTTGTGCCCACTGATGGGATCTTTTGTTTTTCATCTGTAATATCTTTGGTCGAGAGAGAACAGGAGTTAAAAAAACAGGGTCCTGGTCTAGTTCTGCTGCTCTTGTTTTCTGTGACCTTGGGCACATGCAATCTCCACCTGGAGGCAGGGATCTGTCAAAGCTGTCACAAAACTGCAATGCTGACATATGCTTGAGACCTGTGGGTAGAAGTGGTTCTCCACTGAGAAGTATTATGGGTTTTGATGTGTTTCAGTAATATGGAGATAGGCTTGGGCCATAGTGATAACTGCACTGATGTGTCTGGTACCCATGTGATACAGGGAGTAATTTGCCCTCAGCTGTTGAATAGGAGCAGAGCTGTAGGAACAGGGAGAGACACAAAGGACAGGGAGAGACATTTTGACCATATTTTAAATTTATCTTGAGGTTCATTGTTAAGTGTGTTGCTACGCATTTTGTTTCAGAGGCAGGGATTGCTGCCAAGTCCTATGTGCAAGGATGTTGTTTGTATTAATATTTTTAAATGGTAATAAATTTCTGGTGGGGGTTTTGTTAGGTTTTTTGTTTGGTGATTTTTTTTTTTACATTGCCTTTGGACTTTTAATTATCTTTCACTCCAAGAGAAGTATGCGTTCCATCATGAAGTAGGATATTAAAGCACTAATAATAACTTTCTGTTTCTGTTTTTTAACTGCAGTGGGACCACCATAGAAACCATTCCACTCTATTTGTGATAAGCATAAATCATTTTATAACACATATGGTTTGTATTATTTTTTCCTTCAATGGCTGCCTAAGTAATATGTTGGTTTAAGTAAGAGTTGCTTCTTCACAGCTAGTCCTCAACAGGTATTTGCTCTTGATATGATAACGCTCCATTAATACCATTACTAGCAGGAGTCTTGCAGTAATGTGGATTTTTATTTAGGTTTTTGCTTTGGATTCCAAGGAATCTCAAAACTCAAATCCATGGAAACCAAAGAGCTTTGTCCTGAGAGAGTACATTTCTCTCTCCCTGGATTGAAGGGTGATCCAGAGATGTCCTGTTTGCCTGAAGCTGTGCTCTCTCGTATGACTGCAGGGTCAAGTAAACATGGGGCGTTTTGGCTCAGGTCTGCAGTGGTTTTGAAGCTGGGCCAAGAGTAAAGCTCTTAAGGAGAGGTGAATAGCTTTGTGAACATCATCACACAGTTCGTTGATTGTCAAATTCACCGTATCACCAGTCTGACATCTCTGCCCTGCTTAAATTTTGTTCTGAGGATGGAGGCAGTGCCAAAGCTTTGTATTTGCCATAAATACTTGACTGAAGTTCTTTGTGAGAATAATTCTGCAATCATAGACCATGATATCATGCCAAAAGGAGCAGACAGTCGGCTAGGCTCTATGCTCTAATGGTTTCTGTGAAATTAGTAATAATACGAGGAGGCTGAATTTTAATTTACAGTGCTGTGGAATGATTAGTTTTTATAGGGCCTGAAGCACTCACCTTTGGGCCTGTGTGAAAACTTCTGCCCTTGACCAGTGCTGGTTTCCAAGGGGAGATGCAGTCCTCTCTGCTCTGTTTGGTCAGGCAGGCTGCTATCTGGACAGCTGGCTAGATGTGCCTGGTGCACAGGAAAGGCAGCACCTCTAGCAAAGTGGATCACAGCTGTGAAGTATATGGCAAATGCCTGTGTTCTTTTGCAAAGCTGGTATTACCATTTGTTAGTTGGTTGCAATAGGATTACCAGAGGATCAGATCAGGCTGAAGGGGAGACTGTCAGCACCGAGATCTTTCTTTAAGAGGGCCAGAAACAGATGTCGGTCTCTTTGAAGTGTACTTCTGTATGTGGGCAGTTAAGTGAGTCACTTTGGTCCTGGACAGGGAGGAACTCTGTCAGAAAAACAGAAAAGAAAGAGATGGCAAATGGGGTCCCTGAAGATAAACAAGAGAGAGATGTGGACTTCAGAACAGCAGACTCCACCCTTGTCACAGAAATAGAAGACATTTTACATAGTGTGCAGGGATGAGCTAGAACACTCCTATCCTGACCCTATGGTGCATTAAAAATCTCTTGCTCTTTATTCTGTTCTTCCTACAACTGAGATTTTGATTCTGTAAGAGCATGCCTTGGAAACCTGACTTAATGGCTTTGTTGCCACTGGTCTCTACAAGGGATGTCTGGTCAGGCAATGAAAGCCAACAGGGCTTTCAGTCACAGTCCAATTAGAAGCAAAATGGGGGATTGCAGCATAGTTGAATCATACAGTGGTTTGGGTTGGAAGCAGCCTTAAAGACCATCTAGTTCCAATCCCCTGCCATGGGCAGGGACATCTTCCACTATACCATGTTGCTTAAAGCCCCATCCCAATGGCCTTGAAGGTTCAGGGTTCCTTCCTTACAGACACTGTAGTCAAGGTGTATTAATGGGTTCAGGCAGCTCTGAACCGTGATTGTTAAGGATATTTTTGAGAAAGTATCTAACATTCGGGGTAATGGAATGTCTGTATCAGAAGAACTTGAATTCTTAAGGAGGCAAACATTCTATCTGGTGTTTCGGAGTATAGGCACTGATCCAAGCACACTGAAGTCAATAAAACCCCTCTGTTTGGCTTCACTGAATTTTGAATTAACTCCATGGAATTTTGATAAATTAAAGAGGTTTCTGTAAGCTTCTAGTGTTCACCATCACCATAAGAGAGTAGGTCCTGATGGGATCAGGCAGGGGTGTTTCACAGAAGGGATTTGCTACATGGACAAAGAGCAAAAAGCTGCTTTCTTCTCTTTGTTGTTTGTTACAATGTTCATTTGATTTGGGATTGAGAAACATTTTTAACAATTTTGCATTGTTTTTCTACTGTGTATTTTCTGGTAAGATTTAAATGATTATGGAGCTTTTTGTAAATATCTTGGTGCTGGAGACATGCATGAAATACTTGGGAGTGCTGAAACACAGTTGGGTTTGTTTTCGTTGTGAGCTGTTACTTTGTTAGGACACAGGGTGGCAATGACATGGAAACACTCATTAGGTGAAATAGTCTAGAATGGGTTTTGATCAGTTTTCTCCTTCAGATCTGTGCTTGATACATTCAGCTTGGCGCTTGGGCATACATACAGCTATACCTATGACGGCATTTGGCATGTCCTGTGGATTGTGCTTGGTAATAACTCTTTGAAGCAGTGCATAAGTGCACAACAAGGTATTCCTGTCCCCTAGACAGAGAAGTTAAGTCAGAGAAATCAGACATCCTGCCTGAGACCACAGTAAAAGAGCTGAGATAAAAACATAGACATTTTTGATGCTAAAATATATAGAGAGGCATAGGAAGGTTTGGGTTGGAAGGGACCTTAAAGATCATCTAGTTCCAACGCCTCTGCCGCTAACAGGGACATCTTCCATTAGACCATGTTGCTTAAAGCCACATCCAACCTGGTCTTGAACATTTCCAGGGATGGGACATCCACACTTTCTCTGGGCAACCTGTGCCAGTGTCTCACCACCCTCACAGTAAAGAATCTCTTCTAACATCTAATCTAAACCTCTGCTCTTCTAGTTTAAAACCATTCCCCCTTGCCCTATCACTATATGCACGCATAAAAACTCTCTGTCTTTTCTGTATAGATACAGCTGTAGAGTATAAATTCCTCCTGTAGGAGCAGCTGCACGCAGAGATGTGCACGTACACATGCAGTGTCCTCCCACACATTGTAGTAGAGGGAAGGGACCTTTAGGAAGGGTTTGTTGGACCCTCAGCAGCTTTTCATCATTCCTGTGCTGCGGTGACCCTTTAGTCCTGGAGCACCTGCCCAGCCTCCCATGGAGCTCTTGTAGACCCTTAGTGCTCTATGAATGAACACACCCAAGGTGCAGAAACATGGCAGTAAACTGAAAACTCACAAGATGCAAAGTGCTCTCAGAGTCACCAGGGAAAATACAAACAAACAAACTCCCAATGAGCAGAAAGCAGGAGGAAATGTTTTTGCTGCTTTCTTTGCACCCAAGTCGGTGCTGCTGCTATTAGGTCAGCAGTGCTTTTATACCCAGTGGAGTGGTTTTCAGTTCATGAGATTTGGCTCTGTACTTCTAAACCCCTGGTCCTAAGGTCCATTGTACCGCAAAAAATTTGTTCAAGGCCAGGCTGAAAAGGGGCTTGAAGCAGCCAAGTCTAGTGGAAGATATTGCGGCCCATGATGGAGGGTTGGAACTAGGTAATCTTTAAGGTCTTTTCCAACCCAAAATGTAGCCTGAGCCCTGTAAGCCATGCAGAAGTGTACTAATTCTTATCAGGTGTAGCTAACAAAACCACCTGGAAGTTATCCCCATCAAAATGAAATAGAACCTGGCCAGGAGAGCAGGGCCCAAGAAAAAAAATAATGGTTTTTTTTTTTAAAAATAGAAATCAAATATACTCACAGCCTTGAGCTGTGAAGCTGCCTAGTAAGTGAGCAGCTCATGCATTTTAACTCCCTTCTTCCTGTGCTGCATTGCTCTTAATTTTGAGGTTCTGTGATCCACCTATTCATAGCCATGAAGTGACCAGAATTTAATCAGGCTCTGACAGAGAATGGTTGGGTTTAATATCAGTCTTCAAAAAAGAGCTGTCAATCAAGGATGGGCTTTAATACCTTCAACTTGGAGCTCCTTTACACTTCTGCTGCAGTTGAGTGGTGCTTGGTCAGCTGTGGAGGAGCCGGGCACCTACAAAAGGCACTGGGGGCTCCTTGGGCGCAGCCAAGGGAGTCCCTGGGGGTAATTCCTCGCCCTCTCTAATGGGGTGGTGTGACACTTGAATCAAGATGCCATTTCCAAGCCACATGGGAGGAGAGATTTCCTCTTTGAATAAGCAGTAGCTTTCCTAAGTGTCCATCCCAAAAATCCTGCTGAGCTTTTGTGGGCCAGCAGGCAAAGCAGGTTGGTAGTCACTTGGATGAAACCTCTCCATATTGTAGCTGGAATGGGAACAGCGAGGACAAGGGTTACTTTCCCTACCTAATCTCAAGTTATTTTAGCTGGGGATGTTAGATAAAATAGTAAATGACTGGCAGGATGATAGAATATGGTTTAATTTCAGATTTACTATCTGCCAACACATGCCATTCAATCAGATAAACACAGGATTTCGGCTGTCATCACAATATCTTATGCATACTTAAAAATAGCGCATTTTTCTCACATCAAGAAGAAATGGAATGGGTTTATATATAGGATGTGTACAGTCAGGAGGCTAGAAATTTTGAACTAGTCTGCCATTTCCAGAGAGATTCCCTATCTTTAAATTAAGGAATTATATTAGAAGGAGTAGAAATTCTCATTTGCAGAAGTTTTATCATTGTCAGCTGCACTGAATAAATAAAGTAAAGGGAACACCTTGAGAAGCTGGACTATATAGAATGAGGCAAATGTCTGTAGGATTTACAGCAGAGAATATGAGACTATATAGGACTCAGAACTTCTCTGCGTGGGAATATCATTCCTCCTCTGCTTTATACATTTCCATCCTTGCTCTTTTGTATGCTCTGGTTCATATATTGGGCCTATCACTTGTAGTGCTTGAATATCTGCTTCACTCACAAGGCGGAGATAGAAGATGACAATCTCGCACCATCCCAGCACTGTCTTAATCCAGTTTTCACATTAAATATAATTTAAGCACTCACTGGCTAAGGCCTCCCTCCTGAAAATACCCAGCTTAGTTAGAAACATAGAATCATAGAATGGTTTGGGTTAGTAGGTACCTTAAAGATCATCTAAACTCTCCGTAGTTAAAATGGAGCACCTCTGACCAATGATGATTTACATTATGAATTCCTGAGTACGAAGGTGAGTATGGCTTTTAGGCTTGAGTGCATAACTAGTTGAGTTCTTTGTTATACCCTTTGTGAAGAGTAGCTGATTCTACAGTCCAGCATATTTTTAAGGTCTAGCCTGGTTTGTTTACGAGGGATGCACAGAACAGCTTGGTTCTGTGAGCATCATATGAGCAGACAGCAACAGGCAGTTTTCTTGCTGACAAATCTGCCAACACGCTTCCATGCTCTGCCCTGCTGCTTTCTCTCCTGCTCGTAAGCCTCTTTCTTCCTTAACACTAACATAGCCTGTACCTTCAGTCTCATATAGTACCACAGAATCAGTAAGATTGGAAAAGAGCTCTAAGATCATACTTTGAGTGAAAGTCCACCATGCCTACTAAAATCATATCACAAAGTGCCAGATCCACTCATTTTTTTATCATTTCCAGGTATGGTGACTCCATCACATCACTGAGGATGCTTAACCACTCTTCCAGTGAAGAAATTTTTCCTAATATCCACCCAGAACTTCCCCTGGTGCAAATTGAGGCCATTTCCCCTTGTTCTATTGCTAATTGTAAAATTTCCTACCTAGTTTGATCATTCAGGTTTTGTAGTCACCTTAGATGTGTCCTTGTTAGTAGCTACTGGCATTTTCCAGCTTAACGGGTGTTTGCCTGCTCTCATTCCCTTCTATATTCTACTGGAATGCTCCAAAAAGGGTTCTGAAATGACGTCCGGAGCTGTTCAGCATAATGGTGTCTTTGAAACCAAGGCTTGGACTTGTCTTCTAAGAGCAGGTCCAGCAAAAAACCCAGCATTTTCTGCTGAAGATAAGGGAAAGAAGGAATTTTTTGAGAGTGTTCCTCCCACTGTTTTCCTGCAGGGGGGAGGCTGGTGCTTTTTCTAGCAAGTGCAAAGGCACTCTTGAGTAGTCCTGCTGTGACAGATCATCTTATTACCCATGGAGACACCAGGGCAAGATGCTGAATTTCCTGTTGCTTGGGCTTCATCCCCTTTCTGGTTAAGCTCTTATGCACTTCAGAGAAAAAGATGATTACTGGGTTGCAGGTCCCTCAGCTCAGCCGTGGGAGGGTCTTTTAGCCTTTCTCAGCCCCCCTCCAAGCTGGGTTTTGGCTGCAGTGGCAGTTTGTGCTAGGCAGCGCAAACAGATGACACAAAGAAATCACAAGGCTGAAGTCTGGTGTGGGTGTTTTTCAGCCTTAAAGGCTTTAGAATTCTATTGTTTTGTTTAGCTTTTTTTATTTTTTTTTCTTGGTGTCTTTTAGAAAAGCTTTTCACATACAGTGATCTCCCAAAGAATTTATTTGAACTCACTGGTGGGTGGTGCATACATTATGGGCTGTGGTTTCATTGATATGCTCAGCTGTGCTAAAGTAGATGGCATATTAAATGTTTTATTTACCCCATGTGCTACCTGTCATCTAATCAGGTTTTGTTTTTTGCTGCATTCTGCTTGTATTATAGCGAGATTAAGTGTTTTCATGTAAATTAAAACCACATGAAACCTTTTAGAGCCATTTTAAAATATTAAATGGGTTTGCAAATAGATTTGTCGGACAAGGATTGGAAAAAGAGCTCTTTGCTTACCTATGTACTCTTTTGTATGCTTATTAGAAGCCCCCCATGTGACTCTTTCATCAGACATTTCATCCCAGCCCTCATCTGGAATGCCAAAAGTCATTTTTACTGTGCTCAAGAGCAGTTTGCATAAACAGGAGGCAGTTTACAAAGAATACAGTTGTGAGCTGCGATTGCAAAGGTTATTTTATAAATTACAGCACAGATGCACAATAAAGTCAAAACATGCAGCCCTGTGATGTTTTCTTGTTTGCCTGGAGCATAAAAGTGTGTTGGCTTAAAAGTTTCTTTGGCTCTATTGGCTATTATTACCAATATGGATGATTGCAATCGTTTCACTGTGAATCATTTTGTTTCTTACAGGTGGATCGGATCATCTTCTGTGTCTTTTTGGAGATTGACTACAAAATTTTCAAGAAAAAAATGGGCGAGTTTTTTCCTCTAGGTGGGTATAGTAATCAAGTACCATCTGAATTCCAAAAAGGGTGTAGCAAAAAGACAACAGTTGGCATCCTTTCTTCTTTCCAAGCCCAAATATTATAATGAGAACTTTCTTTAATGATCAGCTGCACATAGAGGCTCTGATCCTGGACATGCAGACATTTAAAATGTGTGAACTATCAAAACTACTTGTGATACTGCTTTTGGGTGCTCTGTACAGCTAGTTCCTTCATTCCCTGCTCTGTCTGTATTTCCACCTGAAACCTGGTGCATGGCACTGGCTCTCTTGACACTTGAGAAGAAAATGATTTGCACTAATGTATGTAGCTCCTAGTGTATATTGCTTTTCCATGCACTTAGTACACACTTTACTCTTTCATTAATGATGCTGGTAGGATTTCTCTGGGTCTGAAAAGATACCACAGGGGTTAGAGCCCAACTGTGTCTGAATGAGGACTTTAAACTTGAGCTGTCCCTGTGCAAGAATGAATGGGAGAAAGATGGCTCTCGCTGGAGCACTTCAGAAATGTTAGCCATTCATCTTAGATTTCACACAGGAGGTTGCTTTCTAGAATTTAAGGAAATGTGGTGGATAGTAAATTTGTTGATCCATCCTCTCCCCCCCACCATAAGCCTGTGATTTATTTTTATCATACATTGTTAGAAATCTGTGTTCCGTAATTTTATCAGCCCTAATCCTTCTCCCATTTTATTTTGCTTTGGGCTGACATCAGTCCAGCTTTGTGTGAGAAGATCCAGATTTTAGTATTTTGTTTTATAACCCACTTCAGAAGTGTCAGTGGCTTAAATACTCCTCACACTGTCTGTCTGTCTAGTGGTAAGGGCCTTGGAGTAATAAGAAGCAGAGCTTTGGTGTATTCTGAGGAATTCTACAGGAACGTGTTGTCACAGTAGCCACAGTGGGGTTTTTTCCCTTTTGCTTTGGCTGGTAGCATGGAAATTGTGATATTTCTGTCTCATCTCACTAGAAAAAAGCTTTTTGTAGATGAATTTGTAATCTCCAGTTTGCAGTGATTGACAGCTGAAACTTAAAGACCTATTGAATTATTCAGGTAGCATCGAGTGGTGTCTAACTGCTTAATAATATTTTTTGTCTGGATCTCACTGAACATCCATTTCAAAGGCTGCATTCATGTCTAATCTATTCGTTGTATGATTTTTTTTTTTGGCAGTGTACCCCAACCCATAGGATGAAGTGGCAGTACCCTGCCTACTGTTGCTGGCTCTGTCCCTTCCCTTCAAATTAAGCCAGAGTAGAATACGTCAGTTTGTCAACAAATCAGGAGTCTTAATGCTCACCTTCATCATTAAGGCCTTTGAAATCATGCTTTAAAGCCTTGTATTGGTGTTATAAATGTAAAACCCACTTGGGCTTGAAAGTTTGAGAGACAAGAAGATTCTTCAGAGCTGAAGCATGACAAGCTCAAAGGCAAAAAGAGAGGAAGGTGGAAGATTTATTTCTTTTTTAGGTTTTTTAAAAACCTGACATCGTTGAACTCCTGCCTACAGAGAACCTGTGTGGTTGGGTCTCATGTTATAGAAAACCATAATTGCATTCCACCACATTATGTAGAGATCAGCTGTACCATAGTTTTAAAAATATATTCATTCTCATGTGTGGAAAGGTTTTACAATTTTTTTGCTTGAACTAAAACTGGGATTTTGATGTGTGACTCCAGAGAGGTGATTGTGGTGGAGTGTTTTGCAGATATGTGACTATGCAAAGGGTTGATCCGAAGATTACAGCTGTCCAGAGAAAGATGCTTTAGTTCTCAGCATCCATAATTCGGTATAGAATGTTGAAAGACCTTAGGACCCATTTTCATAGACTCCTCGTTGCAATTTTCTCATCACTAATGGTTCTGATTTTGGTGTGCCTTGATGTTGCGGGTTTCCAGAAGGACCTGAGCACCAACTGTCTGATGAGCCATAGCCTTAAAAGGAGCCAGTTTAGCAACTGAGACTTTATTCCTGACTCAATGAAGGCTTTGCTGTGGGTAGGTCAATAGTCAGGGATTATTTTAGTGTCTTGTATCACCAAGATACAAGTTTGGTATGCTCTTATAGGAGTCACTTATATCTTCAACTTGTGAGGAGACAGGGAGAGGCAGGACAGATATAAGCTTCCCAATTGACTCCCCTGAAGTACCCCTGTCAGTATCTGGGTCTCTCTCCTGGAGGAGTGCCCTAACAATTAATATACAATTTCAGACTTCCTTTGCTGTCTTGAATTGACACTTTTCCACAGGGTACCACCACTTCCAACAGATGTCAGCTGAAGTCAGCCCCCTCCTAAATGCTACCTGGTGAGAACATCAGCTGAAGGTCTGGATGAAGATCACCAGATGATCATTGAATCTGCTGTTCGCTCCCTTTTTTTGGGTTTTTTGTGAATTGCCATCTGCATTTAACAAAGCAGACTAGGGCAAGATATCAGCGGACTCTCCCACTGTAGGGCTATCTCATCTCTTTGCAGAACTGGTTTCTTGCATAGAGGACTTAGTCAAGGAGTTAGCAACTGCCTCTACCTTTGGCAGTAAGTTCTGGATATTTACACTGTGGAAGAAATTGGTGGAACTCATGATTTGGTTTTGTTTTTAAGTGAAACTATTAATGTAGTGAAATGAAAGTCTTTAAGGATAGACTTGCCCTAAATTTAAATTGATAAGACACTATCTGAACAATCCCAGGAGAGAATAACGTTGAGATATTGCTTTAAGCTTAGAGAAAAAACATCAAGGCACTTTTAAAGAGGCGTCTCGCATTCAGAAACATAATGAAATATATCTACTTTAATAAATGTTGACAAAAATGCTTAGAAAGAAGAATATATTCATGGAGTTATACACATAAATAGTTATTACTTTAAACCCAGTGCATTAATAAATCCAAAAAGAGATGCAAGTGCTTGAGCTAGTCAAGTGATAATGAAATGAAGCTGGAGTTACACCTCAGTGCATTAGAGTAAGTGGAATATAGATATAGGGAAATTGTTCCATTAGTTGAACATATCATTAGGCCTATTTTGCAAGTGGAATGCCAAAGAAATTAGTCAAGTAATAATATTGATACGAAGACAACTGCCAAGAGCCTTGCCATTTGCAAACTTTAAATATATAGGGGAAAGAGACAGACTTCGAAGTAATGTCATGTCTTGGGAATGTAGCAAAACTGTGCAGTAACTGAGCAACTATCCCTGTCTCAGCATTTCTAATCTCAATAATCAGTAGCCTGTACAGAACCCAAGCCAGAGCCAGAATGCTCCAAGGAGAAGCAGAGCACCACTTTTCTTTAACTCAGACAGCCAATCTCATCCCAGTGGTTGTCCAGAAAAGTTCTGGTTTGGCAAGTAAAGGGTCCTGGTCCAGGCAGAATTTTCCATTGAATATCTGGGGTTTTGCTGAGAAGTTTTTGTATGTTCTGCTAGGAAAAAAGCAAGGCTGAAAGACTGTTGCAGTAGAAAACCCAATCTTCTTTTCTGAAGGTGGATCACTGTTGTAACATGCTAGATGCAACAAACATTTGGGGAGGGGGATGTTTTGTGTGTGTGTGTTTTTTGTTTTTTTTTTTATTTTTCTTTGTGTCCTATCTCCTTGTGAAATGAGATAGCCCTTCAGCTGTGTTGGAACATTCTCTTGGCTTAATCTGAGAGAATGCCTTACTACATATCTTTCAGGCAAATAAAATATCCTTGCCTGCAGTTCTGGCTCAGATGTGTAGTTCTTACATCTCCAGATTCATTGCTACTACTAGTATGAGTGAGCGTTCCAGGAAAGGAGCTGACACTCAGACCACTTTTTCTCTTGGAATGCATTGTTTCTTCTAATAGAATTCTACATGGAGCCCACACACTGGGCATTACTTTTGTTGCTAAATATATATATATTTATGAGACTGACCAGGAAATGGTATAAAACCAATCCCCCTTGAAAAGCTAGATTTACCAACATTTGCATTACCGTGATAAGTACTTCTAGGATGCTGTATGTAGGAGGAAAATTAGATGTATTTGTAAACAGTTGCCAGTTGGAGGCAAAGATACCTTTTTTCTTTTTTTTCCTTCTGTATACTGTGTATACCAAGCTACTTAATATGTCAGACAGTTAATCTTGTAAGGACCTTGGCAAATGATTTTTTTTCATGGTGGCTGTCGTATATTATGAAAGGTTTATCTTCAGTTGTAATCCTTAAAGTATTTCTAAATCTACCACTTATTACCAGTGGACAGGAGAGGAGAACCATTTGTTCTGAAAATGTTCTTTAGACAAAAATAATGCTATAAGGGGGACCATCCTGTGAAACTGCAGCACTCAAGGTTGTATTACTTCTTGCTACTTTAAACAGGGTAACAAAATCACTTCACTAAAACATCGCGAAAACTGTTAGAGAGAGGACAGGTTTGCACTTTTACTAGACCAGTTGATAGGTGAAACATACAGACTTTTAGACTCATGTCCTTTCAGAGTTAATGAAAGGATGCTGAGCCTAAGAGGTTGCTCTTTTTTTGTTGCTGTTGGGGTTTTTTTTGGGTTTTTTTTGGTTTTTTTGTTTGTTTGTTTGTTTGGGTTTTTTTTGTTTTGTTTTTTTTTTCTTTTTTGAGCTGTATCAGTTGATGTTAAGAAAAAGAGAGAGAGATTGCTTCATCTTGAGAAAAGTTCCTCTCCCCTCTCTTTCAGGTTATGACATTTAATGTGTTTTCTGTTTTCATCCTGGTTGATGCAAACACTGTCCCCCCTATCCAAACCATATGGATAAGAGCTACTGCCTTATATTAATTCTTCTGTTACTTCAGGAGGATGCACAGCATCCTGCTTGTGCATAAATGTGCAAATATATTACAATGGCAGAGGAAATTCATTGTTAAGAGATCTCCCAGGCTTGGAATCAAATTGGAAACAGTCTAAATGGCTGAATGAAGGGCTTTGTATTAAAAAGGCAGATCCCTGCACTAATACGTGAGTGAACTCCTAAGCAGGGTTTGTAATTTCTGTACTGGTATTGAGAAGCATCTCCCTCTCCACTTACCATGGCAGACTGCCCTGCGGCTGGAGCAGTCCTCCCTGTGAGCAAAGGTGTCTTAAGTTAGCCCTTAGTAAGTAATCCTGTATCAAATGGGTAATTTGTTTGATAAATTTGGCCTCTCTATTTGCATTTGCAGCGTTCATGAGCCGATTCGTTTCCTTAATTCATCACCTGAGTGTATTCCACAAAATATTTTTCGTGGGCTTTATTTTATTCCATGGATAGGTGCCAAGCAGTTTACTGGAAGTGCCCGCTATACTTTATGGGAGGTTTCACCTGGGCAGTGATTTGCCTCCTAAGTTACAAGGCTCTGGTTTTTCTGACTGGTTCAGGCTGGCCTACAAAGACTACCAGGGCTCAAAGCCCCTTGCAAATGGACGTTAGGGAGTCATATTTGTGGGAATTTGATATCACTTTGACCTTCTCCTCCTGATCAGTGAGGGCCATCCTGAAAGTTTTGGTTGCAGCTGCTCTTCCCATTTCCATGGAGGTTTTCAAGCTTATCATATTCAGAGCTGATAATCACCTGTGCTTTCTCAGGTTGAAACTACAAGCAGTCAGATCATCATCTTCCTCTCTTCCCTGCTTTCCCTCACAAAGCTTGGAAGGTGCTGTTTGCTGGAAAGAGCCAAAGGGGTCTCACTTCTCTGACCCTGCAGTTCTGATGGAGCTGCAATTCCTATGCTGTTGTACTGGGATGCCCAGAAGACTGATTTCTCTGCTGTGTGAAACTTTTGTCTTGCCTCTTGTAGATCCTTCTTGGCTTTTCAGATGGTGGATATGCAATGAGATGGTGTATGACCATCATATATATAAAGCCACTAAGAGCGTGCCAGGCAACCTCTCAGTATTTATTCATTCATAGCAATCTAGTCTGCTCTGGACTCCATGCCAGCATTTAATGATTGGAAATCTGGGGAGGAAATGTTGTGTTAAAGGCAGAGACGAGTGAGACTGTCTCAGTGGGTGTCAGGCAGCAGTGGTTTGGGAGGAGCTGTGGCAGCAGTGTCGTAGCTTGGAGCAGGATATGGATGGGCAGTGGGACCATAACCTATTAAAGTGCTGTTGTAAGGAGCTTTTGCTTTTGCTTTGCTAAATGGAGCCTCCTCTGCTTCAGTAGCATTTTTTAAACATTTTCCTTGTCTTCTTTTGTAAGACTAACAACAGCAGTCAATCTAGAAGTCTGGAGAAATTACTGTTTCTATGTATTTGCCCACTCACTCTAGATCCCTGATTTCTAGTTCCTGGGAGACCCCTGGATAGGGGCTGCATTGAAACAACAGAGTGGGAAGAGCTTTCCAGGTGGATGAGGATGTCCTTGAAGGCACAGGGGTCATGCAGATGCGAGTACCAGGCTGCTGTGTGTGATAACAGCGTGGGAGATCACAGGGAAGATTATGAGCATGGTAATTCAAAAGGTGAATATGGAGCAGTTATTTACTGTCTCTTGTAAACAAGAAGTTCAGGGTGTCCCAGAAAATGATGAATCAGGATGGAAATGAGCAAAAGGAAGTAGTTTTTCACCCAACACACAGTTAGGATCTAAGAATGTTTGCTATGAGGTGCTATGGAGCCTCTAGGTCTTAAATATAATTAGAAAGAGGATTAGCTTCACCAACAAAGGACTGTCTAATGACAGATATTAATCACCATGGCCTATGTGTAAACCTTAGGCTGAGGGAGAGACTGGTGTAAGGGGAAGAAAGTGTATTGCTGTTGCCTTCTGTTCTTGGCCCTTCACACACACAGACTCCTGGAAGCAGAAAATGAACAAGCAGAAGCTTTTCCTGGTTAATACCTTCTGTGAATATATCTTTGGTCAGGGATCTTTTCTTCCTGCTCTGCTGCATATTTGTAGCATCTCATGTTAAGCATTCCAAAGGCATTTTATGTCATCATCCAAAATATCCTGTCCATGGACACCGAGTGACTTCGTGTGTTGGAGTGCTTCTGTTTTCAAAGGATGCAGTTAAATTTGGGGTTGTTCCATTTGATTGCCTCTGCCTTAGGTTGCTGATGAGATTTTGTTAGAAGCTTGTATTTGGAAATGTATCACCACATGCAAAATATACCGCTTTGTGTGTGACTACTACATAAGCATCCAGTTTAGCACTTGTGTAAACAAAACCTGGTTATTTTCAGTATTTTAGGGCCAAGAGGAAATAAGGAAGTTTTGCAATAGGTTCTTTTTTAAAACCCAATACCTATTTTCCCAAGGAGTGCCTCATTCCTTTTGTGTAAGGTAGAAGCATCTGGGAAATAGAAATCCAAATCTGATCCTGGCTGTGAACACTATTTCCTGCACTGGAACAATGTTGTCCAGTTCTCTCACAGTTTGATCAGCAGCTACTGCATGGCCCTTATGTGCAGCTGAGGCTCATATGGGTATATGTATTTTACAGCAGATGAAGTGATATGGTACATAAAAGAGGCCATCTCTGTGGTGACAAAAAAAAATAACCACCAGTGCCTAACTTCTTAGGAGATTGGTGCTGAGGGTTTCTATTTGATATGGCTTCAAAAGCTACAAACAGATTTTACATTCTGTGAGGCTCCCGTGTTGTGGGACAGGTGTAACCAAGCAACACGGGAAGGAAAACACCACTAGTGCTACAGTATGTCCAGGATACATAGAGTGTATCAGTGGAAGTTTCTTTATAATTAGACTAAAAAATTTGATTAAACTCACTCGGTGTCAGGTGGAGGCTTATATAGTGCCTGGATTTCATGATTAAAAGATACAAATGTTCAGAACCAAAAGTCCTGTTTTTTTCTTCCGAAGCGGAAGAAGCACTTTTTTCTTAAGGGCCTTTTTGTTTTGCCTTTTTGTTTTTTTTCTTCTTCATCTTACGAGCACTGAGGATGAGGGAAATCTTTATAGAAAGTAGAACTTTTGACTAGTAAAGGAGAAAAGAGTCAGGCCTGGGTTTAGTTGATCTCATCTGCCAGACATTTCCAAATCTGCTTTTACTCAAAGAAAACATTGCCTTTTTCTGGGCTATTGTCTGTTACATTCTCCCAGTGGAGAATTGAATTGGAGGAATCAAAACAACCAAAAGATCTTGTGAGATCCTAGGTTGTTGTAAGCCCCATGAAGGTATATTTGGGCTTCATGAAACCTACTTGTGTTCATGTGGGGTTACTGGGCTACAGCAACATCGACTCTTAGGTTGAGGTGGACACAGAGCCTGTACACTGTTGTGAAACTCCTTTTAGGTATCAGAAGTGGTTATCAGCAACCAAAAAGAAGTGATTTTCAACTAGTAGGGATTGTAAACAGACATAAGACACGATTGTAAAGCTCGCTAAGCTATGAAAATGATCATGTAGTCAGGTAGGTGAAGCTTTGGGATAAAGTTTGGGAAAGGTGTGAGAGAGAAATGTGGAGAGTGAAAACCTGCTTGGTCTTTTCAGCTGCTGGAAACCTGATGTTACCATGGTTTAGACGGTTTGCATCAGGCAAGTACCCTGGCCCACACCACTGCCTGCTCTGAGGCTGGACACAAGAAGCTTTTCAAGACTGACCCAAAATGAGATCCATTTTCCTTAGAAGTGTGAGACTGTTGCGCTGCTCATCCTCTCTTATTCCAGTGGAAACTGTACAGGCAGATCGTGGAATACCTGCTAGGGAAATGCTTGACAGCAGGAACTTTCCCAGCCAGACCCCTATTTTTTGCATGGCAGATAAGCTCAGGAGGATGACTGGGGCTCTCAGTGCTCAAAGGTTTTTGCATTTTTGTTTGTTTGGGTTTTTTCAAGGCATCAGCAGCATGATTACCAGTTTGTCACTTCAGCCTCCTCTACAGCTCTATTTGCCAGAGCGTGTTCATCATATAAGGCTGCAGAGGGGATTTTGGTCCAGTCCCACAGTGCCCTTCCAAGCTCTCCCCTGGTTATGGTCAGTACATATAGCCATGCTTGCAAGGACTGAGACACATGGGTTGGCTGGGAACAGGAAAATACCTGAAAGTCAGGAAACAGCAGAAAATGCTGGGAAAAGGAACAAATCCTGAAGAATGTGACTGGCCTGCCGAGGAAGGGTTAGAGGAAGGCAGGGAAGAGCCAGCGGCATGAAGCCTGGGATGCAGGACCTGAATGCAGATGAAGCAGCAGCCTCCTGCAGCGTAGGGCTGGCTCTGGTGTAAGAGCTCCTCAATGCATGCACAGTTAAAAATAAAAGGAGTTTGTGCAGCACTGGCTCTCCGCGTGCTGACATGAAGGAGAATGCAAATGGAAGTGTGAGCAACAAGGAGGAGGTGGTTTAATGGCTTTGGGGATTAGCAGTGGTATTTAGAGCCTTTCACCTCTCTGTTCCTAACATAAATCTTAACACAGATTGATGGTTTTAGCCATCTGGCTTGTGTTTGCTTGTATGCCATGACAAGGGAGACAGAGAAAGAACCTGACCAGCAAGGCAAAAAGGAAAAAGAAAGGATCTGACAGAAGAAGGCATCCTGTTCTCCAGTGTCAGTAAGAGCAAATATGGTGCAATTATTATGTTTCCCAAAGCTCGACAGGTAACAAGGGAGAGGGCAATTGAAGAGTCACAGGCATCACTTTGGTACATGACCCCACCAGGGAGCCTGTGACTTACACAAATGTATATGCTCTGAGCAACTTGCTCCCAAATGCGAAGCTCTTTGATCTTTAGAGATATAGTTACCCCAGGTAACTACCTGGGGACTTAGAGGACACGTTTCAATCATAGGTTGGCTTTCAACTGTAAATTATTTTGTGCTTGAACACTGGAAACTGCTCTTCCATACATCACCCATCTAATACCTTAGATTTATGTACTGTAGCCCAACTTAGAAGCTGGAAAATTTTGTGCTCTCAGCCATATGGCACATTTTGGATTAGAAGGTTTCCTTGTGTCCCAAGCCTTCTAAATACTGATGTGACTTTTCTGTCACATCATGGGGAATGGGCTGACCTTGCTGTCAGTTGAGTCACTGTCAGTTTTCCTCTTGCTCCAGGCTGCAAGGTCTGTCATTCCTTTTCTAGCAAGGTCATCTTGGTAGAGCTTCCCAAAATTCAGGACTTTAATGGGGAAGCCATGTACAAGTCAGTGTTCTGCTTCTCCAGCCAGAAGAATAACGAAGAGTGCCTAGATGTGTGTGCAGACTAAAGCCTGTTTTCCTAGTCACTTATTTTTCAAGGGTGAGAGGTACAGAGAATCTCACCTCTGGGCTTTCCAGTGGGGGATTTCAGATAAGAAATATTGACAATATGTCTTTAAGGAAGTGTTTGCTGCTGTCAAAGATTCACTCTTGTGTTCTGTGGTTTTACTCAATTTTGCTTTGGGATCGACTGTCTGGTGCATATTCCAAACCAAAGCAAACCTCTATAAAGTTTCCTGTCTATAGGGTAAGAAAATGTATAGGGAACCAAAAATAAAATAAAACAAACAAACAAACAAACAAAACTAGGTGTAACAAATTTAATTTATAGCAATCTTGGTACTGACTTTGCTTTCTATTAGGCATGTAGAGCTTCAATTAAAAATATTTTTACTTTCTTTTACTTCTTCAGAACCAGTAACCAAGAAACTGCCTGTAATACCATTTTTTTGAGAGGGAAGGTGAATGAATTTTGGGTATAGACTTCTAAAACACTGTTTTTTGTCTCAAATAATTGGTTTTGGCATAGAGCTCTGTTAGCTAAACATGGTGTTTATCACTTCAGTCAGCCACACCAAGGTCAGTGAAAGAGACTGCTTTATATTTAACAGGGAAATGCTTCTACCAGATGCATTAATAGTGAGAGAGTAAGAATTATAGACACATGAAATGGCTGGGGACTACTGTGTGCCAAAGTGAAACTCAGATTCAAATCTAGATTGGGGTAAGTTTTTCAAAGGCATTACAGTGACCAAGAAATCACGTCACCAAGCGATTGGGAGCCCAACTTCCATTCTCAGAAATGATGTAGTAACTTCACTGCCTTTCAATAAGCCTTAGGTTCCTTTTCCCAGAAAAAAAAAAACCTGCCTTTAATTCACAATTAGTTCACAAAAGCAGTCTTTGCCTCTTCGTAATTATATTGTATAATGACTTCCCTACTTTTTAATAACATCAGCTTTCTTGTCTGTGTCCATTATCACTAGCTTAGAAGCTATTCTGTTGCTTTGGGAATTTCGTATTCCAAGTCACTTACAAAACTATAAGTAAGAACTTCCATGGAAGACCAGGTGATATATGTATGTTAAGATATTATATTCTGCTGATTTAATGTCAAGTCTTAGATTAATTCGAAATTTTATCATGCTGGTTTCATTATAAACGCTTCCATGGAAAGAACATGTTATTGGAAACTGAATAATTACTAATCTCTATGTTAACCAAATGTTTTCTGAGTGGTTTGTTGAAGAATATCAGGACTCCAGTTGAAAATCCTGTCTCGGTTGAAGTCAATGGCAGAATTCCCATGGGCTTTAACAAGAGTTTTCATTTTTTTATCTTAAAAATTACTTGTCAAAGTTCCTTAAGGTTTCTGCGTACCAATTTACATTTGTACAGTAGAGGCCTGTGTGCCTTTTTCACGTCCAAAACAGTTGTTTGCAGAATAAGGAAAAAAGAATTAAGGTGTGCAGTGAATTTTTCAGTCCTGATCCTTTGGGCCAGACTAAAGTGTATTCAAGAGAAATATGATTTACTGTCATTTAGTGGCATCTGAAAGCTCTGCCCTCCAGATCATGAGTTGGAATGAGACAGAAGGAGGAGAAGGATGGATGCAGACCCACCTACTGTAGATTCCAAAGCATCCGTGAAAATTCTCATGCTTTAATGCTTATAGAGAATGTAATTCCCAGAGGAGGTCTCTACTATTAACCAATTTTTTTGTTCTCATGCTACTTAAAATGTCAGGCTCCAAATCCTGATAAAAACAAAGTTTAATCCTCCTAGCCTGTGTCACAGCATTTGGATCTCAGCAGACTTTATAGTGTAAATCAGGACCTAAATACTGCTGTGAGTTTCCATTATCGTTGCTCATAGTATTGCAAAGCTCCCTTTGGTTCAAATGGTAGTGGGTCATAATATGCACATATCCAAGTTTGAAAGATCTTAAGATTTAGACAAAAACTGTAGGCTTGCTACAGAATTTGCACATGCCCAAAGCATAGAATCAGAATGGTTTGGGTTAAAAGGGACATTAAAGACCACCTTGTTCCAACCCCCTGCCACGGGCAGGGACACCTCTCACTAGATCAGGTTGCTCAGAGCTCCATCCAACCTGGCCTTGAACACTTCCAGGGATGGGGCAGCCACAGCTTCTTTGGGCAACCTGTTGCAGTGCCTCACCACCCTCACAGGGAAGAATTTCTTCCTAAAATCTAATTTAAACCTGCCCTCTGTCAGTTTAAAGCATTCCCTTGGTAAAAAAGTCCCTCCCTCACTCTTTTACATTAAAAGGATAATTTATATTATTATATTAATTTTATTAATATTTTATATTAAAAGAATATAAATGGAGTCTATATGAATCAGGAACATGGTTGACGTAAACTTCATTAATAAGTGATCTCTCCATTAGATGATTAAGGCTTTGAAACACTGAATCTTGGTAAGATGTTAACTAAGGCTAATAATTCTTTTTTCCCTCAGCGAAACAACTTGTGGTAAGAAATTATTTTGTTACCAGAATGCAACTTTTTTGCAAAAGGAACCTGCCTTCTTTATCTTTCAGCTTAATGATTACAAGTGTTCCTGGCTAGCCCAAGTTGGTCTTCGCAGAATCATTTTGGTCTTAAACCAAAGTCCTGTCTGGCAAATTTATTGTAATTCATGATATGGTATGACTTCTGGGAAGGTAGTTTTCTTCTTAGCATTGCCAGTTGTTCTTGGGAAACAAAGCAAACTGAAGCTTGTCAAGTAAACAAAAAACTCTGCTAGGAAAAGGAATGCAATTTCATTTTGTACGTGTCTTAATTTTCAGAATTCTGTAAATTATGCAGAAATTTATTCCCTGACTTTATTCCCTGAATCTCCTGTATCTGGTAGTAACCAGTCTAGTATAAAAACCTCCTTTTCCCATCCAACTCCAGATTTCACTGCAAAATGTTACAGGGGAGCAGGCAAACTAAAATATGGACAATTTGAAACGTGGAATATTTCATTCTAGATGTTTGCTGGTATTCTTAGTGACCATTTTCTTTCAATTTTTTTGACAGATGCTAATGAGGAAGGGACTGAGCTGAGTGAAGAGACAGGTCAGTAAAGAATATTTTATGCTGAAATATATCCCTTCTCCAAAGCATAAACCAAACTAAAAAAAATCTAGAAACTAATTGTCTTGGTTGAGATAAACAGTGCTGATCATTTATTGCCAATGTTACAACAGTCATCTCTAACTTTTAACTCAAAATTAGAGTAAACCATTCCTGATAATAAATAGTGCATGACAAGACTGGCTGAGACTACCTTTTTAATGTCATCATCTGTTATGAGCCTCTGGGTTGCTTTTTATCAATATCTAGTTTGAACATGAATGGGAAATAATTACAATTCTTCAGTCTCTTTGTCTGTAAAAAGGTGTGAATAGAGCAATTCCTGAGTCATTTGCCGTTCTGATTGGTGGTCATGAGTTGTTTGCAATGGAAACAGTAGCAAAACTGTCCCACAAACTCTTAAAAACACTGAACTTGGTTGGACAATATTTCAGAGTGGTTTTTTTCTCGTCCTTCCAGTTTGCTGTATAAAACAAGTGTCAGTGTTTAGGGTTTGTGGATGTAGAGAGACTTGAAATGGAAATGATTGTTAGGTGTACGGGGAAGAAAGGGCTGAGGAACAGGAAAAGGAGAGGACAGAGGATTAGGTAGCTCCCATGAGGACAAAAACTTCCATTCAGATGACTTCTGCAAGTTTTTTCTAGAGCACTTGGTCCACTTAATCTTCTTGATCAGACTTTTTGTAACAGGCCTCCACCCCAGCGTACTGTGTTACTTTCCCTGCTGACCTTACTTAGAGCTTCTTGGTGAACATCTCCTGTTCCATATGGACTTCTGAGCACTGAAGGACCTCCTTTTATGTGCAGCATGGCTCCCTGTGCTCCTCTGCCTCTCCTTCCAAACCAGCTAGTACCCATCCTTGACAGAATCAGGAATCTGCACCATCCCCCTAGGTCTGTGTGATGCTGATCCCATCATAGTGCAGGAACATCCAGTTCTCTTTGTGAAAAATTATGGGATCAGAAAGGAGAACCACACGGAGAAAGGCAGAGCTACACCAGCCAGAAAACAGAAGGAAAAGGTTTTGAAGTAGTGTGCTGGCTGCTTAAATTGGCAAGATTGTCCTAAAGACAAATGGATTATGATAATTTATGCAACCAGTTAACTAGCTCAGAAATGAGAAATACTTGAAGAACGGTGCATATGCATAGATGTGAAAACATGCATATACACGGATAGATGTGTGTTATGCTGATGGATTAGCACATTCTTTTATAGCTGTTCTGGCCTGTTGATTTTATTACATATACTTATAATTACTTTTTGGTGTCAAGATTACTGGACAGGAACTTTTACAAATTTTAATACAATTAATGTAATTGATATAGTTGTACATACATAGATAAATGTAGAAAAATAAAGGCTGTCCTTATACAACAAACGTTTGCCAAAGATAATCCTACAGTTAAATTTTCAACATTCATCTAACATTTCCAAATACATTTTTTATAGTTATCATGGCATATATACTTTTATAAGTATATATTTATAAGTATGTAAGTATTTTGCATTTTTGCCTTCTTGTTTTTATGAAGATTATGCTAATTACATTGGCAGAGACTTTTTTTAAAAAAGTATTTTGAACTAGAATTAAAAGAAAATACAACTCCACTAATAGCCAGTCTCTTCTTTTTTGCCTTGTATCCTTAACAGCTTCATTAATTTAGGTGAAACTACATAGCCAGTCTGGGAAATTACTACTGAATTAATTCATTTGAGGTAGATATTTCCCTACCTGTGTCTTTCTTTGTGTGTATGAGATAGATGAGATCAAAACTGTCCTTATAGGTCTTCTGTGAGCTTTGTCACAGCACATCCTTGGTTATTTCTTTATCAGTTAGTTATGTTTGTGCATTGCCTGTCAGCAATCAATGCTTACATGGCAAAAAATAAGTATCTTTTATGTATCTGCTCCAGTAGTGTTCTATTCTGACCTATTTCTGTATGGCTTTTTTAATGATTGTAGGATGTGTTTACTGGAACTATAAATATATGCATAATTTCTGCTTTGAGGGGCCTTTTCATTTTTATACTCAGATTTTTACCAGTTTGAAGGATATCTACTTTTTACTGTTCAAAGGGGAAAATAGAGTAGTAACTTCTATTAGTTACTACTAGTGGTGATCTAAAGTCACCACTTTAAGATATTAATTGAATAATCATTCTTCATTCCACTTGACTTCATGGGTCACAACTGCAACAGAGGGAGTCAGCAGTTGGTACCAGTATTGATGACCCCAGTTTTTTGAGCTGCCCATATCCAATCTGCTTTGGGGCTTTTTCTCCAATTCTTGTGCTTACAGTGAAAAAGGAATGCTTGATTCCTGGAGAGCACATGTTGCAGAGTACACACATGTGTAGGACCTTTGGCAGAGATTGAAATCTTCTAAATCTTACCTAAGTTCCCGTGCCTCCAACTTCCTTTTGCCTGGGTGTTTCTGAGGGCCAACATTAAACCAAGAGAAATCATGGAGAAACACAGGCTCACAAACCCTTTGGAGATTGTAGTAGGATGATGAGGTGGAGGGTACAGAATCAGTCCTAGTTTTAAACCTCGTGGCAAGAATTACAGGGGAAAAAACTGATCCTGGTTTGGTGACAGCTGAAGGCAGTGGGAATATGTCCATTGGCTTCAGTGCACACCAGATCAAGCCTTAGGAATAGAGAATTAACTACGAGTAAGGAATAACAGATGACCAAATGTGTGTATTATTGAGTGATAGATGCATTATGAAAGTAATCTGTCTTGTGTTTCTACCATCCTGAAGTGCAAATATCTCATTACACACAGAAGGACCTTTCTTTCTATGATTCCTTAATAAATAAATAAAGGAATATCTTAATTACATCTGCCACATAATATCCATTAATATCTACATTGATGCTATAAAATCAACAAGCACAAGTGATCATTTTAGCAAGTTAATCACATAACATCACTGCATATATTGGACGTACTAGAATAACAAAAACATCTAAAAATAAAAAGAATCTGGTCTTTTTAAATATACACAACACCACTCTTTTAATGGCATTTGACTCATGGGGTTTTAACCCCTCAGTATGTTATTCTGGATGCTGTGTCTTGGAGCAGCTGCTGACTTAATGGCACCATTTAATTCAAAGTGCTCTAATGTTATCATATGTCATGAAGTTGCTGTTAGAATGCTTTGAATCAAAAGGGCAGGTATAGTAATAGTGGGTACAGACCCGTGCAGTTCTGCATCTCAGCTTTCATTTGCAAATTTCCTGCATAAGCCAAGAGAAGGACCAGATGACCCAGTAATCTTGTCTACCTTTGTCTTCAGTGATTTAACACTGCAGAGTCACAATGCCTAATGTTTTAAGCTCTATTATGAGGAGATTATTCTAAACTTTAACTTCTGAAGGATTTCGTTTTTATACCCGTAGATTCATATATCCATGCCCAGAAGCGAGTGAAATAAACTCTACTACTGCCAGAATTACAGTGACTGCCTGGGGAAATTACAGAATCGTGTGCTACTTAGGAGATTCTTACACATTAGTATCACATTATTGTGCACTGACATCAGTTAACTCTCTTACTGTTAAAAAAATTAGGATTAATGAAAAAATAAACATGCAGGAAAGAGTTTCAGTTCCCAATCTGTATTCTTCCTCATCCTGTTCAGCTTCACTTTCAGCCAGGTACCAAAAACCTTTTGACCTCTGCTATATGTCTGTTGCCACACTACTGTCGTTTCCCATCAAATAGTTGTTCCTAATAAATGCCCTGCTGGTTATCCTGTTTCTATCCTGAGCATCCTAATTAGCCAACTATGATTACTTACAAGCCACAGCCAGACAGAACACCAAGAGGAAGGATCTCATTCACACTAATGAGGGAAGCCCTGTTATAATCATGCTGTATAAATACAGAATTTCTTTGTTCCACTGTGTGCACACTCTTACACCTGGCTATTGTTTTTTTGGAGGAATACTCTCCATTTTCCTGAGATGAAAATATCAATCACTTGCAACCAGGCAAATTTGTAAGTTGTGAGGGATTTTGGGAATAGGTTACTTGGAGACAGACTGTGCGATTTAAGTGACTTGTTGACACTGAATTAGCTTATAAAGAAGAAACATTTCTCCCAGTGATAGAGCTCAGAAACCTTTTTGCAGAAGTGATCACAATTAGAAAAGCTTTTAAATATGATCAGTTTAGACACCTATCTAGGTGTGCTCTTTTTAAACAGAAATTGCAGGCAAAATGATGTAATATTTGGCTAACTGTAATGAAGGACACACATAGTATTAGAGAGCTTAAAGGGTTAAGAGTTGTATTTTGAGCATGATAAAAAGATTTTATTTTGAAGCCCATACAAATCCTTTTTGGTCTCTGGAATGAAGGATATCTGCTAAAAAGAAGTGAAATTGTGATTGAAATCTTGTTCTCCTGGGACGCTGCCTTTACATCCTCTTGTGAGCATTTTGAAGGTTCTTTATAGAGTGCAAAAAGATCATTTCTTTTGAGATAGTAACAGTTCTGACTTCTCTGAATGCACGCCCTCCTCCCTCTCCTTCTTTGTGCTGTCAATTAAGATGTTGGTTATATTATCTAATGTATTCAGATAGTCCTGAAAGACCAGGCTGGACATTTGCACTTAAACTTGATTGACATTTGACATGTGGGACTGGAGGAAGCTTCACAGATCGGTTCTATGATAAAATTCATCACTAGAGGGGCAAGCGTTGATTGAAGCATTTCTATTGATTCAGTTCCCTGGTGTGAACCATTCTCAACCAAAAGAGAGAATGTAGCAGAAAGTTCAGTGGCATTGGAACCAAAGAAACCGTATGTAGTCTGGTCCACCATAAATACACAAGTTATCTTTTAAAAGAGAGTGTTGGCAGGAATCAGTCTTTACAAGTCTGGTTATTTTCAGGATCTCTGTTTTGTATTGAAATTCTTGTTGGCCTCTATCAGTGTTGCTCCCAAGTAATCTCCTTAAAGAGTTGACAAAGCATGTCTGCCTTTGGCAGCTTTTGCCTATATTTTTCCCCATGGTATTTCTAGTGGTTACTCTTACATTCTCACCACTCCAGAAAGAAATTCCTCTTAGCACTTGAAAACTCTTGTTTTCCTCAAAATATTGTGTTTGAATTTCAAATTTGGATGAGCAAACATGATGATATGACACATGACACGTCCTGTCTAAGGTGCTGTCAGGAACACTCTACCACCTGGTACCAAACCAAACCTCAAAGCTTGTTCTGCTCTGCAGTAACTGGCTTTATTTACCAATTCCTAAGGGTAATTCATTCCATGAGCTATATGGACTTCTAGAAAGAAAGAGAAATTCCATTCTAATAGAGATTTGTAAGACCAATGTTCATTTTGGTCTTTTGTTGATTTTTTTTTTTTTTTTGCATAATACCCACTACTTAAAATTAAGCAAGTGGGATGGAATTTAATTACTCACATACAGGTCTCCATTTTGGAATTTTTGTTGACATTTTGAGCTGCCTATACTTCCCAATCCATAGTTCTGGGTTTTTTGAGCATAAATACAGAATAGCCAGTTTCCCAGGAGGACAGGCAGACAATGTTTCCTTCTACCCTAGGTTCCATGCAAAGCCAATAATTTACTCTGGTTTTGTCTCTTGAATGAACAACACAATGTCCATAAAATCATAGAATATCCTCATTTGGAAAGGACCCACAAGGATCATCGAGTTCAACTACAACTACTACTTGACACTGCAAGTTCCCTTTCCACATCCTCACTTACTACTTTCATACTTCCTGTTTTGAAACTTTCAGCACTTTGGTTCTAGATCTGTTTAATTGTGGAAGGGTAGAAGATAAAAGGGGAGAATCTACAGCTCTCAGCAGAGCACGGTTCTTTATGAGGGATCTGATTGCCAAAATATCTGTTAAGAAACTCCAACTTAAAGAGTAGATGATTGAGTGGGCTATGTATGACAGCGGAAGAGACCCTTGGAGTTTTCAGACCACTTAAGCAATATATAATACACATGTAGATAGTTTTTTTCCCAGTTGTTAATTAGCCAATTAGTTTGAAGTAATACCGTGATGCTTATTTTCTCATGGTGCTGCAATAAGGGTGAATCAAGTGAGGTCACGTCTTCCTAAATTTCCCAGTTACAAGTGGTCAAGGTTTCTTTCCATCACGCTCAAAACTATGTTTTCTTTTGGCCACAATGAATCAGAAGGTTTGACAGAAGGTCAAATGACAGAAAGTCATTTTCCTGTCACGGTTGAATATATTCAGAAGTTGCAATGACTTGAGTTTTAATTGTCTGCCAGTCACTGCTTTCTTGGTTAAGCAATGATGTTTAAAGAATGTTTTAATTAGGGAACCTGCTTTCGTTAAACGTCTCAATTTATGATACCTTTTATGCTTAATTTCCAGCTTGGCCTCTCTTTTTACTAACAGGCTTTCTGTGCAACCAGTTTGTGCCTCAAGGTGTATCAGAGCAAACAAAGAGTAATCTCATCTTTTATGTTAAGATGACAGTATATTTTGAAAATGTTGTAGGAAAAGCTCACAGTTTTTAAAGTTTAATCACCTGATATTAAACACTGTGAACTTCAGTTCCTACAAATAAGGGAGATCTCACACTTGACTATGCCTCAGTTACTCGTTTTACTCCTTTTCCTCCATCTTCGTGTTGCTTACTGGCTGAAAGGTTGGAATGGATTTTTTCAATTAGAACATTTCTATCTTGTAAAGCTTTCATTTTCTTTACTTCACTATCAAACTTGCTTCCCTACCTTTCATTTCATTACTGATTTCAGTCAGTACTCATTCGTTACTGTGTTACAACTGTGAATGGAGAATTGAGCTGAGAGGGAAAAATCATTTTCTTCAGGTTATTACTGCTCCGTGGCTCCATAATGCAGTAGAATAAATATTATGTTTAGAACTACAAAATACAACATTATTTTTTTATTATTTCCGAAGAGATTAAGAATTTGTGAAGGAGTATGTTATTTCAGTGTGAGCTTTCTTCACTGCTGTCATGTGAAAGTCCAGTCCAAGCTGAAAGATACCTATTATGACTTTTATAACAGATGATGCAGTAATTAATTTTAATAAAGGAAAATAGGCATTGGATACTGAATGGAATGCTGAGATAAAGTGTACTTATAGTTGTTGTATCACACGTGATAATTTCTGATACAATAAAACAGTTTCAAAATAATATACATAAATTTATAATTTTTTATGTTTAAATAAGGATTGGAACAAAAAGGCCAAACTCCATCTCCCACAAAGAGCAAAGCAGAGCAGCCTGAGGACCTGCAGGATGATGCTGAAGGTAGGTAGTCTGACAGCTTTTCAGAGCTATTAATCAGTTTTACATTTGGAAAACTTTACTTTGAATTCTTGGGAAAGAACTGGAAAACTTTCAGTTAATAATGCTGTTTGCACACACCTGGAAAGTTCTTTTTGGCCTAGATCATGAGATTATAAGTCTTCTGAAGTATATTTCATCCCATAGTCTGGTTGGTTAAGTTTGTTAGGTAGCTGCTGCAAAACACAGCTTTCTTTTTCTACAAGAAATTTTTGCTGTATCCTTTTCCTTCATCGATTGTTTATGTCTCTAGACCTTATGCAGTGTAGTACATCTATCCATGGTCAGAAGTCACAGGTGCTTAACATTATGCCTGTTGTGTTGTTCCTCTAAGAGTACTTCCTGAGCTTGAGTCTTCACAGGCCAACTTGTCCATATGTAAGGAGGTAAATGTGGTCTGTGTTGTTCTAAAATTGGATCAAAGTATCTTTTCTTAATCTGTATCTCATTGGTAGAGTTGTTAAAAGATGTTAACATCAAAGACTTATGTTCAGAGTGCCCAGTTTCATGTTGCTCTCGGATCTGTGGGAGAGCAAAACTCCCCAGTGCTGAAGAAATTCCCCTTCTGTGCAACAGCTAAAAGGATGAACCTTAATCTTTAATCCGTGACAGTTCCTTATCATGGATTCTCTTTGACCTAATGTTCCTCAAATGACACATCTCATTCTGCACCTCAACCAGTGGCTCCACAATGTTCAGCATTTTGACCTAGCGCTGTGTGCTCAGCTCCTAAAATATTCTGACTGGGGTGTAGTGTGAGTCATAAAGAGCAGAAAAATGTTAACATCTATCACTTTAAGTAACTGCTAGTAACATCCTGTCACTAACGTTGTGACTGGTTGTTAGTGGCAAGTACTTCAAGCAATAGTTGTCATCACCTGGAAGGTGTGAGGGACCCAAGATATTTCATCCCTCCTGGGCGTCTTTCCTTTCGTGCTGCACTGAACCCAGATGATATTGAAATACCAATTTTATGTTTGGATTAGAGAATTCAGCGATGACAAACCACATGTCCATTTTTTGCAGGCTAACCAGCGGGTGGGATCGTGGTGTCACTTTCAATATTCCTAAACAGGCAAAACAATAATAGTTTTATGATATATTCTTACATGGAACGTGGCTGAAACTTTTCATTGTATCAGTGTCATTAGAAAAAAAAAAGGAGGAGAAAAAGTTTTGCAAAACTGTAAGGTTTCTCTTCCATTTGAAAATATATTGATGCTGTTTCACTGTTTCTGTGGCTCACTAGATACAGTTTCCTATTTTCCTGTGCCTGTCTATGTTTCCTGGTGACCTACAGTTCACTTTGTGCAGCACAAATAAATGCATTGGAAGGGCAAAGTAAATTTGTATGGCAAGGGAATGATTGCATTACCCTCAAGATGTAAAATGCCTGAACTCCTTGAATTTTGCTGATGCAGAATTGAGGTCTGTAAAACATAATCACTGCTGCAGGATTTAATCTAGCTGGTGATGGAGCCCTCATCGCCTTAGGCAGGAACCAGACCTGTAATGTTTAGGATTGAAAGTCTAAATTTAGACTTGAGAGTTGTTGTGATGTGGGAAACACAGGTAATTAAAGTGTTTGCTGAGGGGCCTGGGGAGAAACCTGGATTGGATTTCTGTGGTATTACCTGTGCCTCTGGAAGAGGAGACAAGAAGTTGGACTCCAGACACTGAATTCCTATAAAGTTGCCGAGTGGCTGGAGTCTAACGTATCACATCTGTGAGCCATTTCCATTGAAGTAAATGGGATTTGCACACATTTGTCTGAGAGGAGGATTTAGTTCCTCCTGGTCTAATTATTAGCTGTTGGCTTTGAGTAATTAAAAGAAGTTTTGATTTGCAGCCTTAGAGATTATGAAAACTCCAGCTATATGACACAAACCACAACTATGTGTCTAAGTAATTTTGTTTAGATAGGAGTTTGTCTTCACTTCCGAAAAGATACCTTGTTCTCTTGTTTTATTTTCTTTTTATTTTTAAAAGAATAACTGAAAAGCTAATGCATATAAACAGTCTTGAATAAAACACAATAAAACCAAACTCTTCCTGAGGTCAGCGTGATTGAATTTCCCTCATAGTAAAACTGAATTGCTTATGATTCAGTGTGTTTTGACTTCAGGATAGTTCACATGCTTTAGGTACCCCAAGTTTAAAACAAACAAACAAACAAACAAAGAAAAAAACCCAAAACACCCAAAATCACAAAACCAAAAAACCACAGTAAACAAAAAAAGCCCACAAAACACCAACTCATAGCTTTTAGCAATAAAGCAAGTCCAAACATACTTGCATTTAACATATTATTTTCCCCTTCGTAACATGACTAGCAATAAACTATTTAACAAATATACACTGAAGCATAAGCAGAACTCAGTATATTTTCCTCTGCTTGGTTGTCAGTGTCCTTTTAGACTGAAGATGGGAATACAATTTGCAATTTTACCAGGCTCATGCCTGCCCTCTTGGCAGTCTCTAAAACCTATTCCACTGAGTTCAGTAATATTTCTGCTGTAATATTTTTCTCCAGGATGCCAAGCTGGTTCATTGGCTAGAGGTAATAGAGCAATATCTTTTCAGTGCATGTACAAACTTCCACAGAAGATCAGGGAAAGTAGGTTCCTTCATTATTACCCTCTTTGCAATCAAGGAAAGTTAGTAAGTGGCTGTGTGAAAGGAGTTTGTTTTGCAGTAAGCTAAAATAAACACTTGACATGCTAATGAAAGTAATTTTATATTAAACCTCTAAAGTATTAATGGTGTCTGTTATTATGCTATTAAACAGATTGTTCTCTGCCTCCAGACTGTTGATAGAGAAAAGCAAGTGTGAACTGCACAGCAGATTCTCATGTCAATGGCTGTATTCAGTAGTTTTTCATTGTAGAGATATTGTCTGGAGAAATGGATAGACTGGATACTTGGAGAAACATCCTTTACTCCCAGGTTCCCTGCAGTATTTTGGGTTTTACATGTGCAAACATGCAATGTAATTTTCTTTTTTTATTTTTTTCCTCCCTCCCCTTCCCCGTATCCCGGGAGAGGAAAAGCAGCCAGAGATAATTTTGCCTTTTCGTTGGTCAGGTATATTCAGTGATTGAGTGATTTTAAAGTCTCAGGTGAGCAAGATGTGTTTGGCACTAAACAGTACTGAGCACGTCTCACTTCAGTAGCTCCATAACACAATCCTAAAATAGTTACATAGACAAAATGGCAGTGCTTGTCACAGCCACGAGTTGGCACAAATGCAACAGGTTGCCCATTCTTGTCCTGTTTGTTGTCACCAAGCAAAAGCAAACCATTTTTACAAAAGCCTAACAAAACAAAAATTTAAAATATTCCTTGTTTCTGTTACATACCACCCCACATGTCCTCCCATATGAAGTGAACAGCATGGGGTGTGTAATAGATTTTTCCAATAGTGGGATAAGCAAAACTGTTTGCCCTTTTCTTCTTTATGGGATTTCTCAGATATAAAATGGAGCCTGCCCAAGAGCTGCTCCGTCCATTCTCACCATGGTCTGTGGGGGATCAATATTGTGTCAAAGATGAGTAATACATCTGGTAACAGCACCACAAAGGCCTGATCTTTCTCCTCTTCCAGCAGAAAAATTATCAATGCATGCAGCAAAAGCTGTTTCTGTCCCTCCTGAGGTCAGGACTCTCCTTACCCTCCTTCAAGGAATGTGAAGACAGAACTAGAGCTCTGCAAGTTGTCTTGCTCCAGCTTTTCTCATGTACTGCTCCCCAGATGAATGCCCAGATTCCTCCTGATAGATTGAGGGCTGTTGGTCTCCCGTGATCACCTGTGCTGAGGCTCAGTGTCTGTGTGAGGAGCTGAACTGTTGGAGTTGTTCATCCGGGATGAATTTTGTCTGCTTTCCATTCACTTGGTGGGAAGGAGAAAAGTTTGATGGATAAGCCAAGCCAGGAAGGTCAAAATGAACACAACACTTGATAGAGTTGGTTCTTCCACCTGATGGGGTCATCACACTTTGTGCTCTTGTCTTTCAAGAGTAACATTACATGTCAGAAATGTCGCTTGGCAGTGTCAGGAGTCCAGGCTCATCGGCAGACACCTGCCTGACTTGGTGGATGCTCTGTCCATGAGAGATGTCAGATTGGAGTACACAGCAGAAATGAGGTGAAATGAAACTGCATCTGATCTCGACAATTCGTTGGTCCAGCAGGTCAGAGCCATTCAGTAAGATGCTCACTGAGAGGGAGACACCCTGTCTCCTCTTCTCTTCTCCCCAAAATGTTTTTATGCAATGATAAAAAGCACATAGTTTTGGGACTAGAAAATAAAACTCAGTGTGTAAGACTCAGGCTTAGTCCTTTAATTGTGAGATTAACACAAATCTTCCCCTTCCTGCTTCTCCTTTACACACCATGAATTTTGCAGCTGTGCTGCTCACTCCCTAGCTTCATGGAGAATATAGTGTATGCACCCACCACCAGAGTCCACAGCACTTGGCTTATGCTGCATTCCTCTGATGTGGGCTCCATCCTTTCTGGGGCTGAGGGTTGTGTACAGTAGCTTCTCTGTGTTGCTATTACACAGGGTTGTACAAAGCATCTTCTCTTAGGCCCTTCCAAAGCTGTGCAGGCCTGATTGTCTCTCTCTTTAAGATATGAATTAATATTAACTAGCTTTGACTTCTGATTAGTTTTAAAAAGTTCTGCAGTTTATAGCAAGCAGGCCTTTTATCAAATGATAAATTGTAGCTACATTCCTTCTTTGCATCCCACAGGGCAGTCATATTCTTCAGTGAATTTCTGCTCCACTCATAATCTACTAAAAATGAACATCCAGACATGTAATTATACTTCAAAAAATACACAGTCACTTATTCAGCCTTAAAAGTGCTCCTTCTTATTAAGATAGCTTAGAAGTTGCTGTCTTCTTTGTGCCACCACACCTAATCCTTAAATAAAATGTTAAATGAAGATAAAGTACTACAGAAGTTCCCTGGGAAGCATGCGTATCAAACATGTCTGTGAAACATTTCACCTTAATGCAGATGGGTTATATTTAAAGGGTGGCTATTAACCCCCATTCCACTGTGGTTGATAGCTTCTCTTTTCACTTCTGTTTTGAAGTCCACCATCTGTCTTGACTGATTATAGCTTTCAGAATATTGGGTGATCACCTTCCACTTAGTCAGGGGTAAAACAGGATGTTATCTGTATTTTGAGTAGTATTTGCTCTCTGAGCAAACGCTTCTTAGAAGATTCTTTTCATCGCTGAAGTGGCTTCTGCTGTTCCATTTAATTGCCGTGCAGTGGCTACACAAGATGATTTGGGAAATGCAGCTCAATTTGGCCTCCACAGATGTTGTGCAGTCCTGTTGTGTTGGCCATTTACTCATTTGGGTTTCTTTTAGCGACCAAATGTATGTCTGTGTAACCGCACCAGGCAAACAGTTCCAATTCTTGGTTTTGCCCTGGATGCTCTGGAGCAGATTTTCTTCCTTCTGAGATGAGCTAAGGTGAAAAATACAAAGTTACTAAAGTGCCTAATGCAATGTCATCAGAGGAGAATTCTGCATGGTGACACACACCAGCGTACCTGCAGGGGCCTCATCTGTCAAGGAATTCATTGCTCATTTCTAAGCATGATGTGAATAATAGTGAACCATCACAATTGTTCGGGTCCAGTGCAGGAGACAGGGCTGGTCCCTTCATTCTGAAACACTGATGCAAAATAGTCCATGGTTTTGTTCGCGTGTTATGCTGTTTTTAATGAGTGTATTCTCCTCTGTGGCTTCTCTGTCTGTTTCCTCAATTTGTGAAAAATTGTAATTGGTCTCATGTTTTATTTTGACAGCTTGGAAAAGAAGCTGTGTGGCTGTCCTTTGTGGTGTGCAGCTAGTCAGTCCTTAGGCACACCAGGAAAAAACAAAGAGTAAATTGATATAGTAATGATAAAATTTGTGATTATATTGTGACCTTCATGCACCGGGTCCCTTTCTTTCTCGATGTCTTGGATAGGACTGACTGTAGGGCCAGAAGTCAGGGCTCCTCCATGCTGCTCTTTAGTGTGCATCAACTCACATGAGTGATTTCTGTCCCCTTTTATATACTGTAATAACAGTGATAACACCTGTGCAGCACAATGTGTGTATTTTTTTGCATCAAAATGCCGGTTCTATCGTTTTCCTCTGCATGGGATGCCTATGACATCTAGGATGGGATGTCCATACATATTCTGGTTATGTTGGTCAGCTCAAGCTTCCAGGAGATGTCTGCCTTCATAATATTTTAAACAGTCACAGAAATAGCAATGCTCAGCATCTTTGGCAATGAAATGTTTGATGTCCCCTCCCTTGCACAGTCTGAGTCAATGGAGAATTGCTCCCAGTAAAAAGCCAGTCAAACACAGCGTTCTCACTAGTGTAGGTGTGAAGTGAGTTGGGGCAATTCAGAGTGCTCCTGTCTTCCAAACACCTAATTTGTGCTGTAGCTGTTGTCCCCTGGTTCTTCCTTAGCCAGGAAAGGCATAGCAAAGCCAAGTTACTTGCCTGGTGTGTGACCAATGGAGGAGTGAGGCAAGGGGAGCATGCTTGGTGACTTTAGTTGTGCTTTAGCTGACACTCCTATATTTCTCCGGACGTTAAATAGGTGAAATATAATAATGCTGGTTTTAACTTCTGAGATAACCCACTCAAGCTACAGTTTTGTCATTCTTTTCCCACACTCCTGGACAAAATGCTGCATGGAAATGAAACCCTGTTATTTATTGGGCCGACAGCTTGGCTGGGCTGGGTGCACTCATGGAGCTGCGTCTACAGTGAGGTGAATTGTTGAAGCAGCACAGAGGAAAGAAGTCTCATAACTCCATTAAACAATTACTGCAGATAACTCCTTACTAACCCTACTTAAAATTTACTCCAGAGGGGTTATATACAAATAGTGATTAAAACTGACCTAAATCATAATTTAATTAAAAGAAATTAAAATGCAAACGGAAAGTGTTCGGTAACCTCAGGCCACCACCCTAATGATTCATTTTAATGTTTTTGGAGTTCTGCAATAATGGCCTTTGTGTGTATGTGCTTCTTGGTTTATGTCTGATATCGTTTTGCCATTAGAGCAGTTTGAAAATGGTTGCAGGCTATATAATCTTGAGTGTCTATATGGATACACGTGTGCTTTCTTCTCACATTTTAGGATTTTCACTGATGCCAGCCTGTCTACTTGAGTGCAGAATGTAACAACTGTAAGATCAAGGCGTGTATTTTTCATTTTCTCATTAATTAGTTTCCCTCTTATACAAGGAGGACCTTCATGTCATTAGTATGATTACCATGGCACTATTTTTGTGCTGTAAAAAAAGATAATTCAAAACTGTCATCCTTTGTCTGCCAGATGTTGGTTTGTGTTTGCATTTGCCATAGAAAAAAGAAGCACAGGTGAGACCAATAAAGAGATGCCATGGTTGCAGGCCACCCAGAGAAACAGAGGATGCTCCCAGACTTGTGTGGCAGAGCCATGCAGGGACATAGCAGGATCAAACCTGGTGTTCCAGGATGTGGTGCCTGCACAGATAAGATGTGAACTTGAGGTGTTGGCCCTCTGTCACTTTTATTTCTGCTCTGGGAAGGAGGAGGACATTTGAAGAAACCTTACTCTGATTGGTGACACCCTGTGGATGATATGAGTACAGCTTTCTCAGTAGTGAAAACAATTATATTATTAATAGCATTTATTTTCAAAAATTAGACTCAGTGATCCTTGTGAATCCCTTCCAAATCAGGATATTCTACGATTCTGTGCTGGAGGGGTAGAAATAGACTGGTTTGAACTGATTATGCAGAATTTCTTCTTTTAAATGAAAAATACATTATCCACAATTCTGTTTTCTTCCAAAAATGTCTTTTTGCACCAGTTTTTGAGACACTGACTTTAGCCTTGGCTCTAAGTGTGTCGCCAGTTGGTTGTGAAGAAAGGTGCTGCTGAGGAGGAGTAGGTGTATGAGCAAACCCAGCACTTACTCAGCTCTGAAATGGGGAGAGCCAAGAGGCCAGCAGGCTATTAATATTTTTGACTTCCCATGTTTGTCGCAAGAACAGTGGAAGATGTAAAAAGCCACATCCCTCCAGGCTGTTGCAGAGAAAATGGGAAGAATACTAAAACCTGCTCAGAGAGTTTGTCCCCTGTCCTTTCATGGGGATCTTGTCCCATCCCTCTCCCATCTGACTGCTAGCTTATTATTCAACATATTGTCTGCTTCATTTGGGGGCTGCTACTGCAGCTGGCACCTCACTGTGCCTGCTAAAGGCCTCTCCTTTACAGAAAGTGGTCAGGCACTCTCGGAGTGTCCACTTTTGGGGCTGAGTTAGAAGTGCTACTCGCTTTGTCAGCTTGCTGAGCGTGATGATTGATCCTTGTTTAGCCTCTTTTCTACCAAATATATAATTTGGGGGAGGGGGAGAGGCATGGATTTTCTTGATGATCTCAAAGAAAATGCCCAGGGGAGAGAGCAAGAACCTAGCAGACCAGTAGTCAGCTTGGCAAGAGAAAGCAAAAATGTATGGCCAGGAGTTTATTTGAGTGTCTGATGTGCTTATTTTGTTTGTGTAGTGCTACTGTAATTCTCAATCTCCTGCTTTTTTTTCAACTGACTGTCATGCCAAGGGAAAAGAAACAGATGTTCCCATTTGTCTTGTGATGTGGCTCAGAATCATTTACATTTGGTGGCCTAAAATGACACAATGTGCTGGTCACCACTTTCTGTATCTCCTTTGGAGTGAGTGACAGATTGCTGTTCAATTACCAGTATAATAGAAAAGCAGATATTGTGAGGACAGCTTTCACCTAAAGGAAATGCAATCACCAATTGCTGCAGTAGTAGAAAGAGAAGGATGGCAGATACTGTAGAAGCCATCTAGTGGAAAAGACATTTTTATTATAAATAGTGTCATAGGAAAGACTCAAGGGAAATGCACTGGCTCTGCCTTTTCTGCCTGGAGAAAAGGAGAGCCAGGGGTGAATAAAAATATCATGGAAAAATTGGCTCGCTACTCTGGTAAAATATATTTCCAGCTCTTTGCCTTGAGCATGTGCTACTTAAAGCCTTTCCATTTGCTCTGCACCCAGCTCCAATGGAGAGCAATAATTGCAGAAAGACTCTTCATCAGTAGAAGACACTAAGCGAGAGACTCAATAGAAGAGTTTTTTCAAAGTGGAAAAAACTGTTTGTCAGAGGCTTTGGTGTTAGTCACTTTCCTACCCTATAGTTTGCTTTCTTATTGGTGATTCATGTTCTGCTTTCTCCCTCTCTCCTGAGATAAAGAGATTCTCCAGGCCAAGCAGAGTTTAAGCCTTCCTTCTGCAAGTCATTTACTTGAGCATCACTTGTCCACTCTTAATTTTTTAGCATTCCCTTTTCTGTATTTCTGTCAAAGTCACTTGATAGGCACAACACGTACATTCAGTATGCCGATTGAGATGAATTTTCATGTCATGGTCCAGTCAGTTTTTTGGACTGGGTCAGAGTACAAGAGGTGAAGTTCCTGCTTAAAGTCTTTTACATTTTTCTTTCTAAAGGGACAAAATAAAGTGTTAGATGGGAAACATATTGAGAATCCTGTTATTATTGTTCTAATAGAGCAGCTTTAAACAGTGAATGTCCAGTGAAAAAATAGATTTAGGACTGAAAAAACATGTTTTATCTGATAGTCTTCTACCAGATGATCACTTAAACTTTCTCTCGCAGTTAAAGTTTGCTCTGAGTAAGTTAAACAAGAGGTATAGTCCCTTGGCAATAAACATAAATGAACTCTTGAAATACCTGTTTTTAGTGAAATAACTCATGGCTGTAGTCATACTTGTTATAATGGATGTAGAAACAAGTATCATCTGGAAATGGAGCTTTGCATTGTGAATGCAGTAAGGTAATGGCTGAAATGATTTTCAGTGATATATCGGTAGTTACCATTTATGCCTGACCTGCTTTTTCTGAATGTAAAGTCTTTCTGCACAGAGTGAAACATGTTGCACTTGACCATAATTAAATCCTTTATGCTTTGGCACTGCTCATTTCACCGTGATGCAATAATCTCCTTGGGTCTGACCTACTGGTAAAGATTTTTCCAGTGCTGCTGCACTGTTGTGTTACAGGATTGTCTTGAACATACTTTTTCTTTCTCCTGTAGCTCCTGAAGTAGGTGACTTTATCCCTTTGAAATGCATCCTGGTGATGAAAAGGATTTTTTTCCTTGTTTATGAACTGATTGCTGTGTAGCTTGCAGAGTGCCAAGCCTGTGTTTTAAAAGAAAAGGGGAGGGGGAGAGAAAAGTTCATCATCTAGTACAGCTAAATGTCTATTTTGCATGTGGTCCTCCTGTTGTGTGTGGACAGGCAGAACTCTGCTTTTGAAAATAATACTTTTTGATTACAAGCGGGGGAAGGAAAGACCCAGCAGGTTTTATCAAGCCATTTTGGTCATCCATGTAGTGCAACTTTTTACAGGTTAGAGCTCACTAATATGCTAAGAAATCACTCTAGCAAGTCACCCATTAAGGCTGGTTAGAATCAGGACAAAGAGTAACCAGGGTGGTAGGAGGCCCGAGTCCCTGCTGATGGCCACCATCTGCACCCTGCCCACCTCCCCTCTCTCAGGCAAGGGGTGTCAAACTCCTGCTCCATCTCCTCTCCTCCTGGGAGCACCTCTGTGCAGGGTCAGCCTTGGAAATACTTTTCCACTAGTCCCATCTGCTGGATGGCAGGATGAATTGCCTGCTGGAAAGAGGGAAAGCATCATAGCCTTTAAATACGAGCTGGATGCGGCATGCCACCAGATGTACATCACATCTGTAATTGCATTTGGACCACTGCTGTTCCCTTCACCAGGTTCCATGTGCTAAGTAAAAGTGAGGCGAGGAACTTCAGCAGTGTTGCTTTAGAGAAGCTCTAATCACAAAAACACAGGAGCCACCAAAGATCACAGCAGAAAAATACGTGTATCATTATCAAGCTATTTCCAGGCCTGGGAATGAATCTCCTTTCTCCCAGTGCATATGCTCAGCAGTCAGTTTTTCAAATGCCTCATTAAGGCTGGTACTCAGCTGTTCTCGTCGTGCTGGAAAGGAGGGAGCATGGCCATTGCATCCAATCCCACATGCTACACTGCAGCTTCTTGTATTATTATGAAGCTAAAAGAACCTTCTCCATCGTTGAAAATACATAATTCCTGATATATTTCTCACCAGGGCAAGCAAAGGTTAAGAGAGCCATAGACGTTCCTAAGGGTATTACGGTTCTTGGTGGTAATTCACTGTTTGGTACCTGCCTTCCAAAAGGCAACTGGAGGGTAGAAAATGGATAATGAATACAAAGTAGGGGAGAAAATTGGGAATGAATGTGAATGTAAAAAGGAGCAAAATGGATTCAGTCCTAGCAATCTTACTTTGGTTTGATTTGCTCTTTACAGTTATTTGTGATGGATTTTTATACTTTATGTTAAGTGGCATTGTGGCTTTTGCTTTAAAATTCAATTCAGGTGATTCTTACCTTTCATAGGCATTCAAGGGAGTTTTGCAAGCCAGAAACACAGCCACTTCAAGGATCCTGTGGAAATGTTACTGGAGAAAAATAATCCTAGGAAAAAAACTCTCTATAAAATACATAGATGAAGTTCAAGCAACAATTTCATTTATTGCAGACAGTGTTTAGGGAAACATCCCTTTATTTGTTATCGCTATTTTCAGTGAGGCTATTGAGATAAAATTTATAATCCTCATCCTGAGATATGAAAACATGACTGGTTTAAATGGCACATCCTGTTGGCAGGTGTTTTCAGTTTACCTTTACATCTCTCCTCTTTTATCTCAGTGCCTTGCTGTAAATTAGCAGTTCGTGCTGAATTGGATACAATTAATATTGCTGCTGCTGTTACCAATAAAAAGATGTGTCTTAAATAATTTTTATGTGTTTTTCTCAATAGGTGGTGATGGCACAGCAGAGAAGCAAAACACTGATGAACCTGAGGCCCAGAGCCGAGAAGCAGGTTTGTGCCCAGCTCCTTAAAGGCCTCTCTTAGGCTTTATCCACCTTGGTGAACAATAACCTTAGTGAGTGCTATTGAAGGGGAATGTTTGGACACTTTCACCAAATTAGCTCAGGTCTTAAGCAATTCTCCCATTAGAGACCAAAACTTCATTCATGGTGAATGGATGTGTTGCACTGCAGGAATGCAGACTTCCCTCTCCGGCTTACCAGGTCCACATTCTTCCTTTAAGGTGAACAACCTCTAGCTAATCTTCTCACTAGCAAGAAATAATTTTTTTCCCCTTGACATAGAATAGAAATGGGGTAATAGGAAATTTAGAGAAGAAGGAATCAGGCAGAAGGCTCCTCTTGATGAAAACTCAACTTTGGAAGATTTTAAAGGGTATTTTCAAGGTTTTAAAAAATGTCTGCACAAGTCTCAGCAGTTTTGAAGATTTAAATCCATACAGAAAGATATTGATTATTCTGTGAGTGAATGTCAGAGTTCACAAGCAGGGGGTTTTGCAGGTGACACGCTTATAAATAATAGTGAGCTCAGTATGTTGAAATACAGTGTCACTCTGTGCTCACAATAGGTTTTCTATTTTTCTTTTCTGTTTATGGTGGTTTTTTCATCCTGCCTACCTCTGTTCAGTGCAAGAAACAGCTAGAATTAATCAAAAGAGCCAAAGTGGCAGTCAAAATGTCTACATATTCCTTTAATTCTTCAGTATTTCTTTTAATGTAGTATGACATGTAACACAATGCTTTTCTCATTTGGTTGGGTTTTTTCTCATTGTAGTGTGTAATGTTGCCTAAACATACTTAATCCAGGGAGAATGAAATGGTTTTCTTTGTAACTTCTTTTTAATCAGATTGTTTTCAATATGTGGATAAATTGAGCTGAAGAAGGCCAGTCAGCAAACATGGCAGATAAATTTAGAAGGCCTAGATTCCTGACTTATCTGGTTTGCTTCCTTCATTGTGGTAACGAGGATCTTCCTTTTTGTCCTGTGCATTGGGCACTGTGTATGTGGAAGTGGAGCTTTACTGCCTGCCCTCCACAGGTCACTCTTCTGCAACTGAGTGCTAACATCTGAGGCTGTCCATACGTGCTTCAAGTCCTTCTGTGTTTCATGTCCTCTTTATCACCTCTTTTGTATGTCTTCACATGGGGCAGGCAGTGGGAGATGAAGCCTTGGGCACACAGTATTAAAGAATAAACTAGATTGCCATGGACCTCAGCAAACTTCATCCTCCGCAAGATAAACATGCAGTGGTGTTTTGTGAATGCTGGAGGGCAACCACATTTCCTTTCCCAGGTTTTTCACTTTCATGCTAGTCATATTTTAAACAAGCAAAGGGGACCAGGGAGAAGAATGAGTTGTTCTGTCTGAATCGAGACTCTGTTTTGAATCTCTACTAGGTTGGGGCATATCTTTTTCCAAGCAATATTGAACTTTTAATCATACCAAATACTGCTTGGCTGCCAGCTCACCTAAGAGCTAATACTGCCCAGAGCTCCTGGCTGCAGCTGCAAAGGTTCCTGTTAAACCCTGTTAGAGCATCTACAGGTGCGCAATATAGCCCGCTGTGCATGTCAGTGATAGTCACTCTGATGGGGTGTGTATTTCCCTGCTATTTCTGTTCACAAAACAGTTTGAATTAAATGCATTTCTTTTTTCCCAAGAGAGTGAAGGAATATTTACTTCTCAGAATTATTACTTTGCTATTGTAGGTGTCTTAAATGGATTGTGTTTTTCCCAAAATCATTGTTAACGACTTGTAGCGATATGAGCTGTCAGAGCTGGTTTATCAGAGCCATGAGGTACATTCTTGTGCTATCTTGCATTGGCAGTCATGTTTCGTTACCCCTTTCAGAGCGTCGGAGAAAAGATCCAGACATTTAAGGTCCGGGATCCAGAAAATGTCATTCTTTAGGAATGCGATTTTAGACACAAGCCTAAAGATAGCATTGTGCCCACACACAGCCCATTAATCACCTCCTCAGCCACAGGCACATGGTGTTACAGGAAAAAAAGATGATTTGGCTTAACAATTATCCTTCCTGGTTGACATAGTGACAGGAACAGAGGGGCACAATTACCTCGAGTTAGTTACATCCACCTAATGAGTCGCTGCTGCTTTCCACTCTTATGCATTGCAGAGACAAAGCATCACCAGGAACTTTGAGGTTGCTGCTTCTGTGCCCTCTCTTGGCACCAGAGAATTACCTGGTTTTCCAGCATCCTCAGTTGTATGCCTAAAACCTTTCTGAACACTACAAGCGATCGCTGTTACGAGCAATGCCATTAAATGTTAAAGTTCTTAATATTCTAAACCAAAAAGGATAACTTTCATCTGAGTGGGACAAATCATATACTTGATACTGTGAAAGGAAATATAGGACAAAAAAATTGATGCTGTATTCTTACCCAGTCCATTACACGAAGATTTTTATATTCTTATTATAGTGAAAAATATAGTGATATTATAGAGAAAAATATAATATATATTATATAGAAATCTGTATTAGTGAAAAAGTAATAGTCTGAAAAGATTGAAAATTTTCAGCTATTACTGTGTAGGTTTTTTTTTAAAGTCTGGCCTCCAGTCTATCATCAATGAACTTCACACTTAACATATGGAGAAACAACATGGCAGGTGGTTCTGAGCTCTTGTTTCAAGGTAGTTAAATATACTCGATGGCTATATTAGGAAAAAAAATTGTCAGAATCATCAGAGACAAGTCTTTTGAAGGAAATGAAAGCCAAGAAATGAAAACAAAAGCCTGTAAAGGTTTTAGAACTATAAAAACTACCCAGAAACAGCAACAGTGAAAGTTAAAAAATTCTTTTAAATTTAGGTACCACTTATATCTATTAACTACAGTAGTTTTACCTGCCTGCTCTACCATTAAAAAACTCCAAGCCACATGTTTTCAGAGACTTGCTAAATTTTCAGTCCTGATTCATGAAAGCTTTTATTTTCAGGAAAGCATTTGCATTTAATCATTTGGATTTCAATGGGATTCATGGACATGATTAAAGTTAAGAATGGCATAATTGTTTTTTCTCAAAATAGATGGATTAAATGCAAAAAGGAGTTTCAGAGCAAATAGCAACACCAGCCTACCCATGAAACCAATAGCTATTTCTCTCTCTGTATTATGAGTAATTGAAATACAGACTTGATCGGGCAGTATTGGAATGTAAGTTTACCTCTTGTTTAGGGAAGACAATCAGACCAGTAATGGCCAGTGAATGGATGGAAGCCCAGTAAATGAAATTCCAGTCTAATATCATGCCTCAGTAAGGCGTAACACTTCTTTTCAGGAAAGTGGTCCATCAGTTTACGATCTAATGAATAACTTCTCTTTCGTTTCCTTTGTTCTTATAGATGACACAAAACCTTCAGCTGCAGCCAGCCTATCACCATCAGAAGACACAGAGCTGAGTGAGGATGAAGGTATGGATTGGAAACTGTGTTTTGTAATACCCAGTCCCAAGAGGACATTTCAATGAAGCCTTATTTTCCTTTGTATGGAAATTCCCCAAATTACAGTTGAACAATAGAGAAATAGGTAAATGCTTGGATTTACGTTTACAAAAGTCTTTGTAATAAAGTACTTGACACCAGCTGTTGTGCTGGTTAGGAGTGACGCTGTGAATTCCCAAGTCCCCTTGTTATGGAGTTAATGCTAAAATATCATACATGACGTATCCCAAATAAGCCCAAAGCTTGGGCTCTCTGGGATGACTCACAGGCGTAAAGTTAAGCGTGCATGACTATCTCAGCAAAATCAGCTCCCCGTTCAGTACTGTCCTGATGCGGGAAAAAAAAACCACAATAGCTATAAACACATCAGGAGGAGACAGGAGGAGATGAAGTCATAATGGAGAGGGAGAAAGTACTGTTTATCTTGTGCAGACTGTGCTGGGCACTCAGATCATTTAGTTTGTGATAAATATTTAAAAGTGTCACAGGGCCAAATGACAGGGAGTTTAGGAAACAAGAGAGATGATCTAATTTAAATGTTTCAAGCTGAGATTTTTCCTGTGGAGTTGTTGGTTTACAGATAGGAACCAGGGCACAGCTGTACTGTTTTTGATACTCTGTGATAATCACACTATTAATTGCTGTGCCAGTCTACATTTTGGGGCATTTTTGTGCAGGTATGTCAGAAAAAACCCTGGCTAATATGTAAAATGTTCACTACTGGTAATTCAAAACAGGAGTTACGCTATCTATAATAAATACAGTCCATCAGTACAACCTTCAAGAAAGACTAATAGAAAATTTTAATGCATTTCACTGAGATAACATAATTCTTAATATCCATTAACTTATTTATTTTAAAAGATTTAATGTTTAATTCAGCATCACTGCTTGACTCCCTTCTCGTTTTTCTAGATAAGTGTGACAGGGTGTGAGATCATGCCCTTTTGTTCCAAAGCCACGTGCTGGAGAATCCACATACTTACCTGATTATGAGTTCAAAGCCTTGTGCAGATTGATTTAAGTGCTCTTTTAACTGATTGATTGGTCCTGCAAGGAAAAAAAAAGAAGCCACAAACCCTTACTGGAGCACTTCTTTTTGCTGCTTCACAGATTGAAGTTGTGGCAAGGCTAGAGGAAGGCAGAAATAGTGATGGATTCAGTGCCAGCTTGGCTGCTGGTTACCTGTCATTAATTTCTCTTATCTTGATGACATTTGGCCTTGTTTATGTATGCTGTATCTATAAGAGTCCCCATCAGCTGGATTTATGGTATGTGTCATAGTGTAAGGCTCACAGTGAAACCTTGGGTTTGGATTTTCCTTTGCTGTCTGCAGTTGTACTGAAGATCCCAACAAATTGGTATTGTTTTGAGTGCATGTTCCTGATAAAGAAGACAACATTCTGATAAGCTTTTTTGTGGCCATCTCAATGTGTAACCACTCCAGGTTTTTGTCCAACTGTATTCATAATCTCTTCCCAGGAAAGAAGTCATGTTGGTGCTATAGGTCTCACTTTTCCTATAATACATAAAGAATATATATAGTGTTTTCCCCTCTTCTCTTGAGAGCTTGATGGAGAGACAGTGCCCTGAGAGATCCAAAGTGCATTATGTCTTTGATGTCCTATGTCTCCTCATAACTAAGATGGAAAGCATCTGGTAGGAAAAAGGAGTACGACAGACTCTCCTCTGTATATTTTGTTTGTACAGCTATACAAGTAGGAGAAAAAAAAAAAAAAAAAAAAGAAAAGAGAAGACCATGTTTGGGGATTTGCTTGCTAGTTTTAATCATGGAACCAAGAATTTTGAACAATGAGACCACCGCATGCACCAGGCCATGGTTTTAATCCTTATTTACATCAGAGTATTTTCAATTTTGCAGATTTTTACTGTGAGGGGGGAGAGGCAGTAGAAGAGGTTGCCCAGAGAAGCTGTGGATGTCCCATCCCTGGAAGTGTTCAAGGCCAGGCTGGATGGGGCTTTGAGAAACCTGGTCTTGTGGAAGGTGTCCCTGTTGGGGAGTTGCAATGAGATGATCTTCAAGATCCCTTCCAACCCAAACCATTCTGTGATCCTTTGATGATTCTGTGATTTTAGATTTTGAGTTTATTTAAAATGAATATTAGTGTTACAAAAAAACTTGCTACCACTTGGGAAATGGCACTTTTACAGAATCCTGGCATTTCTGAAAACACCTGCTGCTCCCAAAATAAATTTCAGCCTTCAAATTGTTTGCCCACTGAGTTAACACAGCTAAAACCTGCCAGGTTCTGGAACATACTGATTTCTGTAGTTTATCTTCAACTAAGTGAACTGGATGCACAGCATTTAGAGAAATTATGTTTTCCCAGTCCTTCCACCTTATCACTGTGAAAGGAGATTTGTGGCAAATAAATCTATGCTGCATATTCCCAAAATGCATAGTTTGAACCACTCAGAATAGGAGGTTTCCATGCTGCTATGGAAGTATAAAAGTCTTTCAAATGTCAGCTCTGGTGCACCAAAAAAAGTATTTTGAGTCCAGTTAGAGTCAACTAGTCGTTTTTCTGGTTCCTTTTTTTTTCTTCATATTTTTGGGATTAGAATATAGTAAACACATTGACATAGTTATTTATTGCTTTAAAATATGTTGATATTCAAAACAGAGCGTGTGCATCTCTGCTACCATGAAGATCTAGTATTTTTGTCGTGCCTGAGTCATCCTTATAATTTTCTTTTTAAAGGAAAGGGGAAGGATTGGAAGATGAAAGGGGTTTTCATGATAAGAGTGTGGGACAGTGCAGGGATCACGTTTTGAGGGGCTCAGATTCAAATGAAAACCTCCTGTGAGATTGCCAATCTCACACTAATGTAAAAATATATTTCTTCTGTTACAAAAGAAGAGGCACTGCCCAGGAAAAAAAAAGTCCACAAAGGCCCAGTTTGCACATGGCCTTTGAGCAAAATGAATTTTTTGAGTGCTTGTCTGTCCACATTAAAAAAAAAAAAAAAAAGAAAGGAGGACAGTCATATTCTAAGAATATCAAGATGTTTGATGTTGTGCTATAGAGGTATCTCTCTTATTCCTGTATGTGCCAAGTTTGTCTTTCCACTGTCTGCAAAGAACTGTTGCAATTTTACCCTTGCAAACTTGCATGCTTTAAACATGATCTCTCGGGGGAGAGGGGAGCTGACATCTCCAGGCGTCACCTTTGCTGCGCTTCATTACTGTGCATATGGAAGTAGATCCTTTATCCATGGCATGTTTTGAGTGAGAGATGCTTCTCTTTATGAAGTGTAAGGGCAGAGCAAAGTGATTAAAGTCATTAATGTTTATGCAGCAGATAAAGCATGTATCAGGCAGGCTGCACTCAGTCTGCTATGCCTGTCTGTACAAGATCGTGCTGGGGCTACAAACTCATTTTAAATGGACCATATAGTATGTGTAGATTGGTTTGAACCTGTGATCGTTTTTTGCTAAATAGAGTGTGTGTGCATGCACATGTATGTGTGCGTGTGAGAGAGTGATCTGCATCTTCATCTCAGTTACCTCTTTTACCAATTACCATTTAACCCGATTTAATGATAGAACCTTCTGTCAGGCAAATGGAAAAAGGAACTGGATTTAGTACAGGTGAAGCATAACTCCCCATTATGCAATCACAGCAAAGTTTCTGTGCACAATACGTTGGTTTTAATTCATTAGCACTTAATAAGAACTGAATTTTCATTTGAAGGTCAACTAAATTAAATCATATGCTAATTAATTTTAAAAATAAAGTAGTGATTAATTATTTCCAGGTGTTCAGCAAGGTCTGGGCTGCTGTGGGAATGCCATTTAAAGCAAGTCACTATTTTCCTACATTCTCTGAAATTGAGTCAGATTCAGTCAGCTGGAGGGCTTGTGTTGTCAGGAACAGAATTAGGTATGTACCTTGACTAGAGGTTAGCCCTAAAAACTTACTTTTGGCAACCCAGAAGCCTGTAAGTATCCTTCTTGTAAAGCATAATGGGTATAAATTCCTGTTTGGCCTGAGGTATCTCTCACTGTGGAAAAAATCTTGATGTCCTAAGACAGAAATGATTGAGAAGGGACAAACTGAAACATAGAGCATTTCAAATGCAGGGGAGCTGTGCAAATCAACGTAAATTAGTCATTGATAAGTGGGTGAAAAAGATTGACTGAAAGGCCAATATGTTCAGAAAGAGGTGTTTCAAATCAGCTCTTAAGTATATATTAAGACATTTCAATGAATGACCTGATTTTCAGAAGCGCTGAACACTCAGCAGCTACCGATGAAATGTTTTTACTTCACCCTTGGGCTATGATTAGACCTGGAAAATTTCAACCTGAAAAATTTCAATTATAGGTAACTGAAAGAAACCTTTTGTAATGGAAGAGTTTCAACCCCCCCAGCCACAGCTGTGGCTCTGTATACCCTCTATGGTGATAACATTTTTCTATCCCGTGGTTAGAAGGATTCCTATGAAAGCAAAGTGGCTAACACAAGCCAATTTGTGGGGCTTGGGGTTTTTAACCAGAGACGTAACCACTACCATCCAACCAACCACTTACTCTCTTAGCGCCCTCCACAAGGGTCACTTCGAGCCAAACATAATGGCGGTTGTTCTCTTTTCCACATTTAATCTGACCTGAGTTGCACATCCAGATGGAGTCCAGCCCCTGAACTACTCAAGAGGTATTTCTGCTCTACCCTTTGCCAGTACAGGCAGCTGCAACAGTGAACACTAATCTACTTAGCTGGTTTATTTAAATCCTACTTATTTTTAAATATTAGCTGACCTGGAGCCATCCAGCTGTGCTCCTGTCAATCCAATGAGAGATCCTGTTCCTTCCATCTCCCCCCTCCAACCCTTCAGCACCTTGTCCTGGAAAGGCTGTAACCAAGGCAATCAGGTTTTTCTCAGCTTTTTCCTTTCCCAGAGCCTTGTACAACAGGTCCTGCCCCTTATGGCAGCAGCAGGATGCCCTCAGTTGTTATACCAGCTGCACCTGGAATTTCTCAGGTGGACAGAAAGCAAGGTTAGAGGAGATGCCCTTCTGTCAGCTCGAAACACAAATGGGTGGGAGAAGTACTCAGTGGTCCCCACCTGCAGAGATGAACTGCCTGGTCTATTACCTGAGCACTAGCAAAAATATATCTACAGGTTGTTGCACCTAAAAAGGTTTGTTTTACCAATCCATATGAACTTGGGCTCCAATAAATCTAATCTGTCATAAAGACAGATTAAAATGAAATCTTGGTGGATATAAAAATAACATTTTAAAGTCAAAGCTCAAGAATCTCTCCCCAACTTCTCATAAATCACCATTTTATAGTACTTAATTTTAACACATTTTCCTCAGTTTATGAGGCAAAAGAATACCCTAATCATGTGGCAACCTCCGTGCACACCATTACCTGTAATTTTAGATGCCTGCTTGATTTCTTTCACTCTGGAAATATTCCAGTCATTTTTCACAGTATCATGCTTAAAAAATAAAATGCACTGAACCTCTTTCTTTCCTAATGACCAACTTTTTCCCTCTTTAATCTTCTTACAGCTCCCTAAAACACGGTGATTTATCTATGCTGTGTGTAGGACCCAGGTGTGTTGCACATTAGAAACGACTCAGTAAATAAGCCATACAGAGTGTAGCTGAGGAAGTGAAATTTCAAAGATCATTAAAACCACTTAACATTCAGTTCTTACCATTTCCTCTCTTCCTTAGCATTTGCAAAATTTTTTTTGAGCAGCATTGCCTTATACAGTCAAAAGAAATTATGAATGGCATGGCAAAGCACAGGGATTTATGCAGGATTTAGACAAAATAGTGTCTGATTATTGGCAGGAAGGGTAGGATTGATCATTTATTGCAAGCTACATGCATTTCTTAGAGACAAATTCAACATACAGCTGATATATTGGAGCAGTTATATACTTGGGAAGTATTCTGATCAGCTTATTTAGAGCCTAAATATTTTGATCGGGGGCTGTTAAACGTTGGGGCTAATTCCGAGGTGGATTCAAGCACACAGTCCCATGAGACACTGGTTTCAATACAGCAGAGGGATGCAGAGATGAGCGCTCCTAACATGGACACTGCCATGCAGCCAGCAAGGAAGAATTTTGAGGGGATTAAGGAATGCTCAGTCTTCACTGAGCACTTCAGTGCTTGATGTGCAGTAAATAAAAGTGGCCTGTCTTTGGCTCATTTATGTCATTAAATGTCGTGCTTGGTTCATTCGTGTCTGATTAGTGGTGGCATTAGAAACTGTGCTCCACTGTAGTATCCGAAACACTGATTTTTTTTTCAGTCCTGCCTAGAGCAGTGTTAACCTTTACAGTCCCAATTTGCAGTTACCTGAGGTAAATAGTGCCCAGCACATGTATTATCAAAAAAAAAAAAAAGCTGTGAGATAAAAAACTGTGCTGTGACATAACATCCTGGCTTGGATTCTCTGGTATGACTTCACAGATAAGTAGCTGTGTTAGGAGAAGGCTAACACTGCTTTATGCCATTTAAAAATATCGGAGTTAGTTTCCTAGTGAATTAGAGGTGAACAAAGGCATTAGGGATGGCCAGAGCTCTTGTAGACCCTGGAATCATTTAGGACTATAATACTGGGCTTATGCCCCATTGCATAAGGCTCCAAAGCAGCACAGAGGACCAGCTGAATCTGAGGAATACCACTACCCTATTGAAAACTTGCATGCAGGAAATAGTATATCATCAGTGTTTTTGTTGACCACTGCATTTGGTTTTACACTTTCACTTTTGCTTGGCTCAGATTTTCCTGATAAATCTGGGTTTCCTCCTTTGCATTATTTCATTCTCGTTAATCCTAAAAGTAAATCTGTCTTTGGACCTTTTGGCTCGAATATTTGATGCATTTGAAAAGAAGGAACCTTTGACACGTTGAACCTTTGACCTTTAGAATTTTGAAACTCAGAATCTACATAGTAACACCAATCAAGACTGATTCCTGCTCCTGAAATAAAAACAGACTCTTACAACCAGGCAGCAACTCCTGCCCATGGTCTGTTCTTCTCAGAAACATGCTTTGAAAAAAAAAAAAAAAAGGATAATTTGGAATTCTGTGCAGCCAAATTGCTTTCTCAGACCCTGGAGCAATAGGAAAACTGTTTATGATAAAAATGAAAGTTTAACACAAAATTATAATCCCGTAAGAATAAAGCCTGGCGGGAAAGACTGCCAGCTATGCCAACAGGTGGGAATAGCACCCCGCACCGTGTGAAAACTGCAGTTGTCCATAAGCCCTGCCCAAGTGGCAGCGTGGTGGGGCACATACATCATCCAGACACGAGGCTCCTTAAACTCCATTTGTTATCATTGACCAAAGCCCGTAATTGTGCCTCTGATGCTGCGGATTGATTTTTGCATGAAATTGGAGTCATTCCTTATGCTGGGAGAAAAAGGTGGCACTTGTGAACTGAAATTAGAGGCACTGGTCTGGGATTTTGAAGTACTGTGCAAGAGGTGTGGGGTAAGATGGCTCTAAGGGTCTGATGGGGCAGAGCCACAGGCAGCTCTCCATCCCCTAGCAGTGATATCACACTTGTCATCACTTTTGACTGCCCGAAGGGCTGTGTTTGGGCCTCAGCTGCATGGTATTTAAGGCAGAGGACTCCTGATTCAAGCTTTGCCAGTACAGTTTCTTTTAGAAGCATGCTTCTGTATCATACAGGAAAAAAAGTTTTTATTAATTTAGGGTATGGGGTTACAGGTGGTACAAATCTTGGCTTGTTTGTCCAGAACTTCAGCAAAGCCAGAATTTTGCTCAGTGGTTTTAAAGTTTGCTTGAAAAATTCCCCCATTTATACCAAGAGATCCTTCAACTGGCTTTTTGATTAAACTTGGAATTTGATGAAATTCTAATTTTCTTTTGCTCTGATTTGGGCTGGTAGGGTAATCCTTTGTACCTCATGTGGCATTCCAGTATGAAAGACTGACACGCTAGTCCACCTGAGAACAGTGAGTAGTGTTTTAAGTCCACAGTAGGGTGAAAAAAAGTGCAGCAAGGGCAAAGCTTAGCAAATTGTACATCAGTGAGTATTTTACTTTCAAACTTGGATTTATAGACTTATTGTCATGCCACAAAAGAAGTAAGAAGCTGTGCAGGTAATTAAATATTTGCCTTGGGGGATTATTTGCAGTTAATTAAAGCCACACACTTTCAGTGCATACCTTTCCTACAGATTATTAAATTTGGATCAGATGTTAACAACCTAGCTTTCTCACTTATCCATCAGAGATTATCATTGGAAAGTTTCAGAAACAGAGTTTTACAGGGATATCCTTGGGTATATTGTAAGATTTGCTTGGCTGTATTGTGGAAAGGGACCTTCCAGCAGTTGAGCCATAACAAGACTGTCATAACATAATTTATTATCACATTTTGTAGATCTTTTGGCACTGTCACCTTTTCTATTGAGCAGCACTTTAGAAAGTGTCTCGCACAAATCCTGATCATCTGTTGCCACTATTATGACCTGGAGTGGACTTAACCCCTGTAGTTTGCAGAAATGTCCAGTTAGATTAGCGGTGGTTTTTAATGAGGCTCAAAGAGAGCTCTTTATCCAGGTAAAGCTGTGTGTTATGGGGATGAACAGAGCTAAAACAGGTGTCTGCATTGCTGCATTACCTGAGTTCAGTGGAATTATGCATTATGCATTTCTCCATCCTCAAGCAAAAGCTAAGTGGCTGTTGTCAGAAAATGCTATTTGACACAACAAAATAATGCCCTGTGCTTATTAAAGTCCCAGATAGCATGACAATTGGACTTTATGTCATCTAATTTAAGCCTCACTTTGCCACTGTTTCAGAGCATGTCTTTGGGCAGTTCATTTTGATGGTCTGCTCTAAAAAAGAAAAGCAGTCTGGGCCACAATAATGACCTTGGGACTTCTGTTATCAAGTGACATGAGGCTAGGATTTGCACTGGGATTTATGGGATTTAATGTTTATCAAGCTTGTGAAAACCAAGCATGAAAAAGTCTTGTTCTAAATAAATAATAAATCACTTCATTTATCAAGTAGGTGATTTGTGCTGTTCCTCATAGCTTTGTGCCACTCCATTTGTTAGAAATAAAATTCTTCATAGCTCTGCTGATTATTCTTAGGCATCCTTCCTTGCCAGCTCCTTGTTTAAGGTTTGTACTGCAGGCAAAAACCTGCTCAGTGATTGTAGGGGTTCTAAAATAAATTTGAATAATCAAAACCCACAAGTATGCTTCTGTAATTTATAGGGCTGTGGTTTATCAGATAGAAAATCTGTCAGCGTATCAGAATGCCATATATAAAGCTGGCACCTAAGGGCTACCTCTAACTCAAGGAGCTACCAGGCTTTTCCAGCAAGAAACCCGCTGCAGGATTTATTTGTTTGTTTGCTCTTTCCTCAGACTCCCAGAAAGACTCCAAAGGCACACGGGAGAGTGATCCAGTGCATCCTGTGGTGTGTGAGCAAGATCAAGCCAAAGGTAAAGTTTTGTATCAACATTTTTTAAGGCAGAGATAATGAACCAGTTTGGAACTTTAGTTGTTCCATTTGCAACATCCTGTGGGTTTCAGCCTGACCTCTGCCCCCTCAAGGAAATGCTGTTGGCTGGTAGAGGTTGTGTGTCAGGCATTTGTGGGGTCACAGTCTCTGGGGTTACTGAAGAAGACACACGTCTCCAAATATGGAGGTTAAACAATATTGATCCTGGGTGCATAGCATTGTTATTATTGTCCCTCCTTGTTGCTGTTGTTGTTCTAAAAGCCTGTGGGCTGTTTCTGTTCCTTCTGCTAAGCTGACTGTCAAGTGCAAGAGCTTTGCATGCCCTTCATATGAGAAACAGTGTCAAGGCTGAGCTACAAAAGAAGAAAAAATAAAAGTGATGTCAGGGTCAGTTTTGACCAGGCATTTAACAAACTTAATGATGAGAGTTTGTTAAGTGATATTTTCATATATAAAATAAGTCAAACATTTCACTTAACAGAAAAACAGCAGTACTTGGCTGAGAAGTACCATGATGGTAGGTTCACGTCTTGTTTTGATGAACTTAGTGTTGCCTGCACAGAGCATCAGGATTGCCATTTTCTATTTGTTTTATTAACAGGACAACAGGATCTTTCTGCAAAGGAGGAGATGAAAACTGGGACAGATTGCCAAAGCTCCTGCGTGGAAATAGAAGGTACTGCATGTGTCTTGAAAGCAAAAAGCAAGATTAGCAGGCAAAACCACTATCATAGAATCATAGAATCATAGAATCATAGAATGTCTTGGGTTGTAAGGGAACTTAGTGACCACCTAGTTCCAACCACCCCACCATGGGCAGGGACACCTTCCACTAGACCAGGTTGCTCAAATCCCCATCCAGCCTGGCCTTCAACACTTCCAGGGATGGGGCATGGAGTATGTGTTTCTCTGGGCTTGTGAAGAGTCCCAGTGTAGAGCCATGCTTGGATCCAGGCACTTGGTGATTTTGTGCTAGATCACAGAAAGTTCAGAATCTTGAAGGGTCAAGGCTTTGCTGTCAGCTAAAGCCCCTTGGATTTCCTTGGGCAGTTTTTGTATTTGTACCCTTGGGGAAAAGAATCCTTTTCCTCTGCCAGTGTTTTTAATGGCAAGGTCTCTGGTGGATGTTAATCCTTTTATGTCTGTTCTGAAAAGCCTTACTGTTCATCTTCTTTTTATGAAATTTATTCAGAGACACTGTTGAACCAAGAAGACACAACAGAGGTTGAGACACCTTCAATTCCTGGTGCAGAGGAAAAGGAAGAAGGAAAAGAAGAAGAAGGAGGTGAGCCTACTTATAAAACAGGTGGAGACAGAGAATGCTGCTGGACTCATGATTTCCTTTTCTGTTGTAGGAAACATGACAAGAGAACATAAGAGCATTTTTCTTCTAAGAAAAAAATCCTTTTTTTGTCTCATCTTTGAGTGTTGTTTCGATATATTGGACTTGGATTTACACAGGAAAATAAGTGCAAAAAAGTGCACACCCAGGTTCAAAAGTGCATTTAAAATAAATACTCTTCTCATTGTTGGTTTTTGTATTTAAGTACATAAGGCTGATTAAACAACCAATTTATGCCCATTTAAGTACATTCTTGATCACGTTCACCAGAAACATCGAGAGTATTTAAAACAAATGGGTATGGTTATTATTTGTGAGGTCATTAAGAGATTTAACTAGCAATTAACTAAAACTAGTAATTCTAATGAAGAAATTAATATTTGGAGCAGGAATGCCAAGTCATGCTGAAGCACTAATTTTTCCTGGGAGTAAATTATTTAAATCCTTAGGAATGCTTCTGCAAGGAAATGTAAAAGTTTAATTTTAAGTGTTGGACACTTCCGGGAACCCTGCATTCAGCTCATCACTTGCAACAGTCACATGGTTATATATAAAATAATGTATTATGTAAATAATTCTGTAATTTAAAGTAACTGCAAATTAATAATTGTATGGTCATTTGTAGAGCATGGGGATGAATTTTACAGTTCCAAATTAAAACACAGACATGGTTTTTATTGAAAATTCAAGTCAATACTAACTGTGTTGTCCTAATTATGAACTCCTTTCCCCAGCCACATTGACACCAACTTAATTGCAAACCTGTGTTAGCAGTATTGACGTTTTTCTTCACTGCAAAGCTGAGTTAATAGAACCTCTTTGTTCATGTACAGCTAAACAACGTTTCCTCTCCTTTTTTTTTTTTTAATTTTAATTGCCTATCCAAGTTGGGACTAATCACATCTCCTTATTTTTCTTCATGTTAATGGTATTGGTTTTGTTCTGTATTAATGATGATGAAGGGAGAATTGATATAATCCTTACTTTCAAGTGCAGGTAAATGGTACCTCCCTACCTCAGCTGCAAATCCAAGTTGTACAATACAGGCTCACTCTGATTGCAAATACCGATGTCTTCATGTTAATTTCCCCTGAATAAAAATTACTTACATTTGATTTTATGCCTCATCATAAGCAAGTTGGACAAAATTTTCTGTCATTATTTGTACATTTTCTCCTCTTTAATACTTTAGTGTCCCCTATGGCTAGGGACTGTTGCTTAGTTCTCAGCAGAGAGATTGTGTTTCGCCATCTGTTCTGCCTACTATTAGAATATGTAACGTTAAGGAAAAGAAGGTAATGTCAGAATAGGGTTGTTCTTAGCACTTTTCCTTTTCCTGCCCCTGATTTAAAAAGTTCAAGTAAGTAAAAGGTTCTTTCTAAATATTTTGGAACATGTTCCTACCTGGGGGCTGAGGCGTTGCTCCTGTGCAGGATTCCTCTGATCCAAAACTTGTTGGAAGATCATAGAAGGACTCTCCATCAGTTTAAGTGAGCTTTTGGTAAGTTCCATGATAAGAGGAGATGATGTGTTGAGTCTGTGTTCAGGATAACAGCATAGATATTCTGTTCAGCTTCTTCCAAACATACTGACTTTGGCTCAGGGAAAATAAATGGATGCTTTTTCAGTGTTTTGAGGAGTTAGGGCTTTCCCTTGCTTTTTTTCATTCTTATGGGTATAAGCACTCTTGAACCTCATCTTGCTAGATGCTTCCTGTTCTGATGGGCACATAGTCTGCCGCATGGGTTTTGTAAGTTCACCACAGAGTGGGGTGGGTCTGTGTGTTGGCTTCATGCCAACTATCCGAGCCCACAGGGAAAACCTCCCACTCCCTTCTTCTCCCAGGGCAAAGGAAAAAAACTATAGAAACTAAAGAGCCTAAAACCAACTGAATTATATAAATATATATATATATATATATATTTACATATATTAAGTTATATACAGTTAGAATACTATGTACAATATTAAGGACCCTGAACACATCCCCCTCCCCCGAAGGAAAAGGGAAAAAGGGGAAAACAGATATACACAAAACCTGTGAGGAAACAATGAATAACTAGTAAAAGAAAAGCTTATGACTTTCCTTGAGATAACAGAATCGCACCAAACGACTGCCGACACCCGCTGCCTCCCAAGGCCTACGAGGCCTCACTAGGCCTCACTCCTCCACATGGGTAGGACCGACAGGAGCGAAACTGTGCGTTTGGACCACCGGAAGAGAAGAGAGCAAGAGCTTCCTCTCCCTTCTTGTTTATACCCTTGATTACATAAAAATCATATGGAATACTGGGAACATGGCCTTGGTTGCTTGATTACAACCTGGTTACCAAGGAAGGCCTAGAATAAAAACCACTACAGTCTGAACAAAAAGAGAAAAAAAAAAGTAAAATCAACTGAAGTTCAGTCTGATAAAATAAGATATATTCCCCAATCAGAGACTTCTCTTAATGGAAAGAGATTACCTAGCATAAAACAGAGATTAATATATGTAACATTATTTTATGTAACCCAAGTGCTATCTCGTAAACTAATTCAGTTGAATAGTTTTCCAGCAGTGTGTACAGTACATTTGACATACGATGAAATGGCTTATTTTTGTCTAGGAACGTGTGGGGAAAGAAACTATCATGGGACTGCTAGTCCTGTTAAGTAGAAATACAGGGATTTTCAGTTGTTTTGAACCATTCTGGATCTCTGTGCATCGTGAAATGTAGTGACTACTAAACTGCAAACTACCTGATCTTTCTGTTCTTGGTTTAACTTTTTTATGTTATCAAGCTCATCCTGGAGCAGAGGGTAGCATATAGCTGCCTCTCTCCTCTCCCTCTCTGTCTCTCACTGGGAGCCATTAGATTCATGAGAGTCATCTGCGACCCGTGTGGTCCCCAGCACTGGAGCTGTGTGAGCCGCTAAATGGCCAGCAAAGATCAGAGTCCATTTTCCAACCCAAAGCTGGATTTCTGCTCAGCTACTGATTGTGGCTTTGAAGCGCACTAGGAATTTTTTCAGTGATATGGGCTTTTTTGGAAAAATGACTGTTTCTTGCTTTTGAGATGTGTCTCAGTTTTTGCAAACTTCTGACAAACCACAGGTTAGCTTCTGATTGAATTGTGCAAGTTTTACTACCAGCTCATCTCTGTGGTTTGGGGAATTTTAGGGCTTGCAGGGTCCTTCCTGTATCGTTCATTTGGCTTCACAGCTCCAGGGTCATGCAGCAGTGTGTATTTCTAAGGAGTCCCAGATCCTGGTGCTCTCAAGGTTCTGGGGCGCCAGGAGCCCAGAGGGATGAAGAATCAGAGTCTTGGCAGTCCCATTGCTGTTTCTCATTGCCAGCAGTAAGAACAAAGCCAGATTACTCTGAAGAATATACCAATGTAAGGCACTGTGTGTGTTTCATAAAAACCTGCTGTTGCTTTTTCCAAAATTAGTAATAAAATATCGCATGTGCCAATTTATTCCCTTTTTTTCCTACTGTAACCTAAAGTTATATATTACTAAGGAGCAACTGAAGAAGAAAAGCAAACTAAGATGCCTTTTTAATTTTTTTTCCAGCTACTATAATGCACTCATTCTGGTTCACAAAAGAATAATGAAAATAATGTTTCTTATAAGATTAGGGAATATTATCAAATCCCTTTATTAAAAAGCAGAGTAAGTGGTGATCACTGACCTATTTGCTGAGTAGGTAAGTGTACATGCTTTTAATAGACCATTTGGCAGTCCCTTTATATATACACTTGGAAATAGTCCTGTTGTGTTGTAATGACCATGCATTCAGCCTTTAGCTGCAGTTTTAAGCAGCACACTTATTCCACAACACAATTTGCAGCACATGGAAATAAACCCCATGTTGATTTGTATGAATATGTAGCCAATTCCTTCTCCAAGCCCACTCTTCCCTCTGTCATCTTATTTCCCATGTCTTTCTGTCTCCCTTCGTCAAGACATACAATATGATGATTTCCCTCTCTGATCATTCTTAGAAGTTGCTTCACCCTTTGGAGGGATAGGATTTCTGTCAGAGCGCTAGAAAATGAAGTTATTTCTGTTATTTCTCTGTTTTCTTACTTCTGTATTTGGGCTAAAATATTTTATCTTACATGGTTTGAGCTTGAATTGGGATGTTTCTACACCAAAGAAACAAATTAGAGTGGTTGAGTAGCATCCTCACCCTAACCATGCAGTGTCAAGGCTGGCTGGGGGAGGTTTCACAATTTAAACCATTTTGAAGTACATGAGATTTTGTTTGTCAATCTTCTGGTCAGTGCTTGTATACCGTAAATTTGAATTCTGCTTAATTTCTGTTCAAGCTAAGCTCAGTTTTGCTCAACAGTGTTTGTTACATGAATAGCTCTGTAACTCTGTAGCCATCATTTTGTTCAGCCTTCACTTGCCCATTGTACTTTAGCAAGAGTGATAATTTTATGGCATAATCTTGGAGAGAGTTAAATATTACAAAACCTGAGAGCTCTCTCTCTCTCTTTTTCCTTTTTTTTTTTTTTTTATAGTTTCAGTCTCAGGCATTTATAGCATTTTTTTATGCATTGGTACAGTCATAAATAACATCCAAAAAATGACTTTAATATGACATTGTGGCTATTGAGAAACGAAATACTTTTTGAGAAACATATTTTTGGGCAAATCTGACATTTTTATCCTTGACTCATGGCAATTGTAACTACCTTTCATTGCTTAACCAAACTTTTTTCAGCTTCAAGTGGAGTGAGATGAGACATTTCAGAAAAAAAAAAAAAGAGATTTTAAAAAACTTCCCTTTGTATCTTTAAGAAGATAAATTTGTCTTGTTTGGAAGAAAAAGAATACAAAGATATTTTGGAGAGTTGTGGCTTCTGAAGATCTAGTGTAAAGACTCCAAATTCTTTTATTCACTTGCCCAAAGAGGAGAGGAATAAATATCCTGAATCAGGTACAGTGTGTTTGGTCTTTGATAACAACCCATACTGAATAGATCAGATGCTGGGTTTTGGGCCGTTGCAGCATATTCTGATGCTAAATATGAAATGTGTCTTTAAAATCTGCTTCTGATGGATATTGGTGTTTGTCAAAGAAAAATAAAAGTGCTTTTGCGACGCAAAAAGGTGGACTGTTGGGAAGCAAGTAGATGGGAATTAGCTGGAGATGTGGAGAAAGATTATCCCTGGAAAGCCAAAGAAGTTCCTTTATCCAGGGGATACCCCTGGGATTTAAGAAGCCTCGCTTTACATGCCCTTATTTGCTGGAGATCTGCACGAAACTCAGTGAACTTGGCAGTTGCAGTATCAGTCAGATGAAGAGGTTTTGTGAGTAGATTCTGCTCACCAGCCTGCTGTGGTCAGTTTGTGGTGGTCCAAGGGCTGTTTGGTCTATATATCCCAGTGTAAAGCACTTTCCCCTTCTAAAGACATCATAGCTATGGCAGAAAAGGATATCCAGGTAATTTCTATGGCTTGTGGAACTAGCCAGGTGAGGCTGACCTGCCTGTGAGTGGCTCTGTGCGAGCATGTGTTCTCTGCTCTGCTTGCGTGTTTGCAGCCTGAGGAAGAGGAGTGGGTTTTTTGGTCCCACTGTCTGTGGGTTTATGTTTGTGGTGTAGTGGCTTTGTCAGTTCTGAACTGGGAGGTCTCCAGGCTCTTACATCAGCAAAGGGGCTCCACTGATGGTGCAGGATCAGCATGATGGGGCAACAAATGGAATGCAGACCTCCTGCAGGGCTTCCCTGAGGGGGTTTCCCTAAGGATGCTGCCCAGCACTGTGCATTGGCAGACAGGGTGGTTATTACACTGTCGGTAGTCTGCTCCAGATATTGATTTCAGTCTCCTGAGGGGCAAAAAGTCATATTTTTTTCCTGCCACAGAAGGAATCTGTTTATTTTTATTACTCTCCGTATATCAGATTCTAGCCTGAATGTATATAAAGAATAGGTGGCGCAAGATCAATTTTAAGTTTTAATTATTTTTCATCTCTTGCAAGGACGAGCAATTTATTTTTTTTTCTGTGTGCTTTTCTGATTAAAAAAATGTAGAAAACATAAGGAGTTTTTCAGCTTAAACATTTTGCTTGCTGTCGCTTCATGTTATCAGACTTGATGGTAGGAGTACAAGACAAAAAGCCAAAGGGAAAGAAAACAAGAAACAACAAAAGGAAGCACTCTAACAATGATCGTCTTTAAGGATTATTGTGTGTATTTGATTGCTTTCTTCATTTCATTTCATTTTATTTCCAGTAAGCAGAATAGAAATTATGAATTGATGATTTTTATTTCATTTAAAAATATCATCTCTTTGTTCCTGCTGCAAGTGTTGACAATGCGGCCTTTGTTTAGTTTAATTAACAGCACTGAATTGAAACACACTCAGCATTAAATCAAGTAAAGAAGTTTTAGAACGCTTTTCCATATCCAGAAAATAAAAAGAAAGAAAAGAAATGAAATCTTCTGCGAAGCTGGAAGAGAAACTGGATATTTTTAATGGAATATTTTGAAGTGCCATTTTAATTTTGATTTTCCATGGTGGGAATGCCAAAAAATATACAGTCATAATATCCCACTGAAAAGCAGATGCAATGAAGTCATTCTAAGTCCTCATATGTTTATAATATTACATGATGTTACATGTTTTTTACTTGCAAGCTACAAGGCTTGAAGAGCTTTAAAATGCTGATAATGCCCTTTTCACATATGAAAACTGGGAAGATAATGGAGTCCATATTTCATGTACTGGGGTACAAGTCTACCAGGCTTTGGTTTTAGCTCACCTCTCCAGAGAGGCAGCGGTGCCTCATGCAAATGAAATGTGTATCCCTTTCAAATCATCTCAAATAGCACACAAGGAGTGATTCAAAGGAATATGGGAGAGAGGCTGACATATTAGAAACTTTTTCCTGTAACATGCTGAAAAAGTAGGGCTCACTGGCCAAGAACTGTACTGTTACAGATGGCATCATAGTTAACAGTAGATCTGGAAATTAGCTTTAGCACCTCCAGAGATGTGGCACCATTTTTAAATATACTGTACAGCTACAGAGGCATCTGTTTGAACAGTGGGCTTATAGCTCCTGTTTGCCACAGTAAGAACTTTGGTCTTAAATTAGAATAGGTCCAGCAGACCAAAGGAGTGCAGACAGTTTCACCAGGAAAGAATTTGATCCCCTGTTGAAAAATGTTATGTTCTCGTTCCCACATCTACTACAAAAGGAGGATCGTTTTGTTAAGCACTGATTAATTTTGGAATTTTACCTCTTTTAATGAAGTTTATTTATGATGGAATACATGCAGATCCTACTGAGCCTGCTCTGGAACTGGAATTTCTGTTCTCCCACTTGCTGAGGTTAGAACGGATGTATCACAATGCCCAGGTTTTGGCACCGCTTTATAGCTATTTCAGAAACACAAATGGCCCCACACTTATGGCAGCAGAGAGACAAACTGCAGCAACCCAGGGATTTTCATAAAATAGAGTGGAATCCGGTCATAACTAGGTGTGGGGAAACCACAAGCAATAGGAGTGGAAAAGGGATGATTTGAGAGAACTGTCTTTTATTTCAAGTACAGAACAGGAACGAAGGGTTAAAAGACTACCTTGCTTGTTCTTTGGGGGAGCAGGGGAAAAACACTGTCACCTCACTGTCGGTAGGTTTGTTTCTATAGTTTTGCCCAGTGGTGTGGAGTAAACTGTGTTCTCATACGAGAAGGTGACACGTACTCACTCTGTGTACTCTCAGGTGGGTCAAGAGGCACATTTTTTGATTCAGTTCTTTTCTGTTTTCTGTGCATTCAGACCATCAAAATGAACTGCCCAAAGACATGCTCTGAAACAGTGGCAAAGTGAGGCTTAAATTAGATGACATAAAGTCCAATTGTCATGCTATCTGGGACTTTAATAAGCACAGGGCATTATTTTGTTGTGTCAAATAGCATTTTCTGACAACAGCCACTTAGCTTTTGCTTGAGGATGGCTCTGGCCTCGCTGTCCAAGTGCTAGGAGCAAGAGCACTTACGAAACACCGGTATACCTCACTGGCAGAGCCAACAGAATGGGGCTTTCTGTTCTTTCACAAAAAGCTCAGTCTCCTTTCTGGGGTCTTCCATGAAGTCTGAAGGTCCTTTCCCAGAGCACTCCTGTGTGCTGTGCATGTGTTTGCAGTTGAAATGAAAGCAGTGCTCTGAGTGATGCACTTTGAGTTGCAGCTGCAGACAGTCTATGGGCAACTGCAGAAGCTCTTGGTTTTGTTTGAGAGATCCAAGAGAAATATGATGAGTATGGAACGGGGGTTTTTTTGCTCAAATGGTTATTACATGTTTTCCTCCCAGGCTCAGACTTTACTTGTGACTTCTATCCAGAGTTCTAAAATCCATTGCTTTCTGCAGCCAGCAAATTTCAACCACGAGGTGCCCTTCGTTATTTTTTCACCGGTGCAGTGTCTTTACCCTGAAATTTTGAGACACATAAGCCTTTTGTTTCATTATGCCCCTTTGTGGATGTGCAGTCTTTGTTTGTTTGTTTGTTCTCCAGTCACTAGTGTGTGAAGGGCATAGCTGTGCCAGTAATCATAGCTGCCACAGAGGCCAAAACTGTCTTTATTCCATTTACATCATCCTGTCAAAAAACACTCAATAGCTACATTATTTGACAGCTCTTGAAAGACAGCGTGTTTACACGTTCAGCATTTTCTCTGTGGAGGAAATAAGCAGTCACTTACAGGCTATACCATTCTTACCTGGTTAGAAAATCAGTTAAACTGTGTTCTGGATTTTGAGCAGAAAAAGTCAATCTTTTCTCCATTGCCCCCTGGGTACAGCTAACAATGGTATATAGTCAGGGGGTCAGGATAGCAAATTCACTGTCTCAGGGCCTGGAAAACATTGAGATTCCCAATTTGTGGCCAGATGCTATCTTGGCTGCAAGGTGTTTCATCAGTTAAAGTGCATCTGCTGGATGTGTTTGTATGGTCTGTCAGCCTGAAATGTAGCACAAAGGCATCAAACGAGCAGAAATGGAGATACCTCAGGTGCTTCAAAATAAAATGTCAGTGTGCTGAAAAATCAGTACCTAACTCCAGTAGCTTGAGTCAAGGAAATGAAATTGGCTGATTCTTCCAGCAGTCCAAGGTAGAGGGAAGATTAGCAGGAAGCTTGCAGATGAAGCAAGGAGGAAGCTGGTCTGGAGAGATCAGAAAACTGAGCAGGATTTGCTGGGTTTAGTGTACAGCAGCATGTATGGAAAGGGCCTCCCTCATGGCTGCCATGTATGGATCTCTAGGACACAAGGATCAGGTGTTGACCCCCTCCAGCATTATTTCAGATTTATTTCCATCATGCTCTGTTCAACAGGGTTTGAGGCCATGGTAAGCACTGGCATGGTCCCACTCCTTCATGTGGGTTTGAATGCCCATGGCTCCAAGTTTGTGCTGCCATCACATCTCAGCTCAGCCCTGGCCCTGCCTCTGGGCATCTCATCTCACACATTCATGGTGTTTGGGTGTGATCCTTACCAGCACAACCCCTAGTCCTTCCTTTGATATCAGGAGCTCCTCTCTGGTGGTCACATTGGTCTCCAAAGCTGGATCTCCAAAAGAGAGCAGAGTTGTGCTCTCATTTTCTGGGATCTCCTCCTCAGGATAGCAGATATTTTACAATTCCTATCATGAGTGTTGCTAACAAGCTCCCACACTAGTCTTGAACTGGCAAAACTGGCATCCTCTGTGATTTTGGTTTATCTCTCTGTCTTCCAAAGCAGTAACTTCCAGTGTGTAGTAGGTACCCTCTCTCATCATAAATCTGCTTACACTTAGAAGCCTGAGTCTTGAATTGCAGATGACTGAGGTTACTGGGAGGTTACTGAGACATCTCAGTAACCACACAGTGGTACTGCAGGCCCCCCACAGCTGAAACACAGCTGCTTTTCAGGTAAATGCCGAAAAGTTTGGATGCTTTTGTACCTTAGTTTTGAATCTTCTAGCCCTGCAAGTTTACTTAAGTGGGCAAGCTTACTTAAGAAAGAAAAGCAAGTAAAAGGAAAAAGTCTTTAAACAATATTTCTAATCTTGCCTCCTTCCAGCATGACGTAGGATGAGGAGGGGAATAGATTTCCTGGATGCAGTTCTGCTTTCAGATCCAGCTGGCTCTTGAAATGTGTGAGCATGAAAAGCAGAATGATAAGAAATACATATATATCCAGTACCTATCTAAAGGAACCCAAGTTATCTTAGAAACTGATATATACAGAGATCGCAGAATCTGCTCATGAAACTGTTCTCTCTGGCATTAAATGCAGCCAATGTTTAACAGTACAGAATTAGAGTTTAAGACACGGGAAATCTTTCCAAATGAACCTTCAAGGGGAGCTTAGGGGATGTCAGGATTTTGCCAGAAAATATGGTTCATGCCATTTGTTCTTATCACAACTGCTATTGGATATTTAACCACCACAGGTAGCCAAGACCTGGGGTTTATATCTGATCCTGGAAACAGCAGTGCTGTGAAGTGCATTGGCTTGCCAGAACCACTTCCTTCTTTTGATGAGGTCTCCTATTCAGGGATGGAGATAGCCTTCCGTTGCTCGGCTTGTGAATCTGACTGGATCACACCACACAGCTGAAATAATTGGAGAAGGATCTGCACGTGGGAGGGGAGTAAATCAGCTGCATGATTTCACATCCAAAAGTGAGAGTGAGCACAGCACTGCTTTTTGGCAAGGGTTTGGTCACAGCTTTGGGTGTCAAAGCCAGCTTGCTCCTTACTATCCTGCACCTGTAATCAGCCAGAGCCATATCCAGCTCCTTCAAGAGAAGAAGGCAAGGGAGAGCTCTTTGTTTGGATAGCACCAGCACTTTTGCAGCTCATGGCTCACAAAGCCATTTAGAGCGAAGATAGCTCAGATTTTGCTCTGGTGTGCGAAGTTTGCCCTCTGAATGCTTTGATTTTTCTCTAGCTGGTCTTAGAGATCGGAAAACACAGCTGAGCCTTATCCAGGCCTAAAGAGGCTGAGAGCACATCAGCTGCTTACCATATTGCTGGAACACCTGGGACATTCACTTTGAAACCTAAATGCAGGCTGTTCACCTGGATTGCCAAGTACAGCAGAAGCTTCCTTCTGGCTGGCAGGGTGGTATTAATTTAAAGAGAACACCATCGGTGGGGCCTTGGAGAGCAGCAGTTGGAGGAGACAGGTAGGGAGATCGCTGCAAAAATTCTTGTTCTGATCTGGGGGCCTTGCCACCCACATCTATTCCCCATCATTTCTAATTAGCAGATGTATCTTGGGGAAAACTGCTCCCATTTGCTTTCCTGAAGATGCTATTCTTGCTAAGAGCTGTTGTTTTTGCTGAGCCTCCTAAGCTTGTTTTGTGGGCTTTCACAGTCATTTGGAGCAGTAATGGTCTCGATGACCCAGTAGTCAGGGAGTCCTGTACCTCCTTGCTGCAGGGAGCTGCCCCTTTGTCCTTTCCCTTTCTTCTCTCCTCAACACCACTATCAGATGGTCAGAGATTTTTCACCCTTCCAAAAGCTTTGTATTTTCCCCATCTCATCAAGCATGTCTCAGCTATGCTTAATTAGCTTAAGGCTTTTCAAGTCCCCTGTTCTGCCCCCCAGGAGATCAGTTAAGGACCTGAACAATTTCAATAAAGAGCTTGGAAAGCAAATCCTTAGAGGCTGGGCATAGCTGCAGGAGAATGACATGTTATTTAGTGTTGGGGACCAGTTGTTTGTTCTTTCCTCTCTCCCTGCCTTCTGTCTGTCTGTCCTCTCATCCATCCATATATCTTTCTGTCCATCTTTCCCATTCTTACCTCTGGAAATATTCAGGGATGCCCCTTGTTTCTTGGCAGTGGTTGACAGCAACTGGCTGGTGGTATTTGGAGGGCTGTCACCCTTGGGCCAGTGCCTGAGTGCTGTTGCTTTTAACATGTTTTAATCTCTAGATCCCTCTAAATGGAAAATGGCAAACATAATTAGCCAGCCAGTGCTAGGAGACGGTTGAGTTGGGGTGTTTTGGTTGAGGGTTTGGTTGTTTTTTTTTTTGTTTGCTTAATTCCCACACTTGTTTGAAACTGGCTTGTGAGTTCTATTTACAAGATCAGAGCAGCTGAGATGAAAGCCTGGTTAATTAACAGAGAAATAAATTTACATCTTGCTTTATGTTTGACATTGAACAGCATTTGTTTCTGCATTGTCACATACACAGTTTTGTTATTAATCTCCAAGCTTTAGCTATAGGACTGCAAATGAGATTTTTTTTAAAAAAACCAACACGCAGCTCTTTCCCTTCTTCCCTCCCTCCCTAAAAAGCACGAAAGCAAGCTGCTTAACCATGTGAAGCACAGATTTTGTGTGGGATTTTGGGTACCTCAGAGGTATCCGAATGTGGACGTTTGCCATGTAATTGAACTCAGTGGCTGGTGATTTGCATTTACAGGCAAATGAGAGCACCCAGGCATCAGGTGTTTGCATCACTAGAATTAAATGCCCACCAATAGAGCCACTCAGGAGATAAATATTTAGATATCATTAAAATGGCTAGCTGTAAATACATGGAAGTGTCCTTGGATGATAGGGGAAAATGTGGGAGGGGATTTCTTTGCAAACACAGAGAATATGACCTCAATCACTGCAGTTTTCTTCCTGACACTACCCTTCATGGTACACATAAAGTTGTTGCTGAGTGCTCACTGCCCAAAAGAGAGCACTGTTTTATACAAGGCTAGATTGAAACACTCTTCCTATGCTATTCTGATTCTGGGTATTTTTTCAAGCCATCCAGGGAAATAAAATGCAGAGAGTGTGTCTAAATGAATGCACGATGTAATTTTGTGTCACGGGGAAGTGTTATCCCTGTAAGGATGCTCCCTCCTTTCGAGTAACTCAGGCTGTCGTTGAAGAGGAGCGCTGCTCCCCCTGTGTATTGACATCGCTGTTTACAGACCATGTGGCAATCTTTGAAGTGCTAACTGGCTTTTTTTTTTTTTCTTCTTCTTTTTAAGAGAGATGCTGCATTTTTCTTTTCTATTTGTTTTCCCCAAAAAGGAATGTTAGTATTTTTATGATGGCTGGCGCTTTGCAGAGCTCCTCTGTGTAAAGATAACAAATGAGTTATGCGACCTGACGTTCTCCCTGGGAATGTGCTCAGAACAAAGCAAGCCAGTGGCATTTCAAAGCCTGCTTTTAAAGTAGATGGTTATATACTTTGTTTATCAGAATTGCTAGGAAATGCCATTTCTATGGTATTTTGCACCTTCTCCTAATTGACTGGGAGGTGGAAGAATCTTTGGGCAAAGACTCATGGCAGGGGGTCTAGATGATCCTAAAGGTCCCTTCCAACCCAAGTCATTCTATGATTCTGTGACCCCATGACCCAAAGGACACACATCCAGAAAGCTTGAAGCTGCTCCATGCTTTACTGTATCCCTGTGCTGTCTGAGAGCTTGAAGTAGTCAGGCCTGCTGCAGGCTTTGGGAATGGAGTGATTTTAATCCTCTGAAAGCAGCAACAGCAGGTACAAATTGTCAGGCACACTTTGGAATTGCCTTCTCACTGCCTTGCTGCTGGGAGTTTCCAAGGAGGCATTGCCAGGAGCAGCAGGACCTCCCCAGTTTCTCACTGAGCAGTCCTTCTGCTGGTGATTTGTGTCCCCACATGGGGAATAAATCAGAATTTGGAGGATATGTCCATAGGGAAGCTGGAGGAAGGGGCAGGAGGCTAATTTGGCCTTGGCTGTACTCAGCCAGGGTGGCCAAGGACATCAGAGAGGCTGCCACCCAGCATTCCCAAAGCCTTCGTAATGAGGCGTGTGCAAGTTTTGTGTTTCTGCAAAATAGTTTGTCTTTGATCCAATACTCTGCATTACCAGGAATTTTGTTTTGGCAAGAAGGCAACTGTTTTTCCCACATTTTACTGGTTTCTAGTTTCTGCAGACTTGACAGTTCTGTTGCTACAAACCATCACACACTTAAACTGATTGGCCCACTGGTAGCCCTTGGTAAAACGTTTGAAATAAAATCACCTTTTCTGAGGCGTGATGTTCAAATCTCTGTGTGCTCCGTTCTGGAGGGATGATGGCCACTGGTTACAGGTGCTGCTCTGTGATCAGAGAGCCGGCTGCACTTGGACACAACAGCAGCACTCCAATGACTGGGCTCTAATGATGGATGCCACAAGACACTACCACGTGGGCCTGCTCTGGGGAAGTCATTCTGTGTACAGTACATGATCTGTGGCACTTGGAGTCCTTATCAATTCCTTCAGCTATTTTCAGAGTTCTTTTGTGTTTGGTCTATGGAAAGAGCTGCATTAATTTAGTGTTCATCAACCTGCGGACAGGCAGAAATAAAATGGATCTGAACTCTTGAGCTTGCTGTAGCAAATGTGCCATGAGAGTGAAGAGTTGGTAAACTGAACCTAGTGAGCTTTAATTTGATTCTAGTCATTATATTTTCTACTGCACAGTAACAGGTACACTATTAGGTCATCTCTTGGGGTATGAATTACTCTGTATTAAGGAAATTAAATTTAAGTGAAGAATTTTGCTGATGCGGAACATTCAGAAGGATAAGCAGGATCTTTTTACTCATTATTATTGTTACTGTCATCATTAATCATTACTGCCATATAGCCCTGTCTCTAAACCTGAACTGTGAATACTGTGCAAAGTGCTATAAACACTTGTCTCTACCCAAGGAGTGCACAGCCTAAATTCCATGGCTTTGCATGTTCGTCAGCCTAATTAGAGCATCCCTTTCATGGACTGCCATCACAGGTGCATCACTTATACATGGATGCTCTGTGACCAACAGGCTTCCTCCAGCTCCTGCTGCTGAACAAATAGCTTGCTTGGCTCTGCATGAATGACCAGTACACACACTTATAGGTGCTTCCTGCTGACTGGTCAAAAGCACTTTCCTCTTGTTCCTGCCTCCATGAAAATGTTTTACCATATCAAAAAAATACTTTCTTCCTTTTAAATTTGGGAGGTTTTTCACTTCTATTTTTTTTAAGGCAATCTGATAGCTTCAGTTCATAGTGTTGGCAAGAGCCAGCACTGTTTCTCTGGAAATCTTGGGCTTCACAGGATACATTTTTGTGGCTCCCTGAAAATGTGGCATTTCCCATAAAACAGAAAAAAAAATGTAATTTGATTCAGAAAAAGGTTTTGTTAGAGATATTTTGATTGACTCCACATGTGCCTTTGCAGTGTGTTCCCTTTTCGGCAGGACCACCTGCTGCCTGCCTGATGCGGTAACTGTGGTGGCTTTGTCATGGTGTCGGGGCTGTTGCCAACTGCAACAGCCTGGTCAGTCTTCAGCTTGAGCTAGGCACAATACTCCCAAATTATGGCAGTTTTTGCCAGGCTGAGGATCAGTGCTTGGAACCCTCATAAGATTTTCAGTCAATACTCAGCACTGTCACAGATATTCAAGGTGAACTGGAACAACCCTTTAAGACACAAGGCTTAATTCTTCCCTACCAGCCCAAATAATCTCTACACCTTCTAAAAGGCCATAGACTTTTGACTTAAAGCACATTTCATATAGGAACCTGCTTTGGGTTCTTACATCAGAATAACAGGGCAGCTAAGTAGGCAAGATAATTATCTTGATTTACTGTGAGCTATAAATTTTTTAAACAAAGACCAATTTTCTGTGTAACAGGCCCTCCCCTTTTAGGTTCTGTGCTATTTAAAATAGATTCTATATAAAGAGAGACATGCAAGGTGTTTATTTTCTTTCCTGTCTCTTCTTATATAAGTAAACATTCTGTGCACAGTTGGTAACCGAATTTGTTTGGTCTCTTTGGATTGTCAGATTGTTGGGTTTTAGTGCACCAAAGTGTAGTAAAAAATGGAAACTATACAGCATGAGGTGTTTAGACTTTTAAACCTCCTCAGAAGATCAAGACAGATACATATGTATTTAAAGAAATTCAATAAAACTGGGTTTTAAGATGGTGAAATTTGCGATTGACAGCGCTGAACAAAAACATGGTTCAAGGCCAGTGACTTAATTCTAGGTGACACCACTCCTAATCCTTTATGGCTGAATCCTTCAATCTTATCTGTGACTCTGAGAAAGTGTGTGTCAGGGCTGAAGTCACTTGCACTAGGGGATTAGCAATTTTTGCTTTCTTTTGAAAGCTTCAGTAGTTCCCATGAAAGTAACAGGTGCCAAGGTATTGGTGGAGACTGTGGGCAGTGATAATCCTTACACTGTCATACAATTTCTTGCAGACCTAGACCATGTGCACATCTGTAGCCTATAATTCTGACCCTTGTACTATGTGCTGGCAAAAGCTCTGTATTGTCCTCCAGCTCTGGGTAGTCCAAGGGAGAAGAAGAGGGGACATGTTGCTGTTGGTCGACCCAGTGGTGGATCCACTATATCAATTTATTTTTTATTTTTTTAAGTCTAGAATAGTTGAAAGCTGTAAAATGAAAAGGCTTTGGGAATTGCAAGTTATTGAGCTAAGAAGCTCTTCATTATGAATAAATCATAAAAAGTGGTCTGAATCCAGCAGTATGAAGGGGTTTAGCTTGAGAAAATGCTTTTAATGTGTGCATGTCATCCTCCTTTAGCAGGACAGAAGGCTGCTGCTATCAACTGCTAATACAGATATTCTCTTCTGGCTTAACTGGTAGAGGTCTTGACTTTGGTGCTAAGATCCCAAGTATAAGCCTTTAGGTTTTCTGGCACTGTAGCAGGGGGCTGGAATTACAGGAAGGGCTACATAGCGCAATGTGCCAGCCTGGGGTTCAGTACTTTTCTATGACATGTGGCATTTCTGAGTATCCCACAGCCCTGGCTGCTGTGTTCTGGCTGACCTTAAGGAAACCTCCTTGTAAGGAACCCTTGTTAATCATCAATTATTAAGAGGATTTGGGGAGGTGTTATCAACTTGCTCAATGGTTTCAAGGAAAATTATAGTTATCTCGTTAGACTGAGGTCTGCCAGTTTTCATGATAGACACCGGATTTATTAGCAGTTCTGTAAATTATGTTGTGGGAAAAAGAAGGGAAAAGCCATATTGTTAGTTATAATGTCACTGCGTTTTCTAAGCACAGATTAGAGAGGTGGTGTCATCCTTAGCGCAGTGAGAACTGGTGTGGAATTTTTAAGTCCATCTTTGGGATTTCAAATAGGTGCCCTGAATTTCAAAAATGCTAAACACATCCAAAACACCTTATGAAGTGAACCCCTTTGAAGCCATCTGGAGCTGCTCAGAGCTTGGAGCTTTTGCAAATCAGGATCTAAACTCCCTTTTAAAGTGCTCCTAAAGTTAGTCACCTCTTTTTGAAAATACTGACCTGTGTCTGCTGGCATCTGGAGCAACCTCTATGTTAAAAGAATGTTTGATGGAAAGAGGGATGTGATCTCCAGTGCTAAAGGGAAAAATACTGGTCTTTTTGAAAGCATATCCTCTGATACGAAACATATTGAGGCAGTTTCCTCCCTCCCTCTTTTTTTCTTAGAGACTTTCGTTCAGACTCTGTGTTATGTGGTTTTGGCCTCCAGTTTCTATTTGGTGGCTTGAGATATAACAGAACTTTGAAGAATCTTCAATAATTTGTAGAGAAGGCAGGATGGTTGAGGGAAATGTGCCTAAGCTTTCCACAGCAGTTGCTGCAATTTTTACCCAATGTCACAGTAGTGGTCCAGCCATAAGCCAGCCTTGGGTATAACTTGCTGTTTGAATTTACTTTCTTTTGATACAAGTAACTGTCTGGTGTATGTGAAACCAGGAGTAGATTTCTGACCCCTTGTTCTCTTTATAAAGTTGCCAGAGTGACCAGGAACAGCAGGATGGACCTCTTCAAACAGTGGGAATGAGCTTGGGCAAGGGGAAATAGTATTACGAAAAAAGCTGTTTGGGAAATGAAAAAGCCCACAGTGCTTGACCCATCCACCTGAACCGAGCTGTAGATCTTGTAAATCACAGGACCTTGGTGTCAACACTGGTAGATGTCAGAGTTGATGAACCTTACTGAGGACTTCTCCATATCAATTTAGTGTGTTTCTGATGCACTTTGCTGGCTTTTTGCTTGCCCACTACTACTTGAGTCCTTGGATAGTGGTTGGGAAGAAGAAAAGCTGCCTCCTTTAAGTATCTTGCAATCAGAAAGCTGTTCTTGGGGGTGTCTACTACCTACTTTTTTACATGACTCTCAAAAGCACAGTGGCCTTCCTCTTGTAAGTACCACTCAGGTTCTTTTGCCAGGCTTGTTCCCAGACTACAAACTGGAGCCATCTCCATAACTGGAGACTAAGTCAGCAGCAGCACAGGGAGTGAGACTCTTTAAAATCAATAGAAAATGGAGGTGGGAACAGGACAAAACGAAAACAACTAACAACAACAAAAAAAGGAACGCACAACCAATTGTTAGGTTAATGGACAAAGAGAAATAAATGTTCACTTTTAAGCAAATAAGTCAGATCCCTGTTTTACAAAGCTGAGGTCAGTTGTCAAGTACTCTGGAGCTATTGGTAGTGGGGGAGGATTATGGTTGTTAGTATTCTTTACATTGTTATCTAAATGTAAATTCCTGTCTCTGATGTAATGTCCTAGTTAGACCATAGAATTTATGAACCAAACAAAGGACAAAACGTGAAAAAGTTGAGAGGAAAAAAATCTGCAGCTCTGTCTTTGTGTAATTCTTACTGAGAGGTGATATAAATGGAAGACAAATCAAAGGCAACAATAGCACCACACATTTTATCTCACACCCTGTGATGCATATTAGTGTTGTTTCCTATTGTGAGCCAGAAAGAACATTTACAATTTTAGAAAACACTGCATAATGGCTCTCTGCAAGGAAAAGAAGCAAGTGTGTGACACTGCCAGCACTGACACTTGGTTTTTCCTGGCCTGCTATTCTGGAAGCTCTGCTGTGGGCAAAATTTTTCTGTTTCACTGTGGCAATTTTGAATTTGGTCTTGAAGTTTTCTCCAAGAAACAGAGCAAATAAACCTCACTGATTTGCTAATCTAAATCCAGTCTTTAGCCTTGCCAGGAAATACTGGCCAAGCCTGTCATGATGTGGTGATACACTCCTGTGGTGTAGATGTTAACACCCAGGCTGGTGGATTCTTTTATTCTGAAGTGACTCACAGGTTGTACTTTTTCAGTGTTTTGGAAATGCTCTTGGCTTCATGTGAGGAGATGAGTGTCAGGAGGGCAGGTGGGTGTTTCATGTGTTAAACACCAGCTACTCTGTCACTGCTATGCTTTGCACCTCCCTCCACTATTTCGCTTCCCAAAATATCAGGGGTAAAATCTGATTCCTGAGACGTGGCTCTATAATTGGGTAGAAGAGCATGATTGCCACCACAGAGCTGAAATGCCCTCTGTAGTATCTAGCTTGTTCTTTCAGGCTTGTCTCATGGGAATATGTGTCATGTGATTCCCTCTGGAAGGGCTGTGATCATAGGGTGGCTTGGGTTGGAAGGGACCTTAAAGACCATCTAGTTCCAAATCCCCTGCCATGGACAGGGACACCTTCCATTTGACCAGGTTGTTCAGAGCCTCATCCAACCTGACCTTGAACACTTCCAGAGATGGGGCATTCACAGCTTCTCTGGGCAACCTGTGCCAGTGCCTCACCACACTTGGTTTGGTGATTCAAATCACTACTCATGATTTTGGTCCTCTCATGGCTTACTTACGTACGGTCCGTGTTCAGAGGAGAGTGTAGTTATTCCCTGCTGCCATAGAGGAGCTGGAGGTTAGAGCACCCCTTGCTCTAATGTTTTCCTGTTATTTGTTGGGGAAACATCTCACTCCACATCATTGTTGTAAAATTTTGCCCTCGTATTCATCCAGTTATCAGCAGAAATTAAAAATGGCATCCACACTTAAGAGGTAATACAGCACTTGCAATATGTTTGCTTTCCCTCCCATTCCTTTGGGGCTGGCTGGTGTGGGCTGGCTCAGTGCTGTGGAGGAGGATGCCAGGCTTTCACCAGAGAAATGGGGGCAGCAATCAGCATTAATGACATCCTCTGACAGCAAAAGCCACATGATTCTCCAGGAGCCAGATTTCAGCCGTGGCTTCTCTCCACAGGGCACGTGGTGCTTCTGGAGCAGAGTGGGAAGCGTTGCCTTGGGTAACACATCCAGCATCACCATCCATTACTCAGCTATTCCCTTCTTTACAGAGGGAAAGCTACTCTTAGCCATTGTACCTCTTGAACGCATACACATGCGCATAAGTGTGCCTCTGTGTTTCACTTAAGCCTCTGTTCCTATTTTGCTGAGTCACTATCCAGATCCAAAAAAACAGCCCCAGGAACTGGAACAGGTGAGGAACTCAGTAGCAAAATGAGTCCTTTAGAGCAGATTTGTGTTTATCACCATATGTTACAGCTGACTTCGAAGAAGTTGGAGCAGGGTTCAGTTAAAAAAAAAAAAAAAAAGAGTACATTTCTTCAATTGTTTTTGAAAAATGATGGTTGTTGAACATGTGTCTCAGTATGGGAAAAAGTTGTGATAGGGATCATCTGTAAGTTCTTTGTTATTGAGTGCTGCCAATTACTGCTTCTTTACAAGCAAATGAGTTTTACTTCAAAAAGGACATTGAGGTGCTGGAGCGAGTCCAGAGAAGGGCAATGAAGCGGATAAAGGGTCTGATCCTATGAGGTGCAGCTGAGGGAACAGGGGTTATTTAGCCTGGAGTAGAGGCTCCAGAAGGACCACCTACCTGAAAGGAGGTTGTCGTGAGGTGGGAGTTCAGTCTCTTCTACCCTATCTCAAGTGAAAGGACAAGATGAAATGGCCTTAAGCTGGACCGGAGGAGGTTCAGATTAGATATTAGAACAAAAAAAAAATCACTGAAAGAGTGGTTAGGCATTGGAATAAGTTGCCTAGGGTGGTGGTAAAGTCACTGTCTCTGGAAGTGTTCAAGAGGGGTTTGGATGTGGCACTTGCGGATATCATTTAGGGGTGATTATGGTGGTCCTGGGTTGACAGTTGGACTAGATGATCTTGAAGGATTATTCCAACCTTAATGATTCTGTGATTCTATGATACAATGTTCAGCTTGGTTTTAAGAAGCTAACAGTTTTATAAAATTAAAACAGAGTGCTTGGTCTCTGTTTGTGATGAGCCTTCAGAAAGGCAAGTGCTCTTTCCCAAGAGCCAAACATTTCAGTTGAATGTGTTTTATGGTCAAAATTTTATTATATCCATATTTTATTGAGGTTTGTGGTGGGTTTCATTTCTTTTGTGTTTTTTTAATTAATTTTTATTTTGCATGCTGGCTGTTGTATCCTTATATCACAAAATGTTTGAAAATTACAGCGTACCTATTCCTACCCATTCCATCTATTAGCAGAACTTCGGTAAACTTCATGTGCCTCTCCTTGTTGGAAATAATCGTGTTTTACTTTAAGCTGTAAAATTTAGGTTGGGATCTCTGAGTAAATAACAGGGAATAATCTTTCTCCCACATTGTATATTGTTACTGCCTTTCAGGTAGATCCATATACCTCTGCTATTTTGAAGCTCATTCTTCATATACTTGGCAATAGTCTCCTTGAAAAAGAGTTGAGCAAAATATTTTCCAAGGCTATTCTTTGGCTCAGCAGTAACCTCTTTCAGAAGCAGTGACCCCAGAAATAAATAGCTGCAGCCAGAAGGGTGTGCAGACCTGTCTGTATGTTATCAGAAGCTCGGGCAAGACATCCTTTTGCCCTGGTCAGATGGAGTGTGGACTCCATGAAAGATGACTGTGCTTGTCTGAAAGGAACTTTTCTGACTTCCAGGTCTTGGGCAATTTGCTATTTGCAGTTTCTTTACAGACCTCTCATTTTCTTCCCCTCTTCTTTCCCACCTTTTCTTTATAATATCATTTAAAAGTATTGTTTCTGCTCACTCCAGCACCCATCTCGTTCTTATGCAGCTGCTCACAGCTGAGGACTAGCACGGTCTCTTATGTTTGGAGTGACTTCTTTGGAATAGAAAGGAAAGTTTCTTTCCCTTTTTTGGAACAAACAGTGTGAGATTGTGACAAATCTGTCCTGCTTGTGAGATCCAGGACCTCTTTGCTTTCACAGTCTATTGGTTTTCTGCACTTGCCTCAAGATCATTTGAAGTGCTTGGAAAATACAGTGGATGCAAGATTAAAATGGAATAGGGGCACAGTATGTGCTGATGGAAAATCCAGTGGCAGCATGAGCTATTAAGTTATTCATGTTTTCAGTGGGACCCAAGGGAAAGAAAGGCCTATTAAAGCCATTGGGCTCCTACATCAGTTCCTCAAAATTAAGGGCAAGAACCCTCACCACAGATTAGTGGTGCAAAGGGGAATTAAAGCTGCTGTTTGAGGACAGCTGGAGAGAGCTGCTGTGGTACCAGGTGCTTGGTAATGAGTATGGTGAGCGTGTGAACATGATGTTGTGATGGGAGTGGAGGTGCAGGGATCATTCTGGCAGCCAGCAGTCGTTCAGAAGGCCAGGTCCCATGGCCACAGAGTTCAGAAAACGTTTATGAATGCCCAGCATCATTCTCTCGGGTGAAAGGTGAGCTTTAGGGAACCTGGAGATGTCCTTAGGCTTACACAAAAGGGTCCCCTACTGCTGCAATTCCTCACGCCTGCAGAGTTTTTTAGGATCAGGCCAGTAGTGATCAGGAACTGAACCAAATCACTGATAAGTTTCATAAACAGCAAGAAAAATTACAGAATGGGAAAGAGAGGTAAATAGTCATACCATTTCTGTTCGTTCAGAAACCCTTCACTTCTCATCACACTGCTGAGCATGCTCTCTGTGTTAGTTGTGGCAGAGCACTGCCACAAGTGCTTTGGAAGCCATTCAGGGCAGGTGATCTACTAGTTTGAGTACAACCAGGCAACATTTTAGTTGTGTTAACAGCTGGCAATTGAGGGATGAGAAGAAAGCTCCTGGGTGTTCCATTTCAGACATTCCATGCTGCAGGCTTCTCTGATGAAAGATTTCACAAAAAGAGTGTCTGGAAAACAGTGATGTGGCCTTTTACACAGCTAAGCCTTTTCCAGAATAAAAAAAAAATAATCAGAAAGGCTTTTCTTAAAATGATGTGTCCTCCATCAAGAGCCTGCTGCGTGCAGGTTTATCCTGTTGTTACAGAGAGACAAAAGACACAAAGAGCTCCTGATGGGCATTAGTGATTTTAGATACGCCCAATTTGTATGGCTCTTATGGACCATAGTGCTGAGCGACAATCCTCACTACCCTCCCATTCCCACCTTTGGGGGAAAAGGAGGCATAATGAGATTTACTAATAGTATGCTTAGTAAAGGGCTGGAAGGGAATAGGGATAAGCGGATCTTAGACACTTTTAAATCACATTAAAAAAAAAAGTTGCAGTTCAGCTTGAGCTGGAAATAGCAGTGGCTGGGAACAGCACAATGCCTTTAGGTACAGTTGTGTGCACAAACATAGAGAGCTGAGCTGATACTCGCTGCACTGGAGGGATAGGGAGATTCATCATGCTGGGTTACTCTGGGAGACAAACCAAAATGCCAAAAGGGAGGTTACACACTCCATTTAACAATGAGGGGGCTGCAACATGAATCCTGACAGCCCACATGTGGCATAAAGGAATGATGCTGACCCAGTGCCTTCAGAAGCCCAGCAAAGCTGGTGGCCTGGCCAGCACACCCTGCTCTGAATTCTGCATCCTCGAGTTTTCTTTCATTTATGTGTTGCCTAATCGCTGGGGGGAGGGTGGTGGTTGACCAAGGTGGAATATTCCTGGTTTAACAGATGGAGGTGTTTTTTGTTAACTAAGCTGGGCTGCGAAGCAAAGAGGCACCATTGTGGCAGTGCCCTTCCTGCAGGTTCAAGAGCTGGTGTGCTCAACCTGTGCACTGCAGAAAGATAACAAGGGGGAAAACTGCCCTCCAGCTCAAACACTACAAAGTACAGGTGGACGGTGATTGTTGGGTTTTTTCTTATAGCCCTGAGAGCATCAGGTTGGGTGGTTTTGCATGAAGAGCCATACAAGAAGAGAGCAGAAACCTCTAATGTGGTAGAATCCGGTCTGGTTAAAAGGGTTGGTCATCCCAGTTGGAGGTGTCAGACAGGAGTCAAACAGAACCCTGATATCACAGACAGCTTCAGTTTCTAAGTGAGGCAGCATTTATAATGCTACTAAAATACAGTGATAAACAAAAGTACATGAGGTCTTGACAGTCACATTAGCGAAGAGCTACAATGGAATGACTGGAAAGAAGGAAAAAACCAGCTCTGCCTATTTGCAGAGCAAGAAAAATGGAATGGTTTTAACAAATAAGACAATGCAGCTGTGGGTCAGAAGAGCTTTGTCATTTTTTTTGTTGTGTTTGTTGCTGCTGCAGCTGAAAAATGGTGCCTTCAAATTTTAAACAGAGAAATTCAGATTTTAACGAGCCTCCATCTCTCAGAGTCTTCCAGTTAGGGGAAGCATATTTACAGCTGAACTCAAAATAATAAATTTTATTCAGTGGGTATGAATCAGGGAAATCTGGGTTGCTTAGAATAGCTGTAATGTGGGTTTCATGTTGCATAATGACAGAGGTGATTTTTTTCCAAGTATATAACATGAATAGAAGCAACTGCTCCACGAATAATTTGCAACTAATGAATTTCCTCTGGTTGAAAATTTTCCATGGGCAGGATATTTTGTTGGAATTCCTGAGGCAACACCCAAAATTGCTGGGCAGACCATGTTGTGGGAATAATGGCCTCTCCATTTTGCCTGTAGAAATAGTAGTTTTCTAGATTGTTGTAGAATTGGTAACCCTTTTCTTCCTCAAATATCCAGAATGGTCTTAGGGCCAGAATTTCCCACTTATTTCAAGACTTCTAAAATTGGGGAATTTTTTGAGTTGTCTTGGTGTTGCATGATTGCACTGACAGAACTCATGTACACATGAAATTTGTTTTTCTGTTTGTCTTAAAGCTGGTCTATGACCTTATAAGAAGGTAGAAACTAATAGCAGGAATCCAGATTCCTGGTTCAGAGCCCACTTGACAATCCCTTACTCACACCCAGTGCCAAGGCTGGTCTCAGAGGCTGGGCTCTGCCAAGAGACCCCCCCTTGATAGTCATCAAATAAAAATAAAGTCCCTTAAGGCGGGCTGCCCAGAGCAGAAACCCAGTTCAGGCACCTTCCAGGAATGATTCATCGATTCTAGGGAGACTATATTGGGATTCTGCTTTGAATTACCTGGGAGAGGAGCCTGTCTCTCTCTCCTGATTACCGAGGCGCTCTTCAGTACACAGCAAAGCCTTACTGATCATCAGGTAAAAATGAGTTTTATGGATTGGTCTGTGTTACAGCTTCTAAGCCTGCATAGTTGCCTGCTTTTATCGCTTGAAATGGATGTAAACCTTGTGCTAAGGGAGGAGGAGGACGAGGAGGAGGCAAGGGTTACACTTTTTACTTATTAGGAGATGCGGAGAATAGATGTCTGACCTCTGTACTTGGACACTTCTAAAATTGATGCTAAGGTACCAACATCTGTTAGTCTTGTGAATCAGTCATGAATCTAGAGGGGGAAAAAAATCATGTTTCTGTAGAGAAAATGATGTATTAGTTGTGAGTGCATGGAACTAATGACAGATTGTGACTATAAGAGGAAAAAAATTAAAAACAAAAAAAAGATGAAATAAAAATACAGAGATTTCTATCTTCCTGGTATACCCTTACCTTATACATTTGAAAAGTCTGGGAGCCCTCCTTGCCTGTACCAGCAGCCTCTTTTTTCTTAGTGCTGGGCCGGTTGTGTAACCAGTCAGCAAAGGGTTCAGGTAATGAGCTCCGGCAGGAGCTCAATTGGAAATGGGAATTGAAATTGAAAGTGGTATCTCCCGAGCTCCCTGCCCTTTGGGAACTCTCAGCTCCTGCATAGAGACCTGAAATCTTTCGCTTGTTTGTGCTCCAACCTGAAGCAATCAAAACAAGGGAGAGGCCCCAGGAATAAATTGGTTGTCAAGGTGGTCCTGGTATTGATCAAGTTCCGCTGTTTATGTGGAATGGGCTCATTTCAGAGTGGCACTCAGATTGACTGCACAGCAGGAGAGAAGCTTTTTTGGATAATACCCTTTCCACATGCATGGCAGTATGGTGAATATTCCTGTCTCCCACAGTAACAGCGAGGGGAGAAATTAAGATTTATATTAACTAAATTTGTAAATCTTCCAAAAAATGCAACAGTATAACTTGTGAGCCTCCTCCCAAGGTTTGCAGTGGTGCTCGGTTTTTTAAAGGTTTAAAATATCTTCTGCCTTGTTTTTCCCTGAATGTTGTTTTCCACTATCATTTTTCTTGCTGACAATATCCAACAATCAACTTACAGTGTAAAAAAACACTGATACTGCAATGATCCCCCTCCTAGAAGGGACAGGGAATCAGTGCTTCAAACTTGGAAAGAAGGTGAAAAAGCAGAACAAATGCAACTCACAATATTTATGACCCTGCACCTCTGAAAAACTAATTTTGCAGATTTGCTGATACTGTTGTTACTCTTCTCGGCCTCTCTCTAGAGCTGCTTCCCCCCATCCCACCACCTGATTTCATCCCTGCTAGTGGAACATAATTAGGACAAAGCCCGAGTTAGCACGTGTGCACACATTTACACGCGGACATGTGTCCAAAAAATGGCATCTCTTTAATTAGCCTCTGTCATCACCTAGCCCCATGCCAATAATCCTTTGCACCTGTCAGCTGCATGAGAGATTTCTGAAATGGGAAGTGAGAAACCTTTTGGCAGTGTGGCGAAGCCAGGCATGCCGGCTAGTTAATGGGAGACCTTGGGATAAGGCCTGGGAACTTTACATGGGCATGTTCAGACACTGACAACAGGAGAAACTGGGAGCCAAGATGTAACCTGTCATATCCCATTGTCATGGGTTCACTTGTTCTAAAAAAACTAAACATGGAATTTTTTCCCTTCCCCCTGTCCCACTGTGTGGGGGTGTGTGAATGGGCAGACTGGTTTTAGCTTGACAGTCCAGGCTAATAGCCTTGGGAGGGGCCAGGAGACTCTTTTCTTTGTTTTTTGTTTTTGTTTTTTTTTTTTTCCCTCTCTCGGAGGGTGGAGGGGGAATGAGGGGACACTTTGCGGTTGCGGGGCGAGGAAAGGTGTGCGTTGCAAAAAGCTGGGAGGCTGCTTTGTTCTCAGCCTGGCTGCCTGGCTGGTTGGCACGCTGTTTTTCTGCCCCTGCCCCACCCGGTGTGGACCTGCTTGGACTTCATCGGAGAGGAACTATTTTTGGGAAGAGAGAGAGCCGCCTTTGTTTTCCCTCCCCTGGCTCCCGTGGTTTTGGCAGCAGTTTTTAGGCACTTCAGCGAAGAAAAGGGAAGCCACACGGCCAGCAGCAGATACTGTGAGTCCCCTTTGGGAAGAACCCTTCTTTCTTTTTTTTCCCCCTTCCGGAGGAGGGGGAGGGAAGGGCTCCATTTCGCCCCCNGGCGACCGCCAGAGCCCAACAGCACCTCCTGTTGGCCAACCCCGAGCACCGCAGACTCTGCACTGCCAGAGATCCAACAGTGCCCCCTGCTGACTGTGATTAGAATTGCACCAAAAGTGCAAACTGAACTGTTCACTTTTCATTGAAAGGGATTTTTGGGTATAGGCTTATTGTTGTGTTGGGGTTTTGTTTTGTGTTCTTTTGTTGTTCTGCCAATACATATATATCCTTTAATAAAGGGCTGTTATTTTTTATTTCTCCACACTTTCTCAATTGGAGCCTCTTAATTTTGGATTTACAATTGCTTGGAGGGAGGAGTTTTGGTCTTTGTTATAACTCATCCTCCTTAGCAAAACACTTCTGTCTCATTAAACTGAGACACCTATCTACTTTGTTTTGGTAATAGATGGTGGTTCAGAGGAGACAAAGTCTGATTCAGAGGCATCAGCTGCCAGTCGGAGCGCATTGGTATTTAGCAGGGATCCCAAATCCCTACGTAAGACATCAGAGTGTCTTGGTGGGAAGGGTTGCATCCACTGCAGGCTGCACTTGTGGAGGGACAGTTGATAAGACAAGGGGAATGACTTTAAACTGAAAGAGAACAGGTTTAGACTGGATATTAGGAAGAAATTCTTTATACAGAAGGTGGTGAAGCACTGGAACAGGTTGCCCCGAGAAGCTGTGGATGCTCCATCCCTGGAAGTGTTCCTGTCCAGGTTGAATTGGGCTTTGAGCATTCTTATCTGATGGAAGGTGTCCCTGCCCATAGCAGGGGGGCTGAAACTAGATGACCTTTAAGGTCCCTTCCAAACCAAAACATTCAATGATTCTGTGATTTTTCAAAATTTTATTTTTCATAGAGCTGCTTCCCCCAGCTCATCAAAATGTAGCACAACCTGAATGTCGGTGTATCTTCCTTGATTAATCAGTGCTTTCATAGTCCCTCAAATTTCATATTGATTTTGCTAGGAGAAGTCAGGGAGGGATTTTGAACATGCCTGCTCAACCTTGTACTTGACAGATTTCTGCCGTATACACATGCTTTTGTGTTGAGGTGGCCTGGGTTTATCCTTTGTGTGAGCCAAAGGAGCAGTTTTCCCAGGGCAAGCGCTGGGAAAGCTTAGGCATGTTGGTGCATAAGAAACCTCAGGAGAAAACCACGCTCCCTCTCCTGAATTCTCTGGAGATGCATCCAGAATTTGATGCATCCCCAAAGGGGCTGTCTCAGACATTGACTGAATGCAGGGTTCTCAGTCACAGATGTTTACAGGCGTTTTGTTTGTTTCTATGGGGAGGTGATTGTAAACCAATGAGGAAGAAGTGAAGTGGTGATATGACGATCCACTGAAAGATTTCTGCATGAGAAGTAAGGTCTGTTAAAATGATGGGTAACATTTCCATCACTGTAAAGCCTTCCAACCCCCATGCTCACCAAGTTCACTAATTGAGCTTTCCGGTGCTTATTTTTTGTTGTTCTTTCTATGTGCTGGATCACTGTTTTAGCATTTTGGTGCTTAGTAGGACCATAGGTCAGGGATTGAAATAAATAGGCTGCCCAGGGAAGTGGTGGAATCACCATTCCAGGAGTTGTTCTAGAGGTGAGTGGATGTGGCACTGGAGGACATGTTTTAGTGGTGGACTTGGGTTAACAATTGGACTCGATCTTAGAGGTCTTTTCCTACCTTAACAATTCCATGATTCTGTGATTCTATAGTGTGCTGGAAGTTGCCAGTGAAAACAGCACTGCCATCACAGTGAATACAGAGGAAACTGTAATCTCCATGACACTCTATTTGCTTGCAGATACAATTATAAGGAAAACTGGCTGAAAATGTCAATGATAGATACATTTTTTTGTGTACAAAATAAATGTAGTGCACTCAGCTGCACTTAAAAACCCCACTTCAGACTTCCACAGAAAGGGGAAGGAGGTGTTTCAGGGATGATGAATGTTTCATCACTGTTGCTGAAGAGGTTAATTATTTCAGTTTAAGAATAAAATATTTTTGAAATGTCTGAGCCCTTACTACACTTCGCTCTGTCGTAATACCCACCCAAATGCCTGGATCACTTAGTGACCAGTCACCTGATATCCTGTAGTTGAACTGCAGGGTGGGTGTAACAGGCTTTACGGCAGCCACAAAAGTAGAGAAGTAGCCTGATTGAATTCAACTAAAAATTGGCTTCTCAGCACTTGAAATGACAGAATATTGGGAGAACTGTGTACAAAACAGCAAACCCACATTTTTTTTATTTTTTCCATTTCAAATATTGTTAGGAGATTGAATCTAAGCTTCCAGACAAGCCTGAGGCAGAAGAGATAAAAATGTTGAGTTACAGTGATAAAATGCATTTTCCTACATTCAAATTCCAGTTTGTGTCTGACTACCTGGTGTATTTGAACTCTCACTGTATTTATTTGTTTTCTGCTAGCTAGAGAAGCTTTATAAGTGTGATTAGGTCCCTGTCATATATTGCATTTTAGTGATGATAAAAGAATGGCAGGGAGGCAGGAGCACACACCGTGATGGGGTTTTAACAATTCCAGTTAGAGAAGAGCATGAATTGCTACAAATATTCACACAATTATTTTCGAACCATGTTTCTCCCCCTCCTCTGTCCTCTTCTCTAATGGGTGCCACTATACAGCATTGGAGTCTAAAAAGGAAGAGCATGCCGGAAGAAAAGGAAAAAAAACCAGGCACACAAAGTCTGAGACTTATACATTAATTGGGTACTGTAAATGTTGATTTTTCTCCTTCTTTGGCTTGTCTTATAGTGATGCAAGGGCAAAAGGAAACTTCTGTGGAGCCTATGAAAATTGACCTCTCCAGTGAAGCAGCAGCCATTTCAAATAAGGATGGTAAGTTGTTCTAATATTTTAGATTTATTTTTTAGGGTAATGGCTTTAAACTGACAGAGGGCAGGTTTAGATTGGATATTAGTAAGAAACTGTTCACTGTGAGGGTGGTGAGGCAGTGGAACAGGTTGCCCAGAGAAGCTGTGGATGCCCCATCCTTGGAAATGTTCAAGGACAGGTTGGATGGGGCTCTGAGCAACCTGGTCTGGTGAAGGGGAGTTAGAACTATGTGGTCTTTAAAGTCCTTTCCAACTGAAACGATTCTATGATTCTGTGAATTGTCCTGAAGTGGATGCATAACCTGCCTTTCTGGGGTTTGTTTGTATGCTTCCCCCTAAAAAATCAGAGATCTATAATCTCTTCAACTGATTCTTCTCAAGAGTTTACGCCATCTCTACTGTCTTGGGAGTCTGATGGCAGTACCTTTTAGTGCTGAAACCCTGCTTTTTGAGTTGACTGGGTTTATATGTTCACTCTGCCTGCCTTTTAATTGAGTAGTATTTTAGACCCACTGTAATTTTAGTTTTGATATAAAATTGGCCAATATATGGAGAGTCTCATACAGGAGTCAGAAGATATTTCTGAAAATTTCTGTACTCATGCCCAACTCCATCAAGGGAAAAGTGTAGGCTGTATATCCACTCTGACCTTGTGTGTTGGCATCATTCTAGCTCAGAACTGATTCCCCTTTCTCCTTCTTCAGTGTCCATGTGTAGCTCATCTGATAGCGGGTGGAAGTTCTCTCTCTAGGACATTTATAAAACAATCACGATTCGGTTGATCAAACAGCAATTCCAGTCAGGTTTGTGGACATTATCAACCCAAATATCCTGACTTGGAAATGAAATTCTTTTGACTTTGACTTCAGTGACCCCAATGACCCAGCTGTGTGGCAAATCCTGGCAAGGGCTGAGTACCAGGAAGCTGCTCCAGCTCTGCAGTACTTGTAAACAAAAAAACATCCTTGTAAACAAAAAAAAAGTTTGTCCTTCTTGGCTTATCCTGTGTGTAAAGAAATAATGGTTGGAATCAGCATCCTGGTGCTGAGGTTTTGGCAGGGCAGACCCTTTATGCCTCCTCTAGATAAGCTATTGTAGCATAGAAAAAGCACATACAGGGGTTTGTTGGTTCTTACACAAAGGGTCTTTTTTATTGCTCCAAACAGTAGTGGATTTGGGATTGGGGGTCCAATACTCACTGTATTTCCATGGACTCCTCTCTGTAGTGAAGGCTGGTTTTTAAGTCTTTCTTTAATCTCTTCAGCATTGACATAATATAAATTCAGGGCACACTTTTTTACATCTCAAAGACAAAGCAATTATATTTTTTTTTGCTATTAGTTATACAGAGAATCTGATGCTGATTTCCTTTCTCTGATGTCAGATTGTGCCGCAGCATTCGAATTGGTGACTGATTTAGATACTGGCCCATAAGGAAGTTTTTTGCAAGCACAGGAAAAGCAAGCGTGCATAATGAATTTTCTTGTTTTAAAAATACTAGAGATTATGCTATTCCTAGTAGATGTGCAGAATAAAGCCAAAGCAGCCTTCCCTCCTCATCCTTCGAACAAACAAAGTAAAAAGTCATAATCACATTAAAATATTTAAATTGTGAATCCTGCAATAGTCTGGGTTACTTAGTGAAAACAAATCCAAATTTACCAAAGGAATCTCTTAAGGGATTTCTGGCTGGAAAGAAAAACGATCCCCTGGCTGTTTTAATGTGTGCAAAGCACAGCTGGATCAGGTGGCAGCTTCTGAAATGAGGATCTTGATAGGTTTCTCTGTTTCGAATCTTGCTTATCTTGTATGGTCTTCTACATATGACTCATAACTTCCTTTTCTTTGAACTTTCTAAGTTATATGAAAGGACAGGGAAAGGGTGTTTGCTAAGGCTGCAGAAAAGTACTTCTCCAGTCAGGAAGTCTTTGTTTCTATACAGCTGAAGTTACTATTAGGATTTTAATACATGGTGTTTTTTCTTGTGGGCATATATTGCGTGTTTTAAAGAAGAACCGAGGAAAGATCAAACTCATTCCCTCTGACAGTAATTTTTATGTAAATTGCCTGTTTTTTCCTCTGTTCCCTTTCATTCCGCCCCAGAAGAGCTCATCACTTCACAGCTGAAAGCACAAGCATCTATCACCGGGTCACCCTTGGCACCCCAGCTCTTGTGGTTTAATTTCATGTACCATGGCACAGCAAAATATGCTTTAGAAACGCAGAGAGTTTATACAGCTTAGGGGGATCTTGATATTGGTTCATCTGGTGGGCCGGGCCGTTTTTGTGATACATTTCAGAAATTACTGTTATTTGAAAGCTGGGCGTGATTCTCCATCAGGAAAGCTGTCACAAGGTGTGTGTGTAAGGGGGATAGGGACGTGTATACAGATACAGGTTTCTCCTTGCAGTTTCCATCGGCCACCAGGGCAAAGACCTCTAGATATTAAATTTCTTGTACCGAGGACAGATTTGCTGATTAGTATTTTGTAATAATGACAAATCCCAACTCTGGTGATTGGTTTCCTAGGTGGTGTTGCCCTGCCAGTAGCAGATATTATTTCTATTTTTTTTCTTTTTTTTTTTTTTATTTTTGCCACCACAGCTGTGGAGATTACTAAGGTAGTTTTTGCTTCCAGCCAGTATTAGGCATATCAAACTCTTCACTCCTTTCACAATGGAGTTGCTCATTCTCCTTTTTTATTTCCAGCCTGTGGAAAGCTGCATCCTCTCTAACTGACCCGATAGAAGAAAAAAAAGATGAGGGCAGTGTCAAACCTGGAATTTCCCATTTTTTTAAAAAAACTTGTGCCGATGAATGCATTGTCAGCAACCTGACCTCCACATGATTCACCAAAGCTATATAAAAGCACAATCTCAACAGTTTTTATTATAATAATTTATATAAAAATATTGTTTTATATGTTTTATATAAATTTAATAATTAATGTAAAAATAATTATTATAAAAATATTATAAAAAATTGTGGTGTTGATGTAATATCCCAGAAACAAGTTATCTACCAAAGTAAAGAGGTGGAAGTGGGTCGAGGTTGATGGTTTTCTTTCTAGAAATCTGGAGTTATAGCTGAATGTGCTATATGAATGCATCCACTATGTGGATGCAAGGGGGATGCATTGTTTAGGAAGTGGCTGAAGAAATAGGCTATGTTTGCTAGGAAGAGTCTGACCAAGCTGCTGTTCAAATCAAGACAGTAATGTTTGGATGTTTTGTGCCATCCAGCTCTACAGCATAATATCCTGGGGTGGGGAAATGCACCCTAATGCATAGACAACTCTAAACTTGGCTCTCCAGTTTCTCCTTTGCCTGTCTTCTCCACTTAGATGCTGTGCTGTGAGTCCTGGCTAGCTGACCTTTAAGCGCATAGCTTTCCTGCTGGGACGAGGAGGGATGCTGCACTGCCAACGCACATCCCCCAGGTCAGCAGCAACTGCAGTGCTGTGATGGGTGGGAACTATTTGCTGAGTTATTTCTTCTCCTCTTGTGGGGAATTTGCTTTTCTGGGGGAAATCCCTCCCTGGTCATCATTTGAGAGCTGCTAACTTTGACCCCCAACAGGCTACAATTTAAGGGAAAGCAATTTCCATTGCACGGAGATGTCAATTTCTGGCACAAAAAGCCCTGTGTGAAGGTGCAGAAGGAAGTGCAGGTAAAACTGAATTTAGGAGATGTGCACCTTCTTGAACTCCATGTGCTTTGTTGAGTTGCTGGTTGATGTATCCTATTATGGGAGGTGCCACGAGACTGCTAAAGCAAGTTAGCAGTTTAACACTTCTAAAACTCTTCTTTAGCTGGGAGAAGGCCAGTTTTCAGTTGGTATGTGGTTGGGTGTAGTGCACCCAGGGCTAATGATGCCATTCTGACACCACCTTGTGCTGGGAGGCACCAAGGGCCATGAGTCACATCCCCACTGTACCTAGTGGGAGCTCTTCTGTCTGCTTTTGCAGTATGTACTTCACTGTTGTGCTATTTTCGGCTAAATAGAAAGGTTTGTGTAGGTGACCTCATAGTAACCTCTGTTGTTGGGTTTCACTCAGTGGTCTGAAAAATCTTATCCTTCAGTCAGATCTTCCTGTCCCTACCAGAGTTGATGCCAAGAGCTGAGCTTAGTCGCAAATACATAGGAAAAGGCTCATCTGGGGTGCTGAGAGAGCCTAACCACAGGTTTCAAATCCAGATTTATTTTGCAGGAGGTCTCTGTAAAACGTGAGTGAAGGCTGACGGTATTTTCAGCAAAGCCAACCAGTGAAGCTGGCCAGCATAATGAGGCTGGGAGAGACTGCTGCTGTCAGTGTGGAGCAGCCTTCCCTCTGTGATTTTTTTATTAAGCATCCTGTCTTTGCTATGCAAATGTGGGTAAAGAACACAACTTTGTGACGCGCATCAGAGCTCCATAATCAGGAGCAGATACTTTTCTTATTATTCATCACATACATCCAGGAAGCCATTACAGTATCTGTTCTGCATATGGATGATGAATAATTTACAAATAATTCATCAAAACCCTAACAGGTTATTAACCCTGACATGTTATTGATTCAGAAAAGAGATCGTGCTGCCTGGCTGGAAGTAGCATCATTATTGATTTTTGGCTTTTTTCCCCTACCCTTTCCCATCTTCCCTTAGTTTTCAAATCTCCCACTCAGGTTTGAGGTTTTTCCCTGTCACCCATGTCAAATGGCTCATATTCTGCAGTTGGTACCACAACACAAAGCAAAGTTAAAGAAAGAAAAAAGGTCTTAATGTAATGGCTTCATTCAAATTCATTGCAAACAAATACTAGATACTAATCTTAAAAATGTAGGTGCTGAGGTATTTATGTTTAGCTTAAATATGACCAATCACACGTGCCATAGTTCAGGTGATATTTTTTACAAAGGTCATGGTGAAATGAGTTTTAGCCTTCTATTTAAATTATTTCTCACTTTTATAGTAATTTTAAATGAAAATAAGGTCGTTTTTGTAAATGGTTAGTACACTAGCAAACTATTATGTGTAGTGATGTTGCTTCTGAATCTGCCAGCAAATTTGCAGTTGAAGAACATCTGGAAGAAGCATCTCTGTAGCTGATAGAACATCAAAAGGGTCACAGACTGACTGCTGCAGTTTAGGGACGTGGTCTAGTGGGACTTGGCAGCGTTAGGTTTATGATTGGACTCGATCTTAAAGGTCTTTTCCAACCTAAATTAGTCTATGATTCATTATGAGCCTGTGGCTCAGCCCCAAGTCCTGCCAGGAACTTTGTCAGAAGCCTGTGGATATTTGAACCAGAGGGACGAGACCACTTGGGCCAGCAAAACTCTAAATCACCCTTTGGCAATACCCATATCTCTGCCTGTGGCCTACAGAGACAGAGTCATTGAGATCCTGAACTGTGTTAAACTTAAGTATCATGAATAGAGTTTGATGATCATCTTGTTTTGTTTTCAGCTGAAATGAATAGTCAAGTTGAAAGTATACATGATCCTATGGAAACAGAGCGGAAAGCTTAAGTAACAGGTAAGACCTTCGTGACTATTTTTCATCCCCCATCTTCCAGTCAGTTTCTGTTTGAAAACCTCCTTGAAAGATTACTTTAATTACAGTTAGAATTTACAAAAATAAAAAAAAAAAATTGAAAAGAGGAAGACAGAATACAAAGGAAAAGAAATTGTCTAATATGACCCGTATTACATCAAAAAAAAGAAAATAGCCAGTAGATTTGTCAAGTAAATATTATAGCAGCAACCTGCAGCTGTAATGGGTTTAGACAGTGCAGGATCTTAGATCATCAGAAGGCAAGACAGCACTGAGATAAGGAACAGAAGAGTAACTGATCAAACCATTTTTGGCATTGCTTAGGAAAATGACAGGCAATTAATACTGGTTGGAACCAAACTCGGTCCTGTACGAGCTGTATTCTGGGAACAACAGGTTCATGTCACGAGGGGTTTGTTGCCCTTGGCTCTCCAATGCCTAAAGTCACTTTTAGCAATATCACTGAAAAACAAGTCAAAGTCAGAGAACTGCAGCAGAAAGGAGCTCTACTGCCTTTCGGAGCTTTTTTTGTCTTTGTGCACTAAATGATAGTGCTATGGCTGTAGCAGGAAGTGGTGGTTGTTGAGGCAGAGTTAGTCATAGGCATAAACAGTGTTGCCCCTAGACAAAAATGAATAATTTGGTGGGAAGAAAAACGTCTGAGGCTCATCCCCAGTTAAGCATTTGTTATTTCTCCCTCAGAACTAATTTTTAGTGCACCTTGCTTCCTTTGGTGTAAGGGTATTGAGAAATACCAATATTATCAACAGCAAGATGCTCTATTTACAGTTGTAATGGTGTTTCATGTGGCATAAGAGCAAATTTAGAGGCTTTACAACGACAGCAGCTCTTCACAGAGATTTAAATCACAGAGATCTAAAATACAAGGTCTTACTACTGAGCCTGGCTCTTGGTCCTTGTCAACATATAGGCAGTGTGCTGCCATACTGCCAGAGTGACAAATAGCCCTGATGGGGTCCCTGGTAAAAAATACTGAAGTAAAAATAGAATGCACCCTCACCGTTAAAATACAGCGTCCACAACTCATTCTTGCCCTCCTCTAGCTTCTGGTTATATGTTGCTCAATCGAAAAAAGAAGAGGAACTAGTTAAATCCTCACTGTTCAAAATACATGGAAAGGTTAATACCCTTCCTTGGTTTAAAATAATGTGTTTGACAATTATTACAGCTTTCACGTGGCCCTTAGGAAGTCTGTGTTTTACGCTGCCTTTTTCCATGGAAATGAGTATCTGTGAATTTTCAGGGCAGGAGTAATTTTTGCTCACAAATTAGCAATCAATTGATAAATCTCTTCAATTCCACTGCAAGACCTGGCTCTGCAGGCACCTTTCTGAAGCAAAAGGACCCAATCCAGGGTGCACCATGTCTCTCCCAGCATTGCAATGGGATGCACAGGATTAGAAGCAGGAACTGAATTCATTGTAGTTCTCTATCAATCACTGCCATTGTTTTAATTACAAGGAGCGGGTCCCCAGGGAGGATGATCAGGATTGATCAGCCTGTTAAACTTCAGAGCATCTCACAAGGGTCTTTTAAGCCAAGGAGATACCTTTGCTTATTATGTTAAGCACTGTAATGTGTTGTTTTTAGCCACAAAGCACCTACCAGACCTGGGGGTCTGTGGTATCAAGTTGGGTACCAAGGTGCTGTGGAAAACCAAGAAACTCTGATAAGCACTGTCAATATACTCATCAAACAATACTAGTTGTTATATATAAGCTGTGTGACACACACACACATGACAGAAAGAGAAATTGCAGGCATCTGTGCTGGAAAAATGAGGCCTGGGTTCTGTGCAAATATTTGAAATTTTGCCTTTTTTCCTCTTCTTTTCTCTCTGCTGTGGCAAAGGAAGGATGCAGGAAAGGAAAGACCCGAGGAAACACGATGGGCAGGCGCTGACATCCTACAGCATCATTCTTGGCAGAAAAGAGCACAAAGAGATGCTCCGCGGGTTGGGAGGGAGGGAGGTTTGGGGGAATGACTCTTTGCTTTAATTTCTCTTTGTTCTTCATTGCATTTTGTTCTGTAAGCCTGTTGGAAAGAATCATAACTTCCCAGTTCTAACAGTGTTCTGCATTTATCCTTGCAATTACAACAGTTTCTTCTGAACTGTGAGTCCCTGTCTTATATTGGGTCTCTTTTCCTCCTGCATCATATCATCAGTAGCCTGTTTCCAGGCCCACCCCTTTTCTAGCATCTTTTTCTTTTTTCCCATGATCAACCTATGCTGTGCCATGTCCCTACGTGTGAATAGCACACGTGGCCTCAAACTGCCAGCACCCCAGATCTGTCCTGCTTTTTTTTCCAGTTAGTTCTGCACACCCCAAGACCAGGGCCGTAATTATGACCTTTGGGTATAGGTAGGCAACAGATATTTCCTCAAGCCTGCAGACACTCTGCATTCGAGGCATCTTTAAATACAGCTCTCAGCTTTAACAGCTTCACACTGTACCTTGTGTGAGGCCCTCATTAGGTTTTCCACTGCATATGCATGATTTTCTTTCTTTCTTTTTTTTTTTTTTAAGCAATTAAGAGTTATTTGGATAAGAATGTCTCACCATATGTCAATTGTTCTGCCAGCAAATGCTGCGCTGAAATTTGTAGAGAACTAACAAAAAGGGTTTGCACATACATTTCCCAACCGTGCTGTAACCAAAACTGACAGACAATACACCGGATGGAATAGCACACAACCCGTGTCCAGGGCTACAAACTGTATTTTAAAAGGCTGCTAAGAATAATTTGATCATTTTGATCCAAGTAGTTTATTCTAATTTGATAATTTTTAGCAAAATAATTGATTCTGTACTTTTATTTTCTTCACCCAAAATATAAATGTTTAAAATATGAAAAAAAAAAGGGGGGGGAAATAAAGTCATAAACAAGGTAAGATATACCTCTATCCTCCTGTGATCTGGGTTCGTGTCAGCTAGAGTAGTTGTGATGATAAGCCATGTGCTGGTGTAATAGTGAGTCAAGTGTGGCCCCAACACATCAGCACAGGCTTTGGCAGTCGGTGGCTGCTGTTAATTCAAAAGGATGTCAAGGAGAAACAAGGATTAGAAAGGAAACAAGAAAAGCCCCAGATTTCACCAGGACAGTACAGCCCCTAGAAAGACAGCCCCCTGTTTCTTCCTCTCTGTGGGCCTCCAGCATGTTTGATTGAGGTGGAATCAGAAGAGTATTTCTGTGTGCCAGCTCCAGGGATTTGTTCACCCCCTGGTTTGTCACTGGCATCAGAGAGGCTCTCGAGGAGCTTCTTCATCACCTGGTTGTTCTGAAGATCAGTGGATACATAACTCTGAATGGGATCAATTGTAGAAGGAGCAAATGAGCTGATGTAAGCCTGTGAATTGAGTTGATAATCTTGCTAAGTTTACCTAAATTTGATAACTCTGACCCTTGTTCTTTGCAAGCACCCCTGAAGGAATTTCTTTTTCCCTTTGAGGTGGCTCTGCTGCTTTTCTTTCCCATCCTTGGGGTTGTGCTTGACAGAACATGTCTTTTGGGACATGGACTTTTTTTTCCTGTGGTTCCTTCTCCTGGTTTTCATCAGTCTTGCGGTGGGAGACCTTGCAGGCAGTACCTCTACATGGTGCACATTCATCCTGTATATTTCCTGTATATTTTCCATCCTGGATCATTTTGATTGAAACAGGCTGTCATAATAGGAGTGTCAGAAATGGATAAACACCTCGGGAGGATGGTATAACTGCGGTAATTTCAGTCAAAAAAGTATCCAGTCCCCTGAATATAGTTCTGTGCCTTTTTCCATTGTGCTTGTCCATGGGCAACATTTACAGGGGCATCAGCTGCCATTAGCCACCTATCAGATGTCCCTCTTCATTGCCGGCCTCAGTTTTAGCAAGGGAGCCAAAGGAAGAGCTCCACAGGAGGTTGGCTGTTGAGGTGTGATGGTTCAGAAGGAGACAGAGACTCCTTAAATGCCTTGTGAAGACTGACTGGTAGTTAAAGAAAAAAATTAACTGCAAAGATGCATCGCATTAGATACTCTCTGACCCCTGACAGTAATTCACTGTGCTTTTCATTTAACCTTGGTCCTCAGACAGCAGTGAGTCTTTGAAAAAACAAACCATTTGCCTAAGGATGCAGCGGCAAAGTGTGAAGTGTAAAACAAGGAAACACCGGAATTGATTAAGTCCTTACTGGACAATTTGCAGCCATGTCGATGTTTGTCTTTCTTCGTGTGGATTCTGGTTTGAATTGTTGGAGATTTTCACAACTCATAAAGTGAATGTAGTTTGGTAGTGTGAGTTCTCAGCTGTGATAGTAGTTGAGGCTGAACCCATGCCCCTCTGTTGTTCTTGCTGGAGCTGCAGAAAAGCAGGGAGCTGGTTCGGTAGAAGACCAAGCATCAGATGGAGAATCAGCGCACTGGGATTTATGTCAAGGATTTTGGTTTAAACCCAAAATGCATCTGCAATAGGTGGCATAAAGGGAGTAGCAGCCCTCGGGTGCTGATGTTTGCATTCAAAGTATGAGGCTCTGCTTGATCATTGTTTCTCCTGTGTCTGAAAGCACTCATCCCTACCATTAGACACGCTATTCCTCGGGCTGGTGACTGCTCCCATGATGAATGGGTTTGCTTTCATGCAGACATCCAAAGGCGATGCTTGAGACATAGTCTGTAATAATGGATCACACGTTCACTGCAGCTAATTGTCAATCTTTCTATAAAGCACTGAGAAAGCCTCTCTGTGAATTAACACTGTTCTGCTTTAGGCACTTGAATGAAATTGTATTAAAAAAAAAAAGTTTTCTCTATATGCAGTGCATGCCAGCTTTGCTTTTAAAATTACAAACTGTAACAGAGTATGTGGATCTATTTTCTCGGGGAATAGGGATTTTTATCATATGATTCATCCAGGATTTGCCTTACCCTGACATTTGTGATATAATATAAAATTTAGAAAAAATGTAAAAATTAAAAAGGTAACTTTCTTGACCGAAAAAAATTATGTTTTTACTTCACTGCAAAGAAATGTAGACTGTTGCTTGCAAAATGTCTTCTAATAGATGGTCTAGAACCTATATGGGTTAACACATGCCTTTTCTGTTACTGTCATTTTCTTGCTGAATTTGTCATGTTACTTTTCCTTTTGTCTGTGCCATGTGTTGGAAAACTTAAAGAACTGATGCCTTCATACCACCATGTTAAAGCAAAGCGTTAATAAAGCTTGTCTTGAAGACGAGGTGGTGCTGCTCCTGTGTCTATTCCCTCCTCACTGTCATTTGGAGCAGCAGTCATTTTGGTTGTCAGCGAAGGACATTTTGGTTTGCATGTTCAGTGTGTGCAGCCAGATTCTCATTTAAATAGATCATTTGCTTGATGGAAGAGTCTCATGAAAGCCACATCTCTTCAGATGAGGGGGGGAATTTTTGGACACCATCACCAAAAGGTAAGAATGGGGGTTTTGTGGCTCAGAGGGGAAAAAGTCTCGTGGTTGGGCCTATCGCTGACTCAAACATGTTACAAAACCCCTCCCAGCAGTTGTACCAGGACTAAATCCTGACATATACTAGATGTTATCTGCCCTTTCTGCCATCACTAATTTCAAAAATAGATAGGTAGAAAATACTACAAAAATCACAAAAGTGGCTTTTTTCTTCCCATGACACCAGTATAGATGAAAACCTGTGTACTGACCCTGCCTTACTGTGGTCCAAGGCCAAAGATTTAATTGTCAATAACTGAAGCAGGGGGACTGGCTCGGAAAAAAAAAAGCCCTCCGATGAATGGATTCCCCTTCTGGAATTTAACTTTTCCTTGTGTGCAACCCCTAGGCTGCTGAATGGAAGAGGACCAGGCACAGGAAGTGCATGGCAGCGGGTAATGTTTGCCTTTTTGCTGGATGCAGGACCCAAATATGGTCTTAGTAGCAGCAAGCTAACCTGAAAGTGAGAAATACCAGCAACAGCTGTGACGCAGGATCTCTTTGGCTTCAGCTCTGTTTTTGCTGTATCTCCAGAACTGTACAGCAGAGGGGGTGCCTACTTTCCCCACGCTGTGGCCTGTTTCTGCTGCAAAGGTGTGTATATTTAATGAGAGAAAAATAAATTCCTCTCTCAGCTAGGAGAAAGTAGTGTCCATTTCACCCTTTTTGACTAGCACAAGGTCAAGAGGAAAACCTCCATGGGTTTGCAGGATGAAGGAGGGCATGTGTTTGAGGCTGCTCAGACCTTCACAGAGATGGGTGCTTGTCGACATGATGTGGATTAGGCACAGAGTAGATGAGTCTGCTGGCCAGATTTGGAAGGGAATGTGTCAAAGTGGTAGATTTGGGCCTGGAGAAGTCTTTTGAGGAGCTGATAACATTGGATGTCACTCTAAGTCTACAGAAACAGAGGCCCAGTTACTAATACTCCTATTCAGCTTCTGGGTAATAGTCTCCAAGAGAAATTGGGTTGCCTTTCAGGATATCCATGTGAACCTCCTCAGAGAGTTATGCACATACTTTATATTGGCTTTGATTCCTCCCCCCAACCTCCTCTCACACAGCAGCTTCCAAAGGGGGTCATTATGACCTTGGTCTGTCTTGTGAGGTGAAAACTGTGCCTTGGGATTTTAATTAGTCTTGGGGTTGGGCTTTTCTCTTTTGCCTTTTTTTATTGAACTAAAATTGTCCAGAGACATTTAAATATCCTAATTTCTCATTCTACTAGAATTATCAGCAACCCCTTAAAATAAATGGCAAATCACTATTAATTCCTTCAGAATACACTGATAAAACGTTTATCGTAATGAATTCCTTTAGAAGAAAAAAAAAAAAAAGGAAAAAAACCCAAAAAAAAAACCCAGAAAAAAAAAGATTCCTGATGAAAACATATCTGGTGGAGGAGGTACTTGGGAAGGCTGCTCATTCTGGTGGTAGCTCTTGGCTTAGGGGGCACTTCTAATTGCATGGCTCCGGTGAGATTTTCCTCCAGTTTAAACCTGCTGAGCATCACCATCTCGTTGGTAGAAGAGCACTGGACACCTCTCACCTCTAAACAATGCCACCATGATCAAGTTTGTCTTTCATCAGAGGGAAATGGTGTTCAGAGTTAAGAAAAGCCCCCTCTGCACCTTTGAAATGGTCTTTAAGTAATTTAAGCTCTCATGGAAAAGGGCAAGGAGACCAAATCCAGTGAGAACAATCTTGGTCTTTGCCATGTACTTCCAACTCCTACTCATTTTACACAAACTCCCCAGCCACTGCTTTCTAGAAGTGTCTTTAGAGAGGGAAAATGTAAACCTAAACTTCATTTTTTAATTTTTTAATTTTATCCCAACACGTTTTAGCAAGTCTGAAAATTAGTTTTGAAATAAAAGTGGAAACAGAAGGATGGATTAAATCACAAGACAGGGGAAACAAGCAGCAGAGACCCACAAACCCAGAGGCAAGCCAAAGGGCACTCTGAAATTAAAACCTTTTCTGCCATGTGACTCACAGCACCTCCACACAAGAGTAGCGGGTGTGTTTATTTTTTTCCCCTCAGGAAGGGGAAACTGGAGAGGCCAGTTGCTGAAGAGAGACCTCTTTCCCCCAGTAAAATGGATGGGGAGTGCTTTTATTCTAAGTGGTCAAAAGTGACCCAAAGTGCTGCCTCTGTGCCAGTACAGATGATACAAAGCTTCTGCACAGTTCTCAGATCAGTTCAGGCACCACAAGGAGAATGCCTTGTCTTGCGAAGGAGCCAGACCACGCCTTGACCCGAGTCCATCAAAATGGAGAGTCTCATCCTCCCACACCTTCATCTCTGGCCTTCTGTTTTTATGGATTTAGATAGATACACGCATATGTAAGACAATTAGTTTGACAGGCATGATTTCGAAAGTATATACTAATACTGTATGTGTTCTGTATTTACTATACACTGTATATCAGATGATGTGTAGTTAATGTATTTCAGACCATATAATGTATATTATTATGCACTGTACATGGGCTGCATCTAATTTGATTAAACTGTGTACTGTAAAGAAAATGTATTGGATAAAATTTGTGTTTACGCACTGTGTAAAAGCACAGGTAAAAGCTGTAGTAAATATTAAAAAGTAAAAAGTATTTAAAAAATAAATATTTACATACCATGTATCATATATTATGTAAAGTAACCCTCCAGCTACTATCTAATATGGAGATTATATATACCAGCAATCTACTACCAATACTGTGTTTTAGACCACATATTATATATAAACTATGTACTATTTAGTAGTCAATATGCAACACAAATTGTAACACAGTAGTGGTATTTTATGTAGAATAAATGTAACTTAGGTGGTATATTTGCATACAACAGTACAGTCTATATCATCATAATCCCTATGCTATAATATTCTGATACGTGTACTACTCCTATATGTCATTATATTGGTATAATGATATATAAGAATAACATACGCATATAAGAATTATACTACATTGTTTGTCTAATAAGTGTCATTAGCAACCTACTACACATAATGATACATAACAAACTATAAGAAAGCTTACACTACACATACTATTGAGTAGGAACAGTATTATGAGATTATATATGGTATAGCTTATTCGTACTCTATATTACAGCATGTGCTGCATGGGAACAGGAGTCAGAGAACAAACAGGAGTCTGTGTGGTGAGGTTTATTTCTATCCCAATCTGAAGGCAGAAAGTTTTAAAGAAGTTTTTAAAAAAATGATAACAAGCAACACTTCTGAGTGTTGTTTTTTTTGGTTGTTGTTTCCACTCAAGTTTACTGACAAATGTGAAAGATAAAAAGTAGAGCTTAAATTTAAAAAAAACCCCAACAAAATAAAAGCTGCAATCCTCTCTGGTTTTTCCTGCCATGAAGAACAAGTCTGACAAAACCTGTGATACAGAGAAAACAGTCTCACAAAGCTGCACACTTGTTTCTTCTCCTGATTCAAGGGGGGCCCTGGAGTGTGTTTTGTTTTGTTTTTTTCCCCTTGGCTGCATTAATACACAGTTAGACTTAGGGACAGCTAAAATCCTTTAGCTCGGTGGGCACCACAGCAGCTCTGGATCTCAATACAGCCAGCCTTTAATTCCATTACAGAGCCAAGGGCTCTGAAATAACAGCCCTCTTTCAAAATTCAGGCCAGAGGTTCAGCAGGAGGCTGGAGAATTGGAGTGGGAGGCAGATGGGGATAGCTCTGTGCCTGGGAAGGAGAGGGGATGATGGACTTCTGATGGTGGCAGACAGAGACATGGATCCAGCTGTGGAGAGCATGTTGCAATCCCAGCAGTATGACCCCAAAGGAAAAAGAAGAAAAAAAAAAAAAGAAAAAAGAAATGAAAGTGCTTTTCATTACCTGTTAGCCAAAAAGAGATCTGAAGCTGCAAGCAAGGAAAATGCCTCCTGCTGTTCTAGCCTTGCTGTGAATGGAGAGAACAGGACCACAATTAATCATTGATTCTTTTGCTTCAACAAAATTACCCCCCTCATGAGCAGTTTCTCCTGCTGGTGGAGACAACCTGCTAAACTCTCTCTGCAATGAGTGGCCTTGTGTATCAAGCAAGGGAGACACCATAGTTGAAATTATTTTTGCTAAACCTCTGATTTACATTGCCAAAACCCTGGGAAAGGGAGACTTAGAGAAGGGTTATGCTTTCAGGCTTAGTACCTGAACCATGACTCCAGCCTTCCCAAAAATGTCTAGAAGAATAGTAGTGTAGCAGTAAACCTGAGTGTATGAGAAAACTGTTTGTTTAAAGCATGTTCCAAGATGGCTTTTTGTAATCCTTTTACTAGCTCGTGGTTCTTCTTCCCAGTGACCCCTACGGCAGGTATTGTCCCATGCAGGAATGTCCCTGAGAAGATACCCTGAGTGCTCTCATTGGCCCCTCTTGACCCCTTCCTATTGGCTGTTAACCCCTTCCTGTGAGCTGTAATTGGTTAACCCTGTGAACTCTAACCCTATAAATGTAACACCCCCCGACAAACTCTCTCTTACCTCCTCTCCGCGCCAGGTGTGCTGTCTCTGTGCCTGCCATGAGACCACGTGGCCGGAGAGAGGGGGGAGCAGCTTTCCCCTCCAGACTCGGGACCTAAAGGAACCCCTGGGTTTGGAGTCCCCCCTCCCTATCCACCTCAGCCCTTGGAAATGGGTTCTTCAGATGGAAACAGAACTAGAACAGGGTCGCCCCACGCCACGCAGGGGGTAAGAGACCCGACATAGTAGTGCCACAGTGTTCAAGCCAGTATGAAGAGAGAAAAGCCTGTGTTGCAAAAACTCAGTTGACTTAAACCAACCGCTTGCTTCAGTGAAGCTGCAGCACCGCACACCAAAAAAAGGCCCAACTCTATATGTTGATTTACCTAATTCTGCCTTGACACCCTGTCTGTAACGCAGGGTATTTCAGGGGCATGAAAAATGCAGGAAACGTAAAAGGGGTCAGGAGACTGAAGCAGTGCCAATCCTTACACAAACTACCCAAAGACACCCTTGCAATGGATAGGCCAAGCACAAGCAGAAGGTGTCCTTGGCAGCTGTGGGAAGGTGCATGTTCGTGCAAGACTTTGGAAAGCAAAGAGATGCAGGGATTTGCAGTCCTATTACTAAACAGAGGGGGACAGAGTTGGACAAGGAGCATACACAGCACAGGACATGATGAGCAGCAGTTCTAGTGATCAAGGCCAGCATCACTCCCTCAAACCTCAACACAGCAGAGCTAAGAGGGGAGCAACAAACAGCATTCGAAAATCTGGCTGAAATTGCCCCATTGTACACATCAGCCCAGGGACTGGTAAGGGAGGAGGCCAAGTTGCCTCCCTCCAGCACAGGCAGGGATGGGAAGGAAGAAAACAAGGGAGACAAGGGCAGGATCTCAGAAAGGCAGGAGACCTTTCTTCCCTTCCCCACTTCTCATACATAAAAAAAGCCAAAGAAGCAAGAAGTATGACTGTATCCCTTGACACTCCTTATTTCCCATGTAAGTAACCAAAAGTTGAAGGTATTTACCTTAAATAGTGCTAAGCTCTTGTCTCACTGCCTCTTTGGAGCAGTCAGTGCCACAGGCTCAGCATACCTTTGCAGAGGATGTGTTTTCTTTGTTTGGGTTATGTTTCCCCCCTTGATTTGATGCCTGCACCTTGGGCCAAATTCATCATCCCTGGCAGGGGAAGCATGACATGAAAATACCTTGTTTCTTCTTGGGGTGAGGCATCTCATGGGCTGCAAGCATGAGAGGAGACACAAAGAGGAGAAAGGTTAAAAAATACAAGTCATACAAACACACACGGTGGCTGAAAATTACAGCCTAGATGTCAACCTTTGAACCCAGCATAGACTGACTATGTTGGGCACAAAATAGAGCTGTGGTCTCTCAAGTAGGACTACCATACACCCTTGGATATAAAAAAGCATGAATTTCAGGAACAAATAAAAACATTTATATAGATAGTTAGCAAAAAAGGTGAAACTGGATAAGAGCTTGGCTGGTGGTCAGTCTCCTTTCCCCTGGTACACTGTGTATTCTCTTCTGGTCACTGCTGCTGCCACTCACCCAGACAAGCAGCAAAGTGTCAGGAAAGGGGGGAAGCACTCATGTCTTGGCTTTAACATATTCCCTACAGCCAATGGTCACACTACGCAGTTTTCTTCAGTAAACTGCACTAAATGCTTGCAGGCACTTTTACAAGATGTCTGTGGGCTTAAGCAGCAGGTCTGCAGGGCCCCTAATAGGGGATATTGAAGGCCTCAGGCCTCATCCATGAGAACAGGCAAGACATGCAGCAGGGGAGTGTGTTGTCCTTGAAGACTCAAGACCGTGTCCAGGGGAACAGAGAAGGTATGTAGTTAGTTATCACAAAGATACATGTTTTTGCAGTGCTAATTGGGTTTATGCTAGCTTAGAATGTAGACTGTAATAAGTTGTTATGCTACTATCTGTTGAGTTCTCACGAAAGAGCAAAACTTTGTTAGCACCAATGAAGAAAGTGTTAGTGTGCCTTATGTAATATATGTCCAATCAGCAAATGACACGGCTACGGTTCTCTCTGTATTAATATTACTACCTGCGTGTGAATAAAGGCTCTTCTTGTTTTTCATGATACCACTTTGTTGATTTTTTCTTTCTTTCTTTCTCTTTGGCCATCCCGACTGACAGATGTCATGGTTTAAAGCCAGCCAGTCACTGAGCACCGTGCAGCCAGTCCTTCACCAGTGGGATGGGGGGAGAATTGGAAGGTTAAAAGTGAGAAAACTTGTGGATTGAGATAAATACCATTTGATAAGGAAGGCAAAAGCTGTGCATGCAAGCAAAGCAAAGCAAGGAATTCATTCACTCTTTCTCATGGGCAGGCAGGTGGTCAGCCACCCCCAGGAAAGCAGGGCTCCTTTACATGTAGTATTACTTAAGAAGACAAACACCAAAACTGTCTCACTCTCAAATCACACACAGGTCAACTCTTGTTGTCTCCTCTCTCTTCCTCCATCTTTGGGAGAGGAGCCAAGTCCAACTAAACTTCTGAAGAGAATTCACATATTCCGAGGAATGGGTTTGGGGCCCCTTACTGTAGACACTTCACTGGAAACCTAACATCCACCTATGGGCACACAAAGCTGCAGAGACCCACACACAGAGGAACTTTCTATTTGTTAACCTAACTGGCTTTAATACCCATAACCCAGCAAGATTCGGCCAGACAACACCTACCTGGGGCTGGCAGGACATGGAGTATCAACACAGTTCCCACACCAGCTCTCAGTCTAGTTTAGCAAGCCAGAGCTGTTTTCCCAAGTTCATCTCCTCCTCCAAAGCCACCTACTAAAGAGCAAGCACAACGCCACCTTAAAGTCCCTCTGCATCTCTCTCACCTGTGGCCATTTAGCATCGACCTGCCCTGCCAGTTGCTACCTCATTTTAGGGAACTGTTTGCACCTATGGGGTGTGAGATCTCCTAGCAAAAACATGGGGGTTTGTTGTTTCCCTACTCTCTGGAGGAAGCTGTTCCCTTTATGGCATTACTCAGCAGCAACTGAGAAAAAATTGCTCTGGACATGTTCAGCAGGGAAGGCTGGAGGAGTTTGCTTGGGGCCAAGAGATCTCAGGCTCCTTCACAAATGTCTTAATGCTCCAGGAAGGAGAGGAAATCCTTCAGGAGCCCCAGGGATCTCCTCCCCACCCTGCCAGGTTGTACTGAATGGGGACCCACAGAGGATGGGTTTGATCTCTGAGGGAAAAAGCAGGACAAATGGATGGGGATCCCAGTCTTGGTGTCTGCCATACGTGGCCAAGCGCAGTCAGGAGTGTGAAGAGCTGAGAGTTAGGTTTGTAATTTTATGCCTAACCTCATTGATTCATAATAGCCTGTGGCAGCATTTTTATCTCTGACAAGCAAAAAAGTACAAAAATGGGGGGATAAAAATCCTATTGTTTGACAAATACATTGTTGGGAATGTATCTAAAATAAATATTCTGGAAGCTCATGCCAAAGAACTTGCCCCTGAGACTTGCAAAGCCAAGTGCATTTGCAGAGTAGGAAGGGGGAAAAGGATATTAAGATAATTATGGCTTTCTTTGAGTGGCTCTGCTTAAAAGAAAAAAAGATTAAAAAGGCATCTTGAAAACACCCTGTTGACTCTAATTTCTGTTACAGTACACCTGCTGCTTACTTAACTTACAGCAGCATGTGCTGAGGAGCCATAGTGGCAGTGCCACTGGAGGGATTACTTGGCTAGGGTGACAGGACAGCTTTTTCTATCCCCAGGATTGACCTGATATTCCCACAGCATTCCTGACTGCCCCTCCTACTCCTACCTCCCTTTCCCCCATGGTTTCTCTGTCTCATAATGGACATATTGCCTCCAGCCAGGGACATCTACCCAGCCTTGTTTTGGGTTCACTTGGTTCATATCAGCTTCCATCTGCAGCTGAACCTCCTCAAGTTCCCCTCCAGGACATGGGCTGCAGCAGCCCAACACATCAGAGAAGAGAGGAATCCATCAGTCTCATCGTTTTGAGTCAGAATTTCCTGTTATGGGGGGAGGACTTCAGTTCCTGTAAACCAAGAACACATGGAGGACTTGAGTTCTTGAGGAAGTGAACCCAAAATTACTGTACCAGAGCAGCAAGCAACTCCTTATTCTTGAGAATCACAATATTGAAATCCCTCTTACTGCTCCTGTTAGGGCAAAGATCATACCGCTTATAAAAGCTGATAGCCTTTGTACATTTCTCATGCATGTGTGTGTCTGATTATTCCATAAATTCAAGAGGGAATACTTGACCTTGATGAATGAGGGTGTGCAAGGAGTGGTAAAGGCACGTTTCACGTCCCAGCATCTTGGGAGCAATGCAGAAGTTGGTGCTTTATTTATTGCCTGGCTTTTGACACTCTTTGAATTAATTTATTTATTTTTAATCTCGTGATTTTTGTTTAAGTTTTTCATTTTTTTCCAAGAGTGTGGAGGGACCTGGTGCGATGAAGACGGGATGTGTCACAGAGCAACATGTCTTGGGCCAGTTCACCATCTGCCATCCTCTACAGCACCCCAAAATCACCAGTACAGAGCTATCTGACCTTACAAGACATCCCCCAATCCCATCACACCAGGCACATAACTATATTTATTCTAGTTTTCCCATATGCTAAATTTATTTATCCCAAATAATCAACAACATGTGCTCCTTTTGTTCCTGTGTCTGGGTTGCACAAGGATGAGGTAGGTGGCACTGTGACAAAACATGTCTGTTTGAAAGAGAAGTTAAAAAAATCCCACTCCAACCACTGAGATGGGAATTGGGCACCATGGGATGAAGCCATGCATGGAGTCAATTTTTACCCTCGTTCACTCACTGTGCCTTTCCACAGCTTCTCCTCCAGGACAAGGGGAAAATAATTGGATGGCTGATTTCGTTAGTGTCAAACTTCATTAGTGAAAGCAGCTGATTGGAATGGTAGCTTAATTGTTTTAATTTGCCCAGTCAGTCAACTGGTTCCTCAGTGTACGTGGGTCCCTCATTTCTTACCTCCCTTTGTGGTGGTGCCCACCCAGGGGCTCGTTCCCTCCTCTGAGCCTGCATGTCTTCAGCTTGTCTTCCATCCCCTTGCCCAGGCTTGCCCTCTGCATCTACCATGTTTATTTTATTTTATTTTATTTGTATTTTTATTTTTTTATTATTTTACTTTATTTTTACTCTCTTCTATTTTCTTTTCTTTACATAAATCAGCTTAGCCAACTCATTAACTCCATGAACTGGTGAGGAATGCTCCTACCATAATTATTTCTTTTGACATGGACCATAACAAAGATGCGGGTTGTAGTTACTCCACAGAAAAGTGTGTGTATCGTAACATAAATTCATGAAAGGCTCCCAGGGAGTTAAATCAACATCAAACTGACATTACATAGTAGATTCCCTGGCACACCTGGACGCTCTTTCCTGGTGGCATGGGATTCCCATTACATGGGAAAAAAAATGTGTTCTGGACCTGATTTTGGGGAAGTTTTCAGTCCAACAGATATCGAGGTTGAGGCTTTCCCTGTGACATGTGGTCCAGGAGGGAGAACAGTTGCCCACCACCAGCAAAGAAACATCCCCCAAGTCACCATGGGGGAGAAAATAGCTGAAAGACTGATGGCAAAAGAAAATTAGGAGTGTGGGGGGGTAATGGGGCAAAACATTTTAACAGTAATAAATATGGCCAAGCTACTGAGAACATTAATTTGGAAATAATTTATGGGAATCTTAGGGAGACCTTTAGGTATTTGCTCTGAAATCAGGGAATATGCCTCCAATGGCAATGCAATGGTTTGGTGGGACCTCACACCACTGCACCCAGGAGCTTCGATGCCTTTTTCTGTGCTGGATTATTTATCTCCTTGCCCTAGGGTAAGGAAAACACATTTGTGTGCTTTGGTCTTTCTGGAAGGGAAAGGAAAAACTTTCAAACTGCACAAAGCCAGAGAATTTGCAGGCATTTACTGCAAATTACAAAGCCTGCACTCCAGTGTGCTGTGCCACTGCTTATATCTGCAATTAATTTGCATAATAAAATTTTAATAATGAGTGCTCAGCTGTGCTCTGCCTGTTCACAACTGGAGAATCTGTGACTAAATATGCAGTGCTAAGTGGTACTGGAATTAAACTGACCCAGCAGGACTAAGTGTCATCTTGGACCTGGCCTGGGCTTGGACCTGGGTGCTGGGCTTGGACCTGGGTGCTGGGCTTGGATCCAGACTTTCCTCCCATCACCTTAGCTAAACCCCCAAAATGAGGGATGCCACCGTCCAGGAAGCTCCCCTGGAGGTGCCTATGCCAGGCTGGGGTGTATGGAGAACCTAATCCCTTGCCTGGAGAAGGGATAGCACTCCCAAGGTCTCCTGCACCCCTCTGGGTTAGGGACCACAGTGCTTCAGAGAGCCAGAGGTATCTATCCTGGTGCCCAGCTGTATATTGGGACACATCTCATAGACTTATTCCCCCAACATAAATAATCCTCAGATCACAGAGATGAGGAAAGAGAACATTCACAAATGCTGTCAAATAGACCAAGTGGAAATTAATATACACATGGGCATCTTATGTGGGCATTTTATCTCTTTGTTTAAAATCTTTTTTCCACTTAAAATAATTATTTCACTATGAGTCAAATAAATTTTTGTTTCCTTGAAAAGCACACCATCTTCTTTTAGAGCTGTTTTCCACAACAAATCAGGCAGAGGTCTGCTTGGCAGTTATCCCACTAACAAACAATACCACAGAGGCTGTGGTCTGGTACCCTTCTCAGTCCTTCTCTGTTCTCCTGCCTCCCTTCCAAATTTCTGTTGCTCTCTCTCCATCTGTTTTTATACACTTACACAAAAACCAGACCCACTCTCTGACCATGTTCTCCCTTGCAGTGAGCTGAACAGCTGCACTGGGGACCTGTCCCAACATGAAATGCTCAGCGAAATAACAAGTCATCTCTAATTAAGTTCAAGATGACTGTATTCATTTAAGGGTGCCTAATCGATCAGAGGGAATGAGAGAGAAGGGAGAAGAAGGGATGAAAAGGAGGCCAATTCTATATAAAAAAAAAAGGTCTTGGAAAAGGCTGTTTTGAAGTCTGACTCAGGAAAAAAAAAAAAAAAATAAAAAAAGGTTTTCCCAACTTCACAGGATTTTCAAGCCATTACAATGAAAGAAACATTTGGAAGTCGCCATCATCTCATCATGACCCATCTCCACTTCTCACCACTTGCAGGCTTGGTCCTGGTAACCTGTGGGTGAAGGAATCACATTTTGAAATGGGAGATGGTCTAATTTCATCTCTCTCTTCTAAGGGAGGGATGGCAGCCCCTTTCTGATGGCAAGCCCCTCAAAGATTGCTGTTGTTTCTGAGAGGCTGCAGCTTTTCAGGACAACATCATCATGACTAAAAAGCCCCTAATTAAATTCCACTGCCACCCTGATGCAGATTTAAATACCAACAGGAGCCACTCAAAATCTCCAGTGCTGCTGAGAAGCCACTGAAGAAGCCATCATTTTGATATGTCAGCATTCAAAAATCTGTTTGTCATTTTCTTTCTTACTTTTCCTTTTCTGAGTCTTCTCACAGGGTACAATTTGGGGAGGACTGGAAGCTTCAGCTGTGAAATAAAAGGTAGAAGAAGCCAGTAGGCAACTCAGGATGCTTGCTTTAGGCATTTTGTGCTAGCTGCTACTGAGTGACCTCAGGCAGGCTACATTACACAGCTTAGCTGGGGATTTTTGCCTTTTTTTTATTGCCTTTGGGGGAAATATATCTTTGTGGGGATTTGGGAAGAGCAAGGGAGAACTTACAAGCACTCATAGCCAGGGACAGCTGGGCAGACAGAACTGCATGGAGGGGTTAAGACTGTATTTAGGGTTTAATATATAGATATATATATATGTTGGAAGTTGCCCACAAGATGTTTATTCCTGGTGGAGAAAAAACTCTGAAGAAAAGAAGAACTAATTGGCTGCCTCTTCCAACAACATGAATTGCAGAGGCTCCCTCTGGTGCAATTTGGATGCTTTATCAGCTTTCTTTAACTTCTGAGATTGTTTTCAGCCAAAGCTTGTCCTCAAATGCTTGGCATGTGAGACTGTACCAGAACAAGGAAGGGGGAAGGCCAAATGATGAAGCAGCAGCTCCTCAAAGAGGTTCCTTGCTAAAGAGCTCTTCTGCTCGTGCTAGCAGCGAGTGAAGCCCATGGACTGGAGAAGTGGGGAGTGAAGACACGCGAGGCTCTTGCTGCTAACCAAGAATGAGTTCAAAGCAATGTGCATTCAGAAAACCTACAGGAAACAAAAACTTGATAAATTTGCTTATTTTGGAAGAAAGTTCTGGGATGCATTGACTACACAGACAAGAAATTATCACCAAGCTGAGATGTGCTGGAAGGTATCTTGCAAGACTGACCTAATACAGAGCATCTGACAGGATTATCTCTGGACTTCATTCCTTCTGGATAAAGTCCCTGAGAAAATATCTTCAAAATGTTACTTAGTTACAGAAAACTTCTAAGTTCTCAGAAAGCTCTTGAGATTTTTCATTATGGAAAAGTAGTACCTATCACTGTGCTGAAATGAGACATCCTACACTGATTTAATAAACTTCCTGTTGGAAAAGCCAACCTTCAAATTAAAATATAAAACAGTAAGAAGAAGTAGGGCTCATAGTTAAAATATTGGGAAATGGGCATTTTCATGGTCTTTACAAAGAGATTCCCATGTCATTTCTATTCCCAGCCTAATTTTGGGTAAGGTATAATAACTTGTCACACAAGGAAACACCCTTAATTGTTAGTTTAAGGTCAAAGGCTTGTGGAGTCTTCCCCAATGGGAGCTTTGAGTAGGGGGGCTCCTCTGAACTCCAAAGGTATCACCACAGACTTTATTGCAAATGTGTCAATCCTCAGCCTAGAAACTGTTTCCTCTGGTTCTACAGAAAGCTGTTGAAGCATTACAAAAGTATCCAGTGATACAGTTTGGATCAATTATAGTAATTGAATCTTATCTCTACTTCTGTCTTCTGTGCAAAGTACATCAGGTTCAAGAACACAGACCCTTCGGATGGCCTGAAACGATACAGAACCTTCAGTGACAATGATTGTACAAGCCAATATACACCAAGCAATGACAGAGTCGTGATGTTTCCCACATGATTTGGTTATTGAGTCAAGGTGTCTGAAGATAAAAAATTTGGTTGAGTCAGTACCCACTTCAGGCACACTTCACCCAAAGTCCAGAGGAGAAATCCTGGCTCTGTTGACACTGCAGACAAAGCTGGTATCAGTGAGGCCAGTTGTCCTGTAGGAGATCTCTGGATTTTTAGAGCCTTATGGGATGTACAACCACTCCACTAGTGAATTCCCAGGTCCCTCTTGTATTTGACAGCTGCTGATTTGCCTGGGGCTTTTTTGTCACTACCTTCCTGTGCTCAGCCTCAGCACAAGTGACACACTGCCTGGGTTGCCATTTCTTGTGTGTTTTAAGAATTTGGATCTTCCTTATCCTTTATTTATCCTTCTGTCTTCGCTCCACCCACTACTTCACTATTCCTTACCAAGCATTTATGCTTTCCTATTTCCCCACTGCAGGCCATTTCATCATTTCCACTCTGCTATGATGTTTTAAATGCTTAGCCTGCTCTCTTCTTTTTTTCTTAATAGCTACATAAAAATAGTCAATGCCTTACTCTTGTTCACACGGATATATCTGTTTATTCCCACTGCACTCCTTTCCAACCCATTCTGAAACACTTAAGGATGCAGACATCACTCCTAAGCAAACCTTCCTTTCCTCCTTGATTTTTTTTGCCACTCAGAGTATCTCAACCAGGCATCTGCCTCTGTTTCTTTTCCCTTCTGTGGATATTAAACTCTAGATCATAATGATCGGGACTTTTCTGCATTCCAGATGATATTATTGATCACTGTATAAACAACCTGGTAAATACCACAGGAAATATTTGGGTGAGTTGGAACCTATTTGAATTGATTTTGGATGGCTCGATGAGCAAATAAAAATGCTCATTGTGGCTCAAATACTGTCCCTTGCTCAGAATCTCACTGCTTATCAAGATGAACCCAATTCTCACAGACCTGTGAGGTGAGAGGCCTCTGAGTGAGAGGCCACATTAGTACTAAAATTAAGAAGCTGAATCTTTGAAGTATGTAGTCATAAACTATATCATGGCTGTGCATGAATAGAAGCTTTCCAGTGACTCTGTAAAATCCCAAATCACCTCTTTCTTTAAAACTTTCCCACACTCTTTCAACTGGCTAAATTATTTTGAAGCACTAGAGCAATGTGTGGTGGTATGTAATAGCCACTGCCCTCAGAAGTGCAGTGCATCCACCAGCGTGGCAGTTTTCTGAAGAGAAGAGATTTTAACTAATGTGTTACTAAATTACACCTGTTTCTAGTGAGTTTATAAAGAGAACTACTGTTTTTGGAAAACACGGGACTTTCCAGGAATTAACACAGGGAGCTTTGTCTTGGAAAGTGCTTACCCACATTTAGCATGAAAAGTTGCACAGGAGACACTTTAGCGGGATGCAACAAGGTGCTTCTGGCAGACAACACTGGGAAAAGAAATCACTCCAGAAAAACTGAGGGGGGAATTTCCCAGGGACTGCAATAAGCCTGCTTTCCTACAGATACAGTGAACAGAAGATGACACAAAATGCAAACCTCCCACAGTTATCAGCTGTTGTGATTACTGCAGGCTGGGAGGTAAGGGCCACAGGTAAAAGAAAATTTCCAAAGGTAAAAATTGGGTAAATTGATTTCCTTTGCATTCCTGACAGGTAGGTCAAGTTTTGGAGGTGAAGGATTGTGATTTTCCTTCACTTTTTCTTGGTTTCAACATCCTTAAAAGTTTTATAAAACCAGTTTTAACAGTGCTCATTTAGGCACACATGCCAATACAAACCTAAGAGACAACAGGAGTGCCACAGAAATGTAGGGATGCAAGAGGCATAACACAAAGATGAGACAACAGAGTAATACCCTGGAAAGCTAGCAGGTTATTAAGATAATGATTACCATGAGATTGGTTTGAAAATTTGCAATACCTGCAGAAATTTAAAGGTCTGCTTAATTATGGTGGCAAGATATTACTGTTTCAGGAAAATTCCTCTAATGGAAGGAACACGAGAGGGAGGTTATATAGCAAGAAATCAATAAGTGCCGGTGACCTAAAGCTGGGTTTTCAAATTAGTTTAAAATTTTTTAAGGCATTTGAATCTTCAGGTTCTGTTAAATTGCAGCATTTAAAGAATTAATGTTGCAATATCCTGGTTCTACAAGGAACAAAGGGAACAGGGTACATCTAAGGTGTATTTGACAGGAAATGGATCTCCATGAAAAGGGTCAAGAAGTATTATTTTTTTTTCTATGTAAGGAAGACTTTCTTAGCTAAAAGGGAAGGGAGGGCCCAAATTCATTTATCCCAAAAGCCTTTTTGGCCTCGTGGTGCTTTGTGCTGTAATTACAATATAATTGTTCATTTATTTTTTAAATCCCAAAGCTATTTGACTTCAAAAAAAAAATCGTAACTTTGTCTCTGAGGAGGCACAGGCCAGATTCATCTAAAAAACCCCTGTTAATCCTTTCTTACTCCGGAGATAAAGCACACAACTTTTAAACTGCATTGCCATATGCGGTTCTCCCTCTGTTTCAATGCAGAGGTTCTGTGAGAGTTACAGGAACACTGACAACAATTGCAAAATTGGAGCAGTGGTTAGCTGCCAGCTCCCCAGCTCTCTCAACAACAGCTTTGCCAATGTGGGCACTTGAAAGGCATCTCTAGAATCAGCTTTAACACATTCACAGTAGCACCTCAGGACATCAGGACAGGCACCTCAGGACATCTTTTATATACACTGTATACACTGTCCATCCAGAAAAGATGTCTCGCTGAAGAGGAGCCACAGAAGAGAACTTGATAAGACTTCTGGAGCTAAAAATACTGTCCCATATCTTCAGCTTTAAAAAAAAAGGCTGAAACCAGTAGCAGATGTTGTTGTAAGTGTTTAGAGGGTAGTTAGGAAAGGGAGAGCATCACAAGGGCATTCCCTGCAGGTAATCAAGCAGGGCATGGGCTGCACCTTGCCAAAGAAGAGTGTTTAAAAAAACCCAACATATTGATTTGGTGGTATGCAGAGCAGGTGTTTGCACTCTGTAATAGTACCAAAGAAAAAAATGAAATTTAAGACAGGTTGGAGGAAGGAACAGCAGGCTTTTTGTTGGTCCGAGAGCTTCTATTCAAGGTCAGTGATAAAGAACTCCTTATTTCTGTGTTGAAGATAACACAAAACATGCAGAACTAGGGATAAAAATAAATTTTGGACAGAAAGAGGTGCATCAGAGCCTATGGGTACTATGAACTAATGGTAACAATAAGATTATATTTGTGCATCTTCCTGGAGCCAAGAATTGGAGGAAAAACAAAAAAGCCCAGAGATATTTCTTTGCACTGGAAGAACCTCCACTGTATATCATCTGCCATCCAGAAGTTGTTCTTTTTGGCAGAAAAGAACAAGGACTCACTGTGGAAATATTGTTCCTACCTGATTAATCTGTCCAGAGGGTCATCTGTTCAGCTATTGGATGTATGAGAGCCTGAAAGAGAGCTTCTTCAGAGGAGATGTAGATTATCCCTTGAAGGTGAGCATTGCCCTGGAGATGGTGCCCTTGCATGAGATGAGAACAAAAGGAGAAAGCTGAAATAACTTTGAAAACAAATGTTTTAAAAGCATTGGGAAGATCAAGCAGAGAAGACAAAGTGAAAAATGCAACTGTGGAGGAGATAATGAGGCAAAAATGGCTGTCAGAGAATAGGAAGCTCCAGTGGGTGGATCAGATGCTCATGACAGAAAAGTGAAAACAGCCAAAACAAGTGATGACGGGGGAGCTTAAGATCTTTAAAGAGCACCAGGCTATTCACTGGAGGATTGAGATGCTTTGAAGCGAAGGATACAGTCAGGAAGTTGTTCAAAAGGGGATGGGGAAGGAGCGGGAAGGAGCCAGAGATGAAGTCAAGGGCTGGACTGAAGTGACACACAGCACAGCACTGGTGGAAAAAAAAAGGAGTCCTGTTTCTTATGTGGGAGGGGGGAAGTGACACCAAAGTAAGGGGTGGCAAATTGTAATGGACCAACAGACAGCTGGGACAGGAGAAAGGGTAACACCAGAAGTGTTGGATTTAGTATGTACTTTCCTCTTCTGCTCCCCTGCTTTCCCAAGAGACCATGGCAGGCGTTCCAGGAGGTCTAGCATCACTGCAGGCTTTATGGCCATGACAGTGAAAAACTGCTGGAGTTCTCAGGAAGCTGTCCCGCCATCATCATGTAATGAGATATTTTTACAAGTGTTGATTTTCTGTCTGCTTATTTTATCCAGGCTTAATTAAAAGCAACTAGAGAGACTGAAAGAGTCAGAGGGAGGAGGAGAGAGGGGAAAACAAAGTTATTGAGCTTCACATTCCAGGGATCCAAGCACAATTTGGCAAAGAAGTGAGCCTCTTGAGAGGTTTTTCTAATAATTTCTTTCCTTTTTAATGATATGTGTTGAGTTTATAGAGCTCCAGCTCCCTGGCACTGTCATTTCCAGCCAATCTCATTACATCTCTGACAGTACATGACTGTTAATACTAATTCCATAATGACAGTGGAGCACTGAAGTACAATTTAACAGTTCCATAGTTAATCATTAAAATTAGCCCTTCTTAGTGGATGCTGGATCTTCTAATGTTTCGATGCAATGCCATTTCAGGTAATAAATGAGATGGCAAAAGAGGGGTTTTAATGTGTTATCACTCCATGGAGGGTAATAAGAGCACCTCCATCCTGCCTCAGAATTGTCGGAAAGGGGGACACGAACCAATTCCTTTCCACAAAATCCATTCAGATGTGACCACGAGATATTGAAAGGCCAAAGACAGTTAAGCAAATCAAAAATAGCCAGAGCACATGGCACGCAAACAACTGTGCCATATTTTTCTGATGTAATTTCAGAGATGATGCTGGTGAAAGGGAAATGAAAAGGAATGCGTCACACTGGTCAGGTTAAGCTGCACTGTGATTAACCCCAACAAGCACACATTCTTGGGACTTCTTTCTGGCTTCAGTCAGATTTTATTTTTTTATTATTATTCTTCATTATTTTTTATTTTCTTATTCCTGAATTGGATGGTCTTACCTACAAGATGAAAGGCTGTGGCGTGACCTAAATATTGAAATCATCTCAGAACCCGAGCAGGGACATTTGAAATAGTTCAGGAAGGGGACAGCTGTCTTACAAAGTTAATGAGGTTTCTCACTGATAAAAGCTTTCACCAGGAAAAAAAAATTAAAAAAAAAAAAAGAAGTATTTCATAATCAAAAAGACAAGACAGGCAAAAATGAAAGATTAAAAATTTGTTCTTCTTTACGAGTGGATGACTGGCAAGAAATTACTGATCTTAAAAAATAACCACCATCCTCTCTTCTCAAATGCTGCTTCTTAGAAGCTGCAGACAGGTTTTCTTAAATAATGGCCACAAAATCTTTGCTGCTTTCTAGAAGAAATGACTAAATAACTGCTGGGATAAAAAGTACTTTGATTTCTAGTTCCTTTAGGAGGTACTGACTTTAGTACCATCTCCTTGAGTTTCTGTGGCCATACAAATCTGTCCATGATCCACGGGAGGTTGATTTTATTTTTGAAAATCTTAAAGCAATTCACCCTGTGGCACTAACAGTAGATCTGTGCTAGTGGTGGATGGTGCTTCAAGACACCCCCTATATACAAGGGTAAGTTGGTGTAAGTCAGCACCACTGAATCCATTTTGATCTTCGAAGTTGGGTTTTGGGACCCTTGTTGTCCAGTTGCTGACCCACAAATCCTTTTCTCTCTTCTTCCTCCCTCTTCAACTTCTGCCTAACACTGCCAGCCCAGTCAGGTTTCCTTTTTTCTATCAACTGCTGGTACCAAAACCAAATCTTGAAGTATTTTGAACAGATGTTGGTACACATTGACAAAGGTTTTGAGTGATTAATAACACGACATACCATGATTATCTTTGTTCAGCAACAAAACTGCAAGGAAAAGACAGTAGCAGAGAGGAAAGCTGCATTTTCTGGAGTTAGTGTTCTCATCTCTCCTTTTTGGCACTTGCACATAATGTTTTGTCTTCAAGAAAACAAGATCCACCTTTTGTAATAAAAGCAACTGCAAGTTAAGCTGTTCAAGTGACTTGAGCATCCAAGAGAGGACCAAAAAGATGGTAAACGATTTGGAGGGGAAGCCATAGGATTAGTGGCTGAGGTCATTTGGCTTGTTCAGGCTGGAGAATAGGAGACTGAAGGAAGACCTCACAACAGTGTACAGCTTCTTTTTGAGGAGAAGTGAAGGGGCAGACACTGATCTCCTCTCTGTGGTGACCAGTGACAGGACTTGAGTGAGTGACCTGAGGTTGTCTCAGGGGAGGTTTGATTTCTATGTTATGAAAAGGTTCTTCACACAGAGGATGTCCGTTCATTGGATCAGGTTCCCTAGGGAAGTTTTCACAGCACCAAATGTGACAGAATTCAAGAAGCTTCTGCATAAAACTGTCAGGCACATAGTGGGATTTTGGGGTTATTCTGTGCAGAGACAGGAATTGGACTCGATGATTCTTTTGGGTCCCTTTCAACACAGGATATTCTATGATTCTAACTTTCCCTTCTGTCCGCTGGGAGATATTTGGCCCATCCCTTCATCAAGAGATGGCTGAGTTCAAGGGCATCTCCTGGGCATCTCTTTGCTGCCCAGATTGCAGTAATAAAAGCTATTTCCCAGAACAGCTCAAATTTTTTTCCCATTGGCTTCTCCCCTTCTGCTTCGTGTTTTATCCAAGGTCACAGCTCCAGGTGAACGAGTACTTGCAACCTTTCCCTGGCTATTTTCAGGAGACTGTTTATTGCTGGAAATAAATCTTGTCAGGGTGTTAATTGACATCCCTTCTTGTGTTTATTTGTGGTTTACAGAAAGGAGGAGTTCAATATACTAAATATTGCTTGCTTTTCTTTCAAGTTCGTGGAGGCAAAGCTGGTGTCCTCCGTAAGCTTCCTCTCTGGCATCTCCTCACGACAAACCTGAGCAACTTGCAGACCAAATCCAACCTCCCCTGCAAGGTGGAAGGGTTTTGCTCTCCTTTCAAGGTGGCTGCTGCAGTCTGGCAGCAATCAATAGACAGAAGACCATGAAGTGAATTTTCACAGGGGAGCTGGAGAACTGCCTGCAGGTGGGACCAGTTAGTTGGTGGTGGATTTTACTGCAGTGGAAAATAAGGGAGATTTTCTTGTGATACTTCCCCTCTCCCCTGCTCCCTTCCACTTTTGTCCTCTATCTTCAGGACAACCAAACTACTTCTTCAAAGCAAAATGATGCTGCAGCCTCAAGAATAAGAGTAAAATGATAATTAAACAGCATGTTTAATGAGCTAGGAACAAGATCAGAGCCATTTGTGTAGCTCTGAGGCCTTCTTTAGGAAGCAAGAAGCAGACAAAAATACATGGAATAGGATTAGTTAACTTGGCCCACCTAAATGAGCATTATAAGCACAAATATTCTGTTCCCATGTACCCTTTCAGCAGCATGTTTAATTTGTTAAACCCAAGTGGATTCATAAAGTGAGCCCCTTTATCTTCATTAAAACTCACCAGAATGAACTGTAAGATGTGGAATTATTATTCCGGCGTGATTCACTCCATATTCAAGTTTCCCAAACATTAAGGATCTCAAATAGGCTGCAGTGTGGCCATGTTAGACTTTACCATTACCACCCTGAAACACCTGAGCTGTTTGCTCCCTCACCTCAGGATATATTAAAGTAAAGGCAGTCCAACAGCACCAAACAAAACCAGGCAGAAAACTCTCTCCTTTAAAGGGGAGTTAGAGGAATTTTTTTTCTGTTTTCAAAAAGAGATTGCAAGCAGATACTGGCACAGCTCTTCAGCATCTGCAAAATATTGCTTCATGTCCCTCATTAAATGACAAAATAGGTAATTAATTTTTGAAACCGCTCTTTCTAGGCTTACAAGGATTTTAAATAACATTTTTCTCATTATAAAGAGGCAGAGCTGTGTCACTTCTTGCTCTCAGGTTGTCTGTAGTATTTACCTTTCCTTTGGTCTCTCTCACAGGTGCTGACATTGCTTCCAGAGCTTTTCAAGGCTTTCTGAGAAAGACCATTACTTGATCCATCAGTTCAAATTAGGCCAAAACCGAAATGTAAGTGTGAGTAAAGGCTCTAGACACACTGTTCCAGCTAGCGGGTACTTGTGGGATGGGCAAAGCAGCCCTGAGGTTCACAGGCATAACCATAAGCTTTTCTTTGTACGGCAGAACCACCATCAAAGGTCTTACAGGAAAGAGTAATGGCCTGTCAAAAATGATGCTGTGCGTCACGGCTTCAACAAAAGGGACCATCCAAGATTTTTTATTATGTGGATACAAGAGCTCAATCTTATAACTGAAGGTAGAGGCAGCTTCCAGCAAACCCTTGCTTTCCTGCCTCTGGAACACTGCTATGGCTTGGTCAGCTGAAGGATATCTCATTATTACAACTATTAGTTCAGTGGCACAGCTGCTCCCATCTCTAGGTTTCCTTGAGATGAACTCAAGTTCATGAACAGATGTCCCAGAAATGGTAAGTGTTCAATGCAAAGTACATATCGAGTGTACCAACTATACTATAGCTCCTTTACATAAAATCTACATCCTCACATGGCATGGGCATGAGCAGAGTGATTGTCATTCAAGAAAAATACCTTCTCTTGGCCAAAAATGTATCTTACTCCAAACTCTCCATCAGATCACAATCAGATCACAAATGGCATCTCAAATCAAACTACGAACCCCTCATCAAGACCTCTATGTACTTCCTCGCCAAAGATGCAACCTGATCATTGATTCATTCATACATTCATCAATCCTCTCCTTTTGTTAGATCTGTTGCTTTGAAATTCTCAGGGTGAAGGCCAAGGGAAGAGGAGGTCTCTGGCATGTTTTGAAGATGATCTGTATAGACTATTTCCCAGAAGGGGCATTTACTCATCAACACTGCTATCAAAGATGACCTTCTACAGTTCAACAAGCTGGTTCCATCCCTTTCACCCCGGATTTGGGTCTAGAGAGGATAGACAGCTCTAAATTCAGGTCCACCTTTCTTCAAAAATTAAATTCAAGACGCTGAAATCAAGCGCCTCTGAGGCTTCAGTTTGTTTTGCTGTTCAGAGGGCAGGGGGCCCCAACAGATCCTGGTATCAGATCTTGATTTGCTCCTCCATGTGCTTCTTTTTCCTTCTCCCTGAGTTTTGCTAAATTGCAAATAGTCACCATTTATCCCCGTGTGTCTCGCTGGTGCATGCTCTGACATCTGTTTAATGTACTGTCAAGGAGGGATGGGGAGCGAAACAATCCCAGCATATTGGTTATTAGTTTCTGAGGAGCTAAAGGCTTTTTCTGGCATTTCAAAGACAGAAAGAGACAGCTCTATTCTTCTTCAGTGGGACTTATAAATATGGAAATGAGGAAAACTTCAGAAATAAGAGGCAGGCAGAAGTGAACAGGCTGGCTCTGACCCAGTGGGTGCTCGCTCTCCTGTCTGGGTGTATTAAATTTGTAAATAGATGTATATAACCAGGGCAAAGCTTTTCCTTTGTGTGTTTGCTTTTTAGAACAGCAGGTAAACAAATCAAATTATCATTTAGGTGTCTGGCCACCTCTCAGCTCCTTATAAAAAGATTTGCACATTGAAATCTCTTCTCTCTGCTGGAAAACTTGTACCTTCTCCACTGGCACCTCTGGGTGCAGCCCTTTGGTACCACGAAACAGATGAAGGTCTGACGATGCTGTCTCTGTCCGCAGAGTGATATGGAGTGACTAATGGGACAGTAGGGAGTGCAGAAACTTCCCATATCCTGAAGCAAAAAGCAGGCAGACACACAAATTAAATTAGAAAAATTAATAGCTCGCCAAAAGACCTGAATACTTACAGGGAAAAGTGCATGCTGGGGAGCTTTAATTAAACTAAGCAGTTTGAAGAATAGTATTGGAAAAAAAAATGGATAAAAACAGAGTTTTTACCATAAACTCTCACCTGACATCCCACCGGGGACACGTTCCTTCCCTGCTGCTGCAGAAGGCCTATCTCCTAGTTCCCCATAACAGTTGATTTAGAATGCAAAACATCCCAGAGCTGCTGATGGATGCCAGAAGGGATCCCTGCTCAGGGTTGGGAGAGGCAGCTGGCTTTCCGCTCATTGTGCTAGCACTGGCTGTTGTCCAGGTCTTTCAGCGCTGCCTTGCCCCTAGATGGGAGAAGGTGCCAGAGTTTCTCTGCCTTGGATTTTGGACCTTGCAGAAATGGAATTTTTTCTTAAAACTGTCTCTTTTCAGACAGCACAGCGCAGCTCTCTTCAGGCTGTATGGTTTTGTCTCCAGGCGTTTCTGGGCAAGGTTGTGCCCTTTCCTTGCTGGTTCTCTGAAGTTGGAAATTCTTAGTCTGACCTTGTTTGGAGCTCCAGTCTGAAAAATTAGTCACTGGTTTTGCTGTTATTTCATTATGCTTTGTGGTCATCTGTAGTGGTAGATCTGCAGTATATGAGAAAACTGTTGTTTAAAACATGTTTCAAAATGGCTTTTTGTGGTCCTTTTGCTAACTCATGCTTTCTTCTTCCCAAGACCCCCCATGACAAGTGTTATCCCATGTAGGAATGTCCTGAGAAGATATCCTGAGGTGTTCTCATTGGCCCCTTTTGACCCCTTCCTATTGGCTGTTAACCCCTTCCTGCGACCTGTAATTGGTTACCCTGTGAATCCTAACCCTATAAATGTAACCCCCCAACAATAAACTCTCTCTTGCCTCCTCTCCGCGCCCAGTCTCTGTGCCTGCCATGAGAACACATGGCTGGAGGGGGCGGGGAGCACCTCTCCCCTTCAGGCTCAGGACCTGAAGAAAACCTCTGGCGCTGGAGTTCCCCCCTCCCTATCCACCTCAGCCATCGGAAATGGTTCTTCAGATGGAAATGGAACTAGAACTAGGCCGTTCCAAGCCACGGGGGGAAAGAGATCCAGAGTCATCACTAAAAAAAAATTCTCATTTGGGAATATGCCTGCTTTGCTTAAGTAAGAGTGCGGGGAACCTCACAATTCTCAAAAATAAAACCTCATACTATAGAATAAACATATGCAGTTAAATGCAAGCCCTCTTTATTTCACAATGTCCGTAATTTAGCAGCAAACTCGATGCCTTACACTAAAGCATACTGCAGCTGCTGAGTGAGCCTGTGAATTACATGATTCCTCGTGAGAGGCTCTGGACACATGAAAGTTTGAGACAAGCCTAACAAGTTGATGGGCAGATCAATGTAAGTGAATACCTCTGTCACACCAAGAAAGCATCATCCATCCCAGCTCACAGTGCCCAGCTGCTGGGGAGGGGGATCCAGGATACTGGCAGAGGTAGATAGGGTGAGAACTTGCAGAGGAGAGGGTTCAAAAGTAATTTCTCTGTCTTTTTGAGGATCTTGGTGGTCACACGGTGATGGGATCAGCCACAGCTGGTTGAGGGACAGCTTGCAGTGCTGATTTCCCCTTCTCTGCCCCATGGCAGGATTCACATATTGACCTTTCTGTGGTTGAAAACCAATAGGCAGATGGCAAAACACTGGCAGCAGTGTTTCCTGGCCCACAGAAGACACCAAACATCAAACCCAACTCCTGTATTTGGCTCTACCATGCCAGCTCTGAGGGTAGAAAGCCCAGAGGATGCAGACCATACTGCCGAGTCCCCTTGGTGCTGCGCACCACCGTGTGCAGGGTGAGGGTTCTTCCAGCAGCATGTGGACCTGTGACACAATACACATCAAAGGTCAATGTGGTTTATTCTCGCAGCACATTGAATCGTGAGGCAATACACATTAGAGATCACTTTGGCCACTACAGGACACATTGACCCCAACCGGACTGTACCAAGCATCTGCTCCTCTGTCTGCCTCTTTTCTCAAGACACCCTTTGCGTCACATGTTACCAGTCCATTGGAACTCCTAAAAAATCATTTTTTGAGGGAGGGATGATTACCAGCTTTTACCTTGCCCAGTGATCTCAGTGCTACCACAGGAGCCTAAGTGCACTCTCTACTTTCTGAGGAATTACCACCCTGTAACACAATACCTTTGGCTCCTATTGATTCACCCATGGCGGATTATGTACAGCTGTTGACAGATAAGATGAAAAACATGAAACAGCACACTCAGTGCTGGTACCCGACAAAGCCTTTATTGCACAGCAATCTAAACATTCAGACTACTCTTCTCAGGTAACCTAATCTTTTCCTATTTTAACACTTGCACGCTGAATGCAATCGATTTTATCTATCAGTCCATATAGATTGGGTGCTGCTTTTTTGGAAACTTAGTCTTGTTTTTTCATTACTTTCAATAAAACCTTTCAGCAGGAGCTGAACCCTAACCGTTCAGCTCCTGTAACCCAAAACCTCATACAAGCTGGGCTTCAGCTGATCCTCTGTGTTGTTCTTTTTTTTTGGAGAGTTGGATTTATAATTTTCATTTTTTTCCCTATTACTTATGAATTAATTACATAAAGCTGTCCCCAAACAGAAATCCAATCTGTCCTTTCACAAAGTGGGCACCTTTTTTGCTGTTTATAAGGATAAAAAAGCCCACAAACCAAAATTTGTCAATAACACAAGAGAAGTCAACCATAAATATTTCATATTTTCAGTTTCCCTGAATTAACTGTGACTCTTCCCTTATTAATAAGCTACAGAAGGATTGTCATAGCAACAGTGGCAGTTCATTGAGGGAACTACAAGTGAAATATAGGCCTGGCCATGCAGGAGGGGCTGCAGCAGTGCCCTAGGCAGGTGAGACCAGAGCAATGGTCTAACCAGGCTACAAAGATGATCCATGAAAGGCTGTGCACACCAGCAACCAAAGGAAAAAGGGGTCAGCCAGTCTTAGAGGAGTTTTTGGGGCAGCAGATGTTGCTCCTTGTTCTCCTGGGGCTTCGAACCTTGCTCCTCGTTTCTGCAGAGAGATCTGCCTTTGTCCATGACTCCAATTCTAAATCCTTGAGGAGCTTCTCCAGCATTGGACTGCAAAGAAGAGAGAAAACTTAGGTGAAAACATTCAATAACACACTCCTTATTTTACAAACTCATTGGAAAGGAAGTTTCCAGATTCCTAAGGGAATTTGCCATATTTCCCCAAGGTCAGCAGGAGATGAGCTGGGTTTTTTCTTATAAACACAAATATGTTGGAACGTGGTATGGGTTTATCTTCTAAAGGATGTTCTCAGCTTATTAAAAAACTTTGCAGGTGAAGAAAAACTGTGCCTTGAGTTTGGATGAAATAAAATCACCATTGCCTAGTGAAACTATATTTTAAAACAAATTACTGGCTGTCTTTATGGAATGTTTTCTCACAAATACTTTCTACAGAAGAAAAATCTGAGTAGTTCTGTGTGTTTTGTTTTTATACTGTGTGCAGTGGAGCTAACTAACTCCAAACACACATAAAAAAGCATGAACCTGAGGTTTATCATAAGACTAGCTAAAAACCCCCTAAAATTAAAAGAAGTTAATAAAAAAGACAACAGAGACTGGGGTTGCCACATGATTTCTGAATTTTAGGATTATTTCAGTGGTGTTTCCAAGTTTATTTTCTGTAAAGATGAAGGGTACAACCATGGAAGGTGCGGGAGAAGTGGACACTTGTTTTTTGGTGGCCAGAAGTTGATGGGGTAAGCTAGCCACTGTTTTCTAGGAATTTTAAGTCGTTGCCACCCTTCATCTTTTTTCAGCTGATCATCCCTTTTAGAAGAAGGGATCCAAAGTCTGGGATGTTTTCCAATCTGCTTTTTCACATAAGTGAGGTACTCAGTGATGGCAACATCAAATCCTTTAGTTCTTGCAGTAAGACTGCTATGAGTGGTTTTGCCCCAAGGCTGGGTCTAGCAGAGGCTGCTGGCAGCAGCCTGCACCTACAAGGGTCTTTCATTCCTCCAGTGCCTTCCTCACCACCAGCCCTGGCTCCAGGATGTGCCCCAGTACAGCCAGCCCAGCGCTGCTCTCCCAGCAGGCTGGCATCTTCTTAATTGTTTCTTTGCTCCCAGCTTAGATTTAAAGACTGCCCAACCTCCCTTCCGGGGCTGGAAATAGAGGACCTCATTCAGCTTCTTCAGGTGTATCTGAGAGTACTTTCAGGCTTTATCTTATAAAAAAAAACCCTCCAAACCACAGAATGTGCCAACCTGTTGGTTGCCAGTGAGGTACCCAGTTATCACAAGATGGCAGTGGCTGTGTGCAGAGGGACACCAAGGCGTAGAATGGGAAAGGATGAATATCAGATGAACACATGCAGCTGTAATAATTACACCGCATTGAAGAAAATGTTGGGGAGACTCAATGAAGTGTTAACAGAAGTGGTTTTCCAGGCTTTACCGAGATGAAGCGAACAAAAAAAAATTGAAAACATGTTCCAGGAGTCATCAATGCAATAATAATTTTGTAACTCTCTTTTAAAGCCTGAAAGAATGGCTCTAGAAAGGACTCTGTGTCCCACAGTTTTTCAATGGGTATTGGCAGAATGCCCTAATCCTACCTGACGCACTCGAGCACCAAGTGAGCAAACGATATGAATATTATATGGACAATCTTCGGAAATACCACATCGGAGCTGGAATTGAGAGACTGGAAGAAGGTTGTATAAGTAATGCTTTTTCCCTAACGCCATCTATGGCAGGCCATGTGTGGAATGGGATGGAATAGAATAGAACAGCACATTATTTAAGGAGATTATCCAAATCCTTCCTAAACTGACATGCTTGAGACAGAATCACAGAATCAAATAGAGACCTCTGAGATCATCGAGTCCAACCTATGACCTATCTCCACTTGTCAACCAGACGATGGCAAAGGGTGTCACATTCAGTCTTCCCTTAAAATCTCCAGGGATGGTGACACCTCCCTGGGCAGCCCATTCCAATGTCTAACCACTCTTTCTGTGAAGAACTTCTTTCTACTATCTAACATATACCTCCCCTGGCAGAGCTTAAAGTTGTGTCCTCTTGTCTTATTGCTAATTGCCTGGGAGAAGAGACTGACATCTATCTGGCTATAACCTCCTTTCAGGGAGTGGTAGAGAGCGATGAGGTCTCCACTGAGCCTCCTCTTCCCCAGGCTAAACAACACCAGCTCCCTCAACCACTCCTCATACAAATTGTGTTCCAGACCCTTCCCCAACTCCATTCCCCTTCTGTGGGCACATTCCAGCACCTTAATACCTTCCTAAACTGAGGGGCCCAGAACTGGACACAGGACTCAAGGTGCAGCCTAAGTAGCGCAGAGGAAGAATCACCTCCCTGGTCCTGCTGGCCATACTATTCCTGATACAGGCCAGTACGCCACTGACCTTCTTGGCCCCCTGGGCACACACTGGTTCATGGCTTAGCCTGCTATCCATCAGTACCTCCAGATCCCTTTCTTTCTGGATGCTTCCAACCACTCCATAATGCTGCATGGAGAGACCACATCTCTCGGAAGCCTGTTACTGTGTTTGACCATCCTCTTGATGAAAAAATCCTCCTTGATGTCCAGTGTAAACCTCTGCAGTTTATGCTTATGCCCTATGTCCTTTGGAATCCTTCATCTGTAAATGAAAGGAGTACTCACAGAACAGCAGAAGTGCCTTCAACATCTTCTGGGTGTTGACACACCAAACACAAACTTCGCCAGAGAAAGAGTACCTGAATCAGGAGATAAATAAAAGTCTTTTTGAACATGGCAAGAACTGTGGAAAAGCAATGGAACTCCAGAATGTAAATGGAAGTGAGGAGCCCAGAAACAGGCTCTGCAGCACACCATGGGGCCATGGAGTGAAACTGGTGTTGTGAGACCTCAGGGCCACAAGGGAAATCTCAAGTATCTGTGAAAGCCTGGATTGTTTTCCTGATTTTCTTCCGTACAGATTATCTGATTCTACAATCAGATGTTTTACTTAAAAAAACCCAAAACTGCTATAAATAAAAGGGCTGCCTGCGGAGGGATATCATATACTCTGACATCTCTCAGAGCATCTGCCTCAGCCTAGACTGGGACATCTCTGGAACAGCGGGCCAACAAGGGTTTTCAGGAGACTAATTTCTTCATTTTTTAAAATGGATTATATGTCTTCCAGCCGCCTACAGTGACAAGTGGAAGGACCAGTGATGAGAAGTACCACAACAGGAGTAACATGTTTCCCTTGACAAAGAGAAGCAGGGCCTTTGGTAGTCCACAGAGAAAAGTATGGACATCAAAGGGACAGCCTATCATCTGCAGGTAATATGCACACCTTCAAAACACCGATGTCTCTCCAACAGGTACTTCAAATCACAAGTTAGATGCATGCATTAGACCCAAGTCATAGTTTTCCCCCTCACCAAATCCAGAACATTTATCAATCTTCCCTTTTCTACTGCTCATGATGAAATTACTGCCAAATCATGAAACAAATAGATATATGATAGGCTAAATATATATACGAAGAATATATATTATATAAAAACTACTGAAACCAAATTATTACTACAGAATTAAAGTATTATATAGGTACAAACAATATCCTGAGTACAAACAAAAATAACAGAGGGGCTTCTTTGCAGTTCTGCAAGACAGTGAACCCTACTGTCATTCACTGATCTCCTCTTCAATCAGGAGGGGGTTGGTGCTTTTTGCCACACTATGGGTTATCACTTGGCTTGTAACAGCTGATGAATTGTGGTATAAAATACCTACTAACAATTAGCCTTCTGTAAAGCACATATAAAGGCACTCATCCAGTAATTTGTAAGGATTTTTTTGGAGAAAAACCCACCACATCCACTAGGAGTATTTCCAGATGCATATTTAAAATTCATAAATATTTCAGTGATGAAATTTTCTTTTTCCCAAACTCAATTGCTCTAACAGACAAGGTAAGTGAACTCCAAAAGACTGGAAACAAATCTATTTTTACTTCAGGCAAAGAGGAAATTTCCAGATGTATGCGCCTAACTTAACCTAAGAAAAGGTCCTTTTTACCCAAGCCTTGTTCACAGTGTGTCCTCCCCATGGCCCCTCTGAAGGGATGTTACCTTTTAAATCCTAGCCTATGCAATTCACCCTAAGGCTGTGAATATAAAGAAAATAAAGTAATTGGTATGGATATAGTGTGTGTGATTGTTTCTGAAAAGTAGCTCAAAAGAACTGAATTAATTTAAAAAAATAAAATCGAAGTACTATTTGTAAAGAAAGCTTTGATTCCAAAAAAGCCTGACCCAAAGCATTTCTTAGTGATGGCTAAACTCAAGTATTGACTTGCATAGTAGTTACAACTCTTTCTGCCATCATGTAAACTTGTAAAAGAAGGACTAAATCAACTCATTAAACAACTCCACAGGCTGAAAATTTACGTTTTCCTCAAACGCTTCTGGCAATGGCTAAATGAACTACTAAATCAAAAACATCACAGCAAATTAGCAAATCATGTTACAGCAAAAATGAAGTTTAATGGCGCACAGCAGTTGCCAAGATTTTTAATCAATTCTTTGCTGCCTGGGTCCTTAACTGTTTAACAATGGAAGCATAATATAAATAAGATTAACTCAGAACAGAAAAGGCAATTCCCTAGTGAAGTTAGTAACATGGACAGGATTTTTTCTCCCTTCAAGACTCTCTCTACAATCATACAGCATTTTCACACCAATTTCAATTGGAGTCTCAATATTGCTTAAATTCAACTACCAAACAAAACTACAAACTAACATATTCTCTGAAAGGTATGAAAAGGAAGAGAGTAAAATGACTAAGAGAAAATCAAATTACAGGCTCCTTTTCAAACCAAAAGGGCCCCTCTTGGGAAGAAAATAAAACAACTTGTCAGGTTCCAAAAATTGCTAAGGCTCCTTGAAAATTTTACGTATCAAATACGTAATTTCTTTAAGATGCAGGATGATATCTCAGAAAAATATTGACTTTTTTAAACTGTTGGGATTCTCCAGTGAAAAAAAAGTTTTTTCTAATGCAAAGTGCTTTCATTTGAAAGAGTCAAACACCAAGCTAGACTTCAGGGGAGCAGGTAAGACACAAACCTGGGCAATGTATTGATTTGTAAGGTGTGATTAGCACACTTCAGGTGCTTGGTCTTATTTTATGCTGCTGTACAGCAGAGGACATTAATTTAGGGATAGAGACAGAGCCAAGGAGAGGATTAGGGTTTGAGTTTAGGGTGAAGGTCAGTGCCAATGTCAGGGTTAGGACTTAGGTGAGGGTTAAGGTTATGCTTAGGGCTGGGGTCCAATAGAAAAGATTCCTCCAGACCAAAGGTGGCCAGAGAGAAAGACTATGTTTTCCATGTAGTGCCGAGAGTTGTGCACAAACAACACTTGAGAGACGAAGCCTCAGGGCTTTCTTTCCTGGGTGAATTGGCAGTCTTTCGCTTGCAGGAGCGCTGCGCTGAAATTTTCTGTCCCACTGCCAGAATTCAAGACGGACGAAAATGACTGCCAAACCAATGGTATCCGAACTGAGAGCTATTGCTGTCTGTGCAGTACCGAGTATGGCACAATAATTGCAGTTGAGAGAAGAGAAGTCAGAGCCTAACACTAACCTAAACTCAATCATAGCCTTAAAGAAACCCTACCCCTAACCGTAACCCGAAATCTAAACCACACTGAAAACCCAACCCTAACCCTAAGATAACCCTAACCTTAACCCGAAGCATAAACTTACCCCAAACACTAACCCTAAGTCTAAACGTGACTGTACATCACAGTGTAACCCTAACGCTCACATTAGCCCTATAACTAAAGTCTAACCCTTACCCTAAGCCAAAGCCTAACACTTACCCACACCCTAAACTATAAGCCTAATACTCGACAACTTCAATGCGCAAAAGTATTTCTCTTAGAAAAAAGGGGCAAGGACAGAAAGCTCTTGCTCACTCTAACTCTAATGATAAACTCTAGCTATAACCCCTAAACCTAGCTCTCTACCTAAGACTAACACTAAACTATAAGCCTAAGGGTTATAGCCTTATAACCCTAAGGGTTATAAGCCTAACACCAAACTATAATCCTAACACTAACCCTAACCCCTCACCCTAACCCTAACCATAACCCGAAATTACCGTAACCCTAACCCTTACTTGTAAC
>VXAY01007033.1:374-17480 GCA_013399855.1 Oxyruncus cristatus
GTTCCTGGAGGGGTGTGGGGGGGTCCAGGTAGTGAGGACTTCTGGGGGGAATTTGGGGGATCCCCGAGTGGTTTTGGAGTCCAGTGGGGTTCGGAGGTTCCCCATTTTTCTGTCTCCATTTTAAGGTAAAACACCTTTTGTTCCCTGATTTCCCTCTCGGCTCCTGATGGGTTTTCTCAGCCCTGCCCGGGGTTTGGGCCAGAACTCCCCATTCCTTGGAAATCCCCACTGGGACCGGAGTAATTTATTTTGGGTAAAAACCACACGAATTTGGGTCCGTCCCTCCCCCCGAGGTCACGGGGGCAGAGGGCTCCGGGGGGGCAGCGATTCTGGGGGTTTGGGAGGATCCCTGGGGGTCCCAAGACATCCCTGGGGGTCCCACACCTGTCGTGACATCCCTGGGTGTCCCACACCTGTCGTGACATCCCTGGGGGTCCCACCCCCCTCCCGACGTCTCCTCAGTGACGGGATCCAGCTGCCGCTTCCCAAATTCTCTGGAACTCCGGGGTCACTCCCCTTTGGCTCCCCCCATTCCCAACATTCTGCCGAATCAGCCCAAATATGCAGTTTTTGGCCCAAACCCCCAGGTTTTGGCCCAAATCTGCCCCTGGAAGTGGCTCCGGTCGAGACCTCTTTGGGTATAAAAGGGGGATTTGGGACCAAACGCTGTGTCCGTGGCTGCAGCTCGGGAGCTCAGGGGCCGGTGAGTGCCTTCATTCCCTGCTTTAGCCCGTTTTTCCTCATTTTTGGGGGTGTGCAGAAATTTCTGCCCATCTTTCAGAGTTTTTACCTTTTTTCCCCCTCAGTTTAGTGACTTTTGCCCCTTTTCCCATCACAAGTTTCATATTTTTAACCCCTTTCTCGTCCAAAATTTTGGATTTTTTAACACTTTCTGTGCCCAAATTTTGAGGGGTTTTTTCCGATTTTCCCTCCTCAAATCTATTTTTTTCCCTTTTTTGTTTCCAAAATTCAGATTTTCACCTTCTTTCTCCCCCGATTTTATATTTTTGTCCTTTTTGTGCTCAACCTGAGCAAAATTCCGCCCTTTTTGTGCCTGAAATCAGGATGTTTTGTCCACTTTTCCCCAAAGTTCAGATTTTTTTGTCCTCTTTATGCCCAAAATTGGGATTCTTTGCACTTTTTGAGCCTAAACTGAGGATTTGGGGGAGGTTGGGTGGGACAGGGTGGGGAGAGGGTTGTCCTGGCTGTTGAACCCCCAAATTTGGGAGATTTGGGGCAAACCCACCCACCCATTTTGACCCAAATTTTTGGGATATTGAACAAAATTCGTACTTTTTGGAAGGTTTTGGGGTAAATTTGGTGGAAATAGGGACTCTGAGGTGGCATGAAGGGGGCAGGTTGAGTAATGGGAGGGTTGTCCTGGCTTTTTAACCCTATTTTACCACAGTTTTGGAGGATTGTGGGGGCAAAATTAATAATTTTGGGATGTTTTGGGGTAGATTTCGTGGAAATGGGGACTCTGAGGTGGCCTCAAGGGGTAAAATTGGTGGTGGTGGGAGGTGTGTGTGGTTATCCCAGCTCCATTTTGACCCAATTTTGAGGGATTTGGGGCAACCCCCCCCCCCCCCCCCATTTTGCTCCAAATATGGGGGATTTTGGTTAAAACCCCCATTTTGACCCAATTTTTTTGAACAAATTTCATAGGTTTTGGAGCTTTTTTGGGGTGGATTTACTGGCAACAGGGGCCAAAATAAGCCCCAACAGGTTTCCATGGGGTAAAAAAAAAGCCATTTTGGTGTAAATTTGGGATTGTTGGGGGGTTCTGATGACCCCTCTGAGCTCACATGGATTTCCCCCCCCCAAAAGAGGGATTTCAGGTAATTTTTGGTGATTTTGGGTGTTTTTTGCAGTGATGGCTCTGTGTGGGACCTGGTCGCTCCTCCTTTCCTTCTGTGGTGAGAAAACTTCCCTTTTCCCCCCCAAATCCCCAAATTTCCTGCATTTTGGGTTTATTTTGGAGCTTTTTAGGGCAGAAAATTAGTATTTTTAACGACCCCCCCCAATTTTCTTTTTTTTCAGAAAAATCCCCTTTATTTTCAGGAAAAAAATGCCCTTATTCCTCACTATTTACAGAAAAAGTGCACTTTGTCCTGAATATTTTTGGTTTTGAGTGGGGTTTTTTTGAGCTAAAAGAAGTGTTTCCGTTTTTCCCCTGGAAAAAACAAACAAACAAAAACATCTATTAAAAAAACCCCTCTTTAAAATCCATTTTTAGAGGAGGTTTTAATGAAAAAAGTCCTTTTATTTGCTCTATTTTATTAAAAGATCAATATTTTTAAAGGAAAAAAATCCCTTTTATTCTGTATTTTCCCTTTCTTCTTTCTAATTTTCATGAAAAAACCCTGTTCAATCCTTTCTTTAAATTATTTTAAAAGGAAAATATTTTTTATTTCCTTTTTTTTGATTGTGTCCTTCTTTCTTTTTATTTAATTTATTAGGGAAAAAAAAAAAGCTCTTTTGAACTCTGTTTTAGGAAAAAAAATCTTTTAGTCACTGTATTTCAATTTAAAAAAGTGTGATTCCTTATTTTGCTGTTGATTTTTCTTTAAAATCCCCCCTTTTAGGAAAAAAAATCTTATTTATAATTTATTTCTGAGAAAAAACCCTTATTCCTGTTTTTTTATTCCCTATTTGTCACCCCAAACATCCAAATTCCCATGTTGGTTTTTTTTTTCCCCAGAAAAAAATGACCAGAATCAGCCTTTTTCCCTCAACACTCCCAAATCCCTATTTTTAAAATTAAAAAAAAAAAAAAAATCCTTATCACCCATTTATATATATAAGTATATTTAGGGGGTTTTTAAATCAGATTTTACTTAGTTGAGTAATTGATTAAAAGGTGATTAGTAATTGTCTTTTGGGGGTTTTTCCACCAATAATCTCTAAAATCCCTTTTTGGTCCTTTTAAAATTCCTATTTTTTGTGTAGCTCGACTTTATATATTTCTGTAGATTTATATGTATAAATATTAACTTACACAAAAGATTTCAAGTGTTAATTGGCTAATAATATTAAATAGTGTAATTGAATAACATTATTACCTATTAATACTTATATTGTTAGATGCTGGGGATATATTAATTTTAAGTTTACACTAAATTAAATTGAATTTTAAATATAAGCCAATATAGATATGTATGACTATAAGAACAGAAAGTAAATGTAATGTCTATATAAATATCATGATAAATAGATAAATAAAATAATAAATAAATATAATCTCTATGTTTGAATGTAGTAATAGAAAATAAATTTAATCTCTCCTGTATTATCTAAAAATTTGATATATAAAATTCAGTTATTCTTTTTATGGCAGTAAAATCTAAAAATATCAAATATATGTTTATGTAATATTAATATATTGATACAGCGAAGTACATCTGGATATTGAGAGATAATTATAAAATGGAATAATATATAAATATAAATATAAATTAAATATGGACAATTTTATGTTGTTATACAATGAAATGTGACAGAATTGTATTGGATTATATTATAGCATTTTACTTATAATGGTATATAATTAATTCATAATAGAGAATACTTATTACTAATTTACAATTTATTTATGTATAATATTGATAACAATAATAGTAATTAAAATTCTTTAATAGCTTTCACTTATATGTTATTTATCACCGTAATAACCTGTCAATATAATTTCTACTGTGATGATATATAAAAAGAGAGCCTATAAATTAAAGATAAGGCTGCCATTACACCTTTCGTGTCATTTAAATACAATTCTTGCTATAATTCTATATTCTATATAATTCTGTGTAATAGATATTATTCTATATATTCCTACATTAAAAACCTATATAACTCTATATAAAAAATTCTATATGGTTCTATATATTATTCTATATAATTCTCTATAAGAAACCTACGTAATTCTGTATATTAGGTATTCTATGTAATCTCTGTAAAAAAATCTATATAGTTCCCTACAAAACACCTACATAATAGGTATTATTTTATATAATCTTTTAAGAAATTTATGTAATTCTATATAGTAGGTATTATTCTATATAATCCTCAAAACCCGCTTATATAATTCTATATAGTAGATATTATTCTATTTAGTTCTACATTAAAAATCTGTATAATTCTTTATGATAGATAGTATTCTCTATAATCCTACATAAACACTATATAATCCTATATAATAGGTACTATTCTATATAATTTTCTCAAAAAATATCGTTCTTTATAATATATATTCTATATAATAATCTCTAAAACATCTCTATGATCCTATCCAGTATTTATTATTGCACATAACCCTACATTAAAAAATGTCTATAATTTTATATAATAGATATTGTTCTACATAATTCTACTAAAAACATCTATATAATTCTATATGATATATATTATTTGGTATATATTGTTCTATATAATTCTCTATGATATATATTATTTGGTATATGTCGTTCTATATAATTCTCTATCAAATCCATATAAATCTATATAAAGCCCCGTATATAATTCTATAAAAAACCATCCCTCTAATCCCCTATTCCCTCACTATCCACTGACCCAGGAGCCCCTTTCCCTGTTTTCCCAGCTCTCTCCAGCTGCAGCTCGGGGGGCCGGGAATTCCTGGCCGTGTTCCCCCAGAACGACGACGAGTCCCCGAGGGCGGCGCTGCAGCTGCTGCTCACCCGGCACGGCCCCGGTGACACGGCGGCCTCGGTGACACTGCGCGGTCCCTTCGGCACCCACGAGGTCACCGTGGGGCCTGGTGTCACCGAGACTGTCCCCATTCCTGCCCACCTGGAGCTCACAGGGAGCCACGTGGCCAACAAGACCGTGGTGGTCCAGGCCAGCGCCGACGTGACCGTGGTGGCCGTGAGCACCAAGAAGAACACGGTGGGTGCCACGGCCCTGCTGCCCACGCCCAGCCTGGGCACCAGGTACTATGTGGTGACGCCTATGGGGAATTACACCTACGGCATGGCTGAGTTCGTGGTGGTCGCCGGTGCTGCCGTCACAGCCGTCTCCATCACCACCACGGCCACCTTCCAGTATGCCGGGGACACCTACGTGCCGGGCGCGGTGCTGCGCCTCTTCCTGCAGCCCTACCACAGCCTGCAGCTGCAGAGCAGCCAGGACTTCACCGGCACCGCCGTGGTGGCCGATGCGCCCGTGGCCGTGCTCAGTGGCCACACTTGCATCAAGGTGGCCGCGCGCTACGACTTTGTGGTGGAGCAGCTCCTGCCAACAGCAGCGTGGGGGAGGAGCTATGTGGTGCCACCCAACCCGGTACAGCCAGACATCGACCTTATCTACGTGGTGACAGAGGATGACAACGCCGTCACCTACGACAGCGGCAGTGGGGAGGTCACTGTGGCCATGGCGGCGGGAGAGGCACGGGTGTTGGTGGTGAACCACAACTCCCCCCTGCGCCTCACCGCGGCGGCAGCGGTGCAGGTGCTGCTGTTATTCACTGGCTCATCTTGGCAAGACCCCTTCCTCCTCATCGTGCCACCTGTCACTGCCCACTGCACCGCGTTCCACCTCAGCAGCGTGCCCGGCTACTACAACCACGCCGTCCTTGTTGCGCCCACTGCCGCCACTGCTGCCACCACTCTCAACCACCAGCCAGCTGCCGCCGTGGAGTGGCACAGCATTCCTGGCTCGGAGTTCTCCAGGGCCAACATCACAGTGAGTCCCCAGACCTGGAGCGCCGAGAACCCGCAGGCGCCCATGGGGCTCCTGGTGTTTGGGTTCAAGAGCTACAAGGGGTACGGCTTTGCCGGGCTCTGCGTTGCCGGTGAGTACAGTGAGCTCGTTGTTGAGTCAGCCCAATGGTGGGGAGTTGTCCCGTTGGCGATCCATGGATTTCCCTGTTGCGTTAACCCAATTGGTGGGTGTTGTCCAGTTGGCCATCCATGGATTTCCCTGTTTTTTCCAGCCCCTGAGCCACTCTCCTGTGAGGATTTGGCATGCGAGGAGAGGTGTGAGGTGGTGGATGGACAACCAAAGTGCATCCAAGAGACCTTCTCCACCTGCTGGCTTGCTGGTGGTCCACACTACCGGAGTTTTGATGGGAAGACCTTTGATTTCATGGGAACATGCACCTACACCTTGACCACCCTCTGCAGTTCTGATCCCACCTTTCCTGCCTTCTCTGTGGAGGTCCAAAAGGAGGAAAAGGAGAACTCCAAAGTTTCCTCCATTGTCTCCATCAACGTCCGCATTGACAACATCACCATCACCGTGGTCCGGGCGGAAAACGGGATGGTGAGGGTAAGCAAAAATCAGCATAATTCCCAAATTCCAAGCAATTTTATGGAGTTTCACCAAAATTACACATTTAGTGGTGATCTTGAGGGTCTTTTCCTAAATAATTCTGGGATTTGCTGGTGTGCGGACAGGTCTTACATGAAAAAAATCCAGATCTTCAAAAACTCCACATTTTGCCCAATTTTGATGTTTTTTTGGTTGTTTTGCTGGTTGTTGCCTCCCCCAGGTGAACAACCACAGCTCTCGCCTGCCCATCTCCCTCTCCAGCGGGAAGCTCCACGTCAACCAGAAGGGCAAGTCCGTGTTGATCCAATCGGATTTCATGCTGAAGGTCCTTTACGACTGGGACGATCACGTGGTGGTCAAAATTCCAGCTGCTTTTTCCGGGAAAGTCTGTGGGTTGTGCGGGAACAGCAACGGGGACCCCCGGGATGATGCACTGGCTCCCGATGGGAGCCAGGTGTGGGATATTGTGGAGCTGGGACGGAGCTGGAAGGTGACCAGTGGGAGCAGTCACTGCCAGGACACCTGTGAGGGGGACTGCGGGCGGTGTGGGTGGGATGAAGAGGTGATGTACAAGGCACAGCCGTGGTGTGGGGTGTTGTCCTGGCATTACGGGCCATTCCGGCGCTGCCACGGTGCCATCAATCCCAACATCTACGTGAAGAACTGTATCCATGACCTGTGCGCCCATGGCAGCCATCGTGCTGTGCTGTGCCACGCCCTTCAGGCCTACGCCGATGACTGCCAAGAGAATGGGATCGCCATTTCTGATTGGAGAATGACAGTGGGATGTCGTGAGTAGAGGGGATGGTTGGGTGGAGATACTCCCTGGGGTGGGCGGACCTTAATTCAAGTGGGCCCCAAGATCTGTGGAATGGTGTGCTGGGAAAGGTTATGGCAGCAGGTCTAAGCAGGAAGTCCAGGGAGACTGCAGGAAGTCCATGTAGAAAGTCCATAAAGCCCATGGAGTCTCTAGAAAATCCAAGCAGGAAGTCCGGGAAGTCTGTGGAGACTTCAGAAAGTCCAGGTGGAAGGTTCCAGGAAGTCTGTGGAGACTTCAGAAAGTCCATGGAGACTCCAGGAAGTCTGTGTAGATAGTCCAGGAAGTCCATCACACCACGTCTCACCCCACCCTGACTGTGGTCTCCCTCCCTTTCCAGCTTTCACCTGCCCTCCCAACAGCACCTACAGCACCTGTGGCCCCGCCTGTCCCCCCAGCTGCAACATCCCGGCTGTGCCACCCACCTGTGCCGCCAGCACCACCTGCGTGGACTCCTGTGTGTGCCACGAGGGCCTTGTCCTGGACGCCAACATCTGCATCCCTCCCTCCGACTGTGGTTGTGCCTTTGGGGGTCTCTTCCATGGCCTAGGCGAGGAGTTCTGGGGTGACTCCACCTGCACCCGGCGCTGCGTGTGTGACGCGGAGCAGCGGCAGGCGGTGTGCCGGAATTCCAGCTGTGGTGCAGAGGAGGAGTGTCGGGTGCAGGAGGGAATCCAGGACTGTTATCCCAAAGTTTTTGGGGTCTGCAGTGCCATTGGAGCCACCCACTATGAGACCTTTGACAGCAGGAGGTTCATCTTCCAGGGGACGTGTGTCTACCTGTTCGTTGGGTTGTGTGAAGACAACCCAAATTTGGTGGGGTTCCAGGTATTGGTGCAGAACGGCCACCAGGGCGACGGGCGCCTGTTGGCCATTGCTGTGGTGACAGTCAAAGTCTACAACAAAACCATTGGCATCAGCAGGGAACAGCCCGGGAAAATCATGGTGAGCTCAGGAAATGGTCCTTTATCCTTCCACCACCTCCTCCCAAACCTCCGCATCCTATTAATTAATGATTGAATCAGAAATGGAATTAAATCGATGTCACTTGGGTGCTCCAGCTGTTGAAAACACAGTTGGAACTTGCTGTGAGACCCCAGATTTGATCCATTTTTATGGTTTTCCCCCCAGATTAATGAGTGGTTGGTCAGCCTCCCATTGGGACTTGAACCGCCTCATCCTCCTAAATCCAAAACTTAATTCTAAGATTTAATTAAACCAATGCCATTTGGGTGCTGTGGCTGTTAAAAATAGGTTGGGATTTCCCCATCAGACCCCAAATTTGGTCCATTTTTACGGTTTTTCCCCCAGATCGATGAGCGGTTGGTCAACCTCCCATATCTCCACGGTGACAAGCAGATTGTTGTCTATCGCCACGGACGGGACGCGGTGGTAGAGACCAACTTTGGCCTTGTTGTTACCTATGACTGGCACGGCCACGTCACCGCGACGGTGCCCGGCAGCTTCGCCAATGCCCTGTGCGGGCTCTGCGGGAACTTCAACGGCGCCGCCAACGATGACATGAGAATGAGCAACAACAATGTGACATCAGACCCGGGTGCCTTCGGGAGAAGCTGGAAGGTTACTGATACCCCAGGATGCACCGAGAGCTCGATGGCGGAATGTTCCAGCGCTGCCATGGTGCCGTGGCTGCAACAGGAGGTGTCCGGGATGGGGTGTGAGATTATGCTGGAAAAGGATGGACCCTTCGGAGCATGTCATGGCCATGTGGACACCCAGCAGTACTTCCAGAGCTGTGTCCGGGACTCCTGCCTCTTCCCAGAGCAGGAAGATGGGATGTGTCCGATTATTGCCAGCTACGCCCGTGCGTGCCAGGCTGCTGGTGTGTCCATTGGGAGGTGGAGGATGGATAATTTCTGCTGTAAGTTGGGATGATTGGAGGGGTTTTCCTTCAGCAGGATCCTCAATTCCACTCCAAATCCACGTAGGAACAACCCAGAGGTGGGAAACCAGTAGAAACCTCACTCAGTCTTGGTTGGTCCCATAATCCCTGTTTCCACCCAAACGAAACCCTTCCCAAGGAAGAAGTTGTTTCATCTGGGATCATTTTCCCCCTGGAGTTCCAGTTTCTTGATATTGGATAAAAATTGGATGATTTAGAGGGAAAACCACCAAAAATGCACAAAAAATAGCAGAACTGGGGCAAAGGGATCCAGCCTGGAGGTCATGTGAGGACCCAGCATGGAATGATCCCATTCCTTGAGGGAATGTCACAGTTTTCTCCATGAAAATGGAGAAAATTATGTGATTTTTGGGGCGAAAATTCCTATTTAACTGTGTGGGGATGTTCCTTATGGATGATCATTGGATCATCACTGGGTAGGCACTGGGTTATCATTGGATGATGTCCCTCATCATGTCCACAGGGACGAAAATGAAGATTGGGCTAAAAAACTGTGTTTTGGTGATTTTCATCACCGGACACACTTGAACTCTGGGAAGCCTCCAGGGTTTGGCTTGGGAATTTCCTGGTTGTTCACGGATCCTGTTATCTCCCGGCAGATATTCCCTGCCCTCCCAACAGCTCCTACAAGCTCTGCTCCAACACCTGCCAGCGCAGCTGCGGCGCCGGCTCTGCCGCGTGCCCGGGGCGGTGCCGCGAGGGCTGCACATGCCACGATGGCTTTGTGCTCAGCGGGGACGAGTGTGTGCCCACGACTCGCTGCGGCTGCACCCACCACGGCATCTACTACAAGGAGGACGAGACCTTCTCCCCCGTGGAGCACGAGGAGTGCCGGTGCCTCTCCGGCAGCGCTGTGGAATGCCAGAATACTTCCTGTCCTGATGGCAGCCCTGGGAAGGTCGTTGACGGCATCTTCCAGTGTCCCTCACCGGCATCTGGCACCTGCATGGCCATGGGAGACAGTGCCTATGTCACCTTTGACGGGCTGGCCTTCAATGTCACCGGGACCTGCTCCTACATCCTCAGCCAGACCTGCACAGGTGACGTGACATCATTCGTGGTCACAATCCAGAAGGAGGCCCGCAGGAAGGGGAAGGTCTCCGGGATCCAAGCGTTGTCCGTGGAAGTCTATGGGGTCAACTTGACCCTAACCCGAGGAAAAGGGGAAGATGTCATGGTAAGGTGGCACTTCATGGGCCAGATCTCATGGGGTCCCCCCAAAATTGTGTTTCATTGATGGAGGGGACACCTCACCCTATCTCCAAGTCCAATCCATATTCATTCCAACTTTTCTTTTCAAGTGAGATCCATACATGCACCAGAACGTTGGTCGGAAGGTGTTTTCCCCACATTTCTGGTCCCACCTCCTCACTGCAGGACTCTTCCTTCCCTTTCCCAGCTAAATTCAATCTCCCACCACCTCCCAGCCATCCTGGGCGAGGGGCAGATCCAGGTGTATCCCCATGGGACAGGAGTCCTGCTCCGCACCGACTTCGGCCTCGTCGTCCGCTATGACCTCGCCCAGCACGTGACACTCACAGTCCCCCAGACCTACCTGGGCCACCTGTGTGGCCTCTGTGGCAACTACAATGGGCATCGTGATGATGATTTCCGCCTCTCCAACGGCCAACCGGCTCCGCACGCAGCAGCCTTTGGATCCGCATGGAAAACCAAGGATAGGCCTTGTGAAGACGCCTGTCCTGATGAGGATTGTTCCACCTGCTCCAAGGAGAAGGTGCTGGTCCTCCAAAAACCCAACTACTGCGGCCTCCTCACGGCCCCTGAGGGGCCCTTTGGCTCCTGCCACAGCGTCATTGACCCCACCCCCTATTCCCAATCCTGCATCCATAACCTCTGTGTGACTGGAGGGGACACGGATGCCCTGTGCCGGAGCATCCAGAGCTACGTCAGCACATGCCAGGATGCCGGAGTTGCCGTGGGGGATTGGAGGATGCCATCCTTCTGCCGTGAGTTTGGGGGGAAATGTCCCTGGTTGGGGTTGGGGAGATCTTCAGGTGAGATCTTCAGGTGAGATCCCACCTGGAGCACTGGGAGTTGGGGGGGGATGAGTCTTCTTTGGGATTGGGTGACAGCGGTGACACTCAGCATGTGGGATGACAGTGATGGGCTGAGCTTGAAGGTCCCTTCCAACCCAACTCAATCCGTGATTCCATGAAAATTCCAGCCCTTCCCTGCCCAGCCAACAGCACCTACTCCCTGTGCACCAACACCTGCACCAACACCTGCGCCGGGAGTGCCACCGCGTGTCCCCAGAGCTGTGCCGAGGGCTGCCAGTGCCACCAGGGCTACGTGTCAGAGGGGCAGGGCTGCATTCCTGAGGAGCAGTGCGGGTGCTTTGAGGATGGGCGATACTACAAGGTAGTTTTTCCAGGATATTTTCCCTTTTTTCCCTCTTTTCAGGCATTTACATCCTTTCCCCCTGCATTTTCCCCTATTTCTATATATTTGTGTCCTTTTCCCTGCAGTTTTTTTCTTCTTTTTCCTATTTTTTCTGTTTCACCTCTATTTTTCCTGCATTTTTTCCTTTTGTTCATATTTTTCTGCATTTACCTCTCTTCCCATGGCATTTCCCTTTTGTTCCCTACTTTTATGGATTTAAAGTTTGTATTAATTCCCCCCTTTTTTCCCTATTTTTATGCATTTACATTTTTATTCCCTGCATTTTTCCCTTTTCCCTATTTTCTTGTCTATTTCCCAGCATTTTCCCTCCCTATTTTTGTCTTTTTTTCCCCCCTACATTTAATTCCTTTTTTCCTCTATTTTAGGCAGTTTTTCCCCTGTATTTTTTTCCTATTATATACATTTGCATCTCTTTTTATGCATTTTCTCTGCATTTTTCCATATTTTTATGCATTTGTCGGTTTTTTTCCTGCATTTTCCCCTTTTCCCTTATTTTTCTGTCTATTTTCCCAGCATTTCTCCCCCCTATTTTTGCCTTTTCTCCCCCACTTTTCTTTCATTTTATTCCAAATTTTTCTGCCCTTTTGTCCTTCTTTCCTGTGTTTTCACTTTTTATCCCCTATTTTCATGGATTTCCCTTCCTTCCTTCCTCCCTCCCCACAGCCCCACGAGGTGGTTTTCCAGGATCGCTGCCGGCGCCGCTGCTCCTGTATCCCAGGCCAGGGCCTCACCTGCCACGACCACTCCTGCACCGAGGATGAATCCTGTGAAATTCGGGAGGGGGTCTTGGGATGCATCAACAAAAGTGAGGGAAAATGGGGGAAAAGGGGAGTTTTGATTGAGTGGGGAAAATCCTGCAGAAAGGGGAGGCAGAGGGAACAGATCCCATCCCTGGCACTGAGGGTCACGGATGGGGAGGTTCTCCCTGCGGCTTCTCCCATCCCATGGCTTTTCCCATGCCATTGTTCCTCCCCTGGTTTCTCCCATCCCATGGTTTTACCCATGGTCTTTCCCATGTTTTTTCCCATCCCACGGTTTTTCTTATTTTTCTTGACATGTTTTTTCCCCGTGGTCTTTCCAGTGGTTTTTCCCATCCTATGGTGCCTTCCATGGTCTTTTCTCTTCCCCGTGACTTCCCCCAAGTATTTTCCCATCATTTCCCCCAAACTGTGGCTTCTCCCAGTGCTCATCCCACATTCCCCTCCTCTCTCCCTCCCTTCCCAGACCCCTGCAAGTCCCTGAGGTGCCGCCCCAAGGAGAGGTGCCGGCCCCGTGGCTCCGAATCCCGCTGTGTCCCAGCGCTGGTGGCCACGTGCTGGGCATGGGGGGATCCCCACTTCCGTACCTTCGATGGGCTGGAATTCGACTTCCAAGGAACCTGCACCTACACCATGGCTGAATCCCACGGGAATGACCCCGGGCTGGAGCCCTTCAGGGTGGAGGCCAGGAACGACATCCGGGGTGGGATCAGATCCGTGTCCTATGTCTCCGTCGTCAACGTCGACGTCTACGGACAACGCGTGTCCTTCCACCACAACGAGGACGGGAAAGTCCGGGTGAGCTGGGGGGAAAGGGGAGAAATCTGGGATTTTTCCCATCTTTTTGCTTTATCCACCACTTCCCAAAATCCTCCTTCATCTGGCCAAGGGCTCCATCAGCACCAGCATTGTTTTGGGATAAACCAGTCAGACTGGGAGGTGGATTGTTGAAATTTTAGGATGTTTTGGGGATAAAATGTTGGGAATAGAGTATTTGGATATGTCAGGAACAGAATATTGGTATGTGCCGGGAATAAGATGTTGGGATAAGCTGGGAATACAGTGTTTGGGTATCTTGAGAATAAAATATTGGATATGTCAGGAAGAAAATGTTCGTATACAATGGAAACAAAATGTTGGGAATAGAATATTTGGATATGTCAAGAACAGAATGTTGGGATAGGCTGGGAATAAGATGTTGGGATTTCTGGGATATGCCAGGAATAAACATGAGGATATGCCAGGAATAAGGTGCTGGGCTGTGTTGGGAATAAAATGTTGGGCTGTGTTGGGAATAAGATGTTGGGATAAATTGGGAATAAAATGTTGGTGTATCTAGGGAATAAAATAGTAGGATATTTCAGGAATAAGATGTTGGGATGCACCAGGAATAAAATATTGGGGGGTGTTGGGATATTTTGGGAATAAAATACTTGGACATGGTAGGAATAGAATGTTGGGATAAAATATGGCAGGAATAAAATACTGGGATATGTGATGTGTAAAACATTGGGATGTGATGGGATTTAATGTTGGGAACATGCTGTGAATAAAGAATTGGGATATGTGGGGAATAGAATATTGGGAATGGAATGCTGGTGTGTGTGTTGAATCCAACCCTGGGATACCTGGGAATGCCGGCAGGTGAACGGGGAGCTGGCCCTGCTCCCGGTGTTCCTGGCGGATGGGAGGCTCCGTGTCCATCCCAGCGGGCTCCGCGTCACTCTGGACACAGATTTCGGGCTCCGTGTCTCCTACGACTGGAACTGGCATCTCTTCATTGACCTCCCCAGCAGCTTCTTCGGCCACGTCCGTGGCCTCTGCGGGAACTTCAACCTGCAGCCCCTGGACGACGTCCCTGAGGCCGGCGATGACGTCCCTGCCCTGGTGGCCTGGGCCGGGCGCTGGAGAAGCTCCGACCCCGACGCCCAGGATCCCCTTTGTTGGGATCACTGTGAGGGGGAGTGCCCGGTGTGCGAGGAGAAGGAGCTCTGGGGTGGGAACAGCTACTGTGGAATCATCAAGAAGTCTTTCCAGGGGCCCTTCCAGGCGTGTCACGCTGCGGTGAAGCCCCAGGAGTTCTTTGGCAGCTGCCTGGCTGAGCTGTGCCGGAGCCGCGGCGCGAGGCAGGTCCTGTGCCGGGTGCTGGAGACTTACGCAGCCACGTGCCGGAGGAGCGGGGCGGCCGTGGGCGACTGGAGGACCCCAGCAGGATGCCGTAAGGGGTGGGGGTGCTTTGGGGTAGAGCTCCTAAAACCTATCTGGTTTAATTCCAAATCCCTGAGTCCCCTGATTCCATCCCCAGTTCCCTTCATCCAACCTAAAATCCCCTTGGTTTCCCCCCAGATCCCTGGTTTCGCCCCAAAGCCACTTAATTCCACCCAAAAGTACCTTAATTCCACCCAAAGTCCTCCAAATATCACCGAAAATCCCTTAATTCAACCCCCAAATCCCTTAATTCCTCCTAACCCCGTCCCTAATCTCACCAAAATCCCCTGGAGTTCACACAAAATTCCCTGAATTCTACCTAAAATTCCCAAAGATCCCTCTAGACCCTCCCAGACCCCCTCTACACCCCCAGAGGCTCCAGGCCCCCTGAGCCCTGCCTTTCCATGGGGTCCATCTTCCCAGGCCTTGGGGGGCTGAAGGGCCACTTGGCAGGCACTTCAGTGTCCTGGGGAGCATTTTTGGGGCACTTCTGGAGCAGTGAGATCCATCCCAGGGTGAAGTCCTCAAATCCCTCTTCTGGAAGTTCTCCAGAACCTTCTCCTGGTGCTCCAGTCTCTTCTCCTTGTGTCCCAGACCCCATCCCGCAATTCCCAAATCCTCATATGTCCCGCACCCTTATCCTTGTGTCCCAGACCCTGTCCTGCCTGCTCCCACACCCTTCCCACATGTCCCAGACCCCATCTCACTTGGACAAGACCCCCTTCCCTGTATCCCAGACCTCCTCGCACATCCCAGCCCCCATCCTGCATGGCCCAGACCCTTCCCACATGTTCCAGTCCCCAATACCTTGTGTCCCAGACCCCATCCCACACTCCCCAGCCACTTCCCACACTTCCTAGACTTTCCTCCTCATGCTCCATACCCTTCTCCTTGTTTCCTAGACTCTTTCCCACTCTTCCCATCAGATGCTCTCCACTCCCTCCATCCCTCATCCCAGTTCCCTCCCTCCCCAGCCCTCCCTTGCCCGGAGAACAGCCACTACGAGCCGTGTGGCACCGCCTGCCCGGCCACCTGCTCCGACCCGGCCGCTCCCTCCTCGTGTGCCCTGCCGTGCGTGGAGTCCTGCGCGTGCGACCGCGGCCACGTGCTGAGCGCCGGCCGCTGCGTGCCCGCGTCCCGCTGCGGCTGCACCCGCGCCGGGCGCTACCACCGCCCCGGTGAGGAGTTCTGGGGGGACTCCTCGTGCCGCTCCCGGTGCCGCTGCGACCCAGAGTTGGGCATGGTGGTGTGTGAGGAGGCCAGGTGTAAGTCTGGTGAGGTGTGTGCCGTGGTGGAGGGCATCAGGAGGTGCGTGGCCACCAACCGCTCCGTCTGTGTGGCCACGGGGGACCCCCACTACACCACCTTCGACGGGCACCGCTACGACTTCATGGGCACCTGTGTGTACCTGCTGGCCGGGCTGTGCTCCCCTGACCCCACCCTGGTGCCCTTCAATGTCACCGTGGAGAACAACCACCGTGGGAACAACCTGGTGTCCTTCACCAAGGTGGTCACCTTGGAGGTGTTCAACGTGAGCCTCAGCCTCAGCCAGGAGCACCCCAAGAAGGTCAAGGTAAGGGAGAGGCAGGGGACGGGAACGGGATTCAGAGTCATTCCAGGAGTTTTGGGAGGGGTTGAGGTTATTGTGTGGCATTTGGGGAGGGGGTTCAAGGGCTTTGCATGGTCTTCAGGTTGGTTTCAAGGTCATCACATGACACCTGGGTGGGGGTTCAAGGTCTCTTTCAGGTGTGTAGGTGGGTATCAAGGTCATTGTGTGATGTTGTTTTGGGGTTTAAGGTCATTTCATGGCATCTGGGTTTGTTTCAAGGTCATTGTATGGTGTTGTGTTGGGTTTCAAGGCCACTGTATGGTCTTCAGGTGGCTTCCAAGGCCATCCCGTGCCATCCAGGTTCCCTTCAAGACCATCCCATGCCCCCTGGGTGGTCTCCAAGTCCATCCCTTGACTTCCCACCCACAGGTCGACGGCGTCCTGCTGGACCTGCCCTTCTCCCACCCCTACCACGAGCTCCGGGTGTCCCTGCGGGGCGTCCACGGCTTCATCACCACGGCCTTCGGCGTCACCGTCACCTTCGACTGGCGCAGCTACGCCCGCGTGCTCCTGCCCGGCACCTTCGCCGGCACCGTCTGCGGCCTCTGTGGCAACGCCAACGGAGACCCCCACGACGACTTTGTCACCCGCCAGGGCCAGCCCGCCCACAACGACACCCACTTTGGGGAGAGCTGGAAGGTCTCCGAGGTCCCCGGGTGCTCCCCGGGGTGCACCGAGGGCTGCCAGGGGTGCAGCGACACCCAACGCCGCATCTACCGCGGGGACAAGCACTGTGGGGTCCTGGTGAAGAAACGGGGGCCCTTGGCCGCGTGCCACGAGGTCATCGACCCCGCCCCGTTCCTGGAGGACTGTCTGTTCGACACGTGTCTCTTCGACGGGCACCGCGACGCCGTGTGCCAGGCCGTGGGCGCCTACGTCGGCGCGTGCCAGAGCCGCGGCGTGGCCGTGGGGCCCTGGCGCACACCCACCTTCTGCAGTACAGGGGGCTGGGGTGTCCGTGGGGGTTTTGGGTGTCCGTGGGGGTTTTGGGGTCCGCAGGGGAGTTTTGGGTTGTCCGTGACGGTTTGGGGGTCCTCGTGGGGCTTTTGGGGTGTCCAAAAGGGTTTTGGGGTATCCACAGGGGGTT
>VXAY01007033.1:32917-44299 GCA_013399855.1 Oxyruncus cristatus
CCTGGGGGCGGGCCCTCACCTTTCAATTGGCTCCTGGTGCTGTCTGTCACCGTTCTTCTTACGTCCCACCGGGGGGGCGCCGTGTGGGCGGGCCTTTTGCGACAGATGCCCTTCCATTGGCTTGTTTCGCTGTCCATCACCAGTTCCTCCCTTCCTATTGGCTGCGGCGCGGCGGGAGGTTCGCTCTGAACCAGGCCCGGGGTCCTCCCGGAGCCCTCCGAGACCCCCCAGGACCCCCCTCCTCCCCAAACTCCCCAGCAGGGAGGCTGAGGACTGGGGCAAACGAGTGCGAGAGCGGGAAGAAGGGGAGGCTTTGAACTCCCAGACTGAGCGGGAAGGGGTTGAGACCCTGGAATCGAGCAGGGTGGGGGAGGGGGGACACCCCAAAACGAGCTCTGGGGATTGTGGGGACGATGGGAGAGGGGTGAGAGAGGAAGGAAAAGGAGTGGGACAGTGGGCAGGGGCATCCCATGGGGATCCTGTAGTAGGATGCTCAGCCTGGAATGGGGTGAATGAACTCCAACAAGGCTCTGTTTGCAAAACCCCCAATGGGGAATGAAGAATGCTGCTTTTGGGGTTGAACAAAGCTGAAACCAGCCTGACTCATCAGTCCCAAAGGAAATATCCTGAGAGGGAGGGGAAGATGTGGCAGAGCTGGGAAAATCCCTGGAGAAAGGAACAAACAAGTGACACCACCGAGAATGTCTCCAAAGCTGCTGAGCTGGCACAGCTGAGCTGGCACAGCTAGCAGTCCAGCACTTCATACTTGAAAAGCCCAGTCCCAAATTTGGGAGGGTGTGTGTGGAGATTCCTGACTTGAGTGGGGATGCCCCTCAAGGTCACTCCTTGAGGCTGAGCCAAAAAGATTGCCCAAGGTCATTAGTCTGAGTGAGTGACATCAACCTCTACTTAATAATTGTTTTGCTTTAGTACAATTGCTTCAATATTGCTTCCCAGTGCACTATATTACTTAGTTGTTGTAACTCCTATACTGGGTAGTGAATAGTTCTAATTAAGATCTTTTTGTCTAATCACTATCATAATAAATCCTATATATATTTCTATAAATACATCTGGTTTGCCACCCTTATTCCTGCAGGACAAAGTTGTGTAAAGGTTCAATCACACCTGTATAATCCTTTACACAGAAACCATTGACCCAGTCTGGGGCTGAGACTGGATCCAGCTGTGCCCAGGCTCTTCTCGGAGAAGGAGTTTGGAAAGCCAGAGGATCCTGGGGGGTGTTGGGCAATCTGTGGGGGGTGTTGGGGGTCCTTTCTGCACCCCAGAACCTGGCCAGAGCAGCCCAGTGTGCCAGGTTAAGTGCAGGTGGCCCATCCACCTTGGTCAACATGGGGAGAATTTTGTCCCAAACTGACGGTCTGTGACACGTCATGATACAATTCCTTCACTGTCTATACCTACAATCCATCCTTGATCTCCTGCGGAACTTTATTGGTGCCTGAGATGACATAACACCACGTGCTTTAGCAGCAAACATCTGTCCAATGTCTGCGGAAGGGAAGAGTGCCCTGGAAGCAGGTCCCAGGAAGTCTTCTCCTGCCTCCAACTGGAGACACCCAGGGCCCTCAAAACTTCCGAACTGCCATGGTACCACTTCCCCCGTGCTCCGAAGGGAAAAGCCATAAACACAATGTCCGTGGCATTCGTTAGTTCCTGAATTTGATCTTGAGGATGTTGGTGTTTCATCACCTTTTCCACCGCGGCCTCCCGGAGGATGTTTCGGTGTATTTGTGTCTCACAGTGACATCTCTCCGCGATGTCGGCCAAAGCCGAGCCCATCAGAGATGGCAATGACACCCTGGGGTAAGGTGCTGTTGAAAGTATTGTGAAGGTCTTTAAGAGGGAAAAAGTTCTTGAGCAGCTGTAATTGGATCCAAAGAAGAGCAGAGGGAGAATATGTGAGGGGAACAGCTCTGCAGACCAGGGTTTACATCATTTCTATGGAATTATCAGAGGAATTTCGTACCTTGACAAAGCCACTCTGTGATGTTATGTGAGCAGTGGATTATGGATGTTGTTGGATGCCTCAAATAGGATTCTTCTTTGGCTCAGCCCAAACGGCACAAGCAGTTCTTGACCAAAACAGCCAAGCCTAAGGAGGTTATTCCTGTCAGAGACTCTGAAGTCAGGCAAAAATTCCACCAGACGTACAGGGCACAGTATGTTCAGGCCAACATCCTGCCAAATCCAGCTCCCATCCCCAACTGGTCCCAGTCTTGGCAGCAGAGTCCTGCTTTGCCCAGAGTGTCCCAGGCTGCTGGCACATGGAACACCCAGCAGGGCCTGAAGGGAATAATTGTGCCCTTGCTTTGCTTCCAGGGCTGACAGACGGCTGGACATGGAATTGGCTCTTCTGTACACGTTTTATATGCTATTGTTTTGTTGTCCTTCTGTAAATACATTTCATACATTATTGTTGTTATATAGGCCCTTATAATGTAAATATGTTTTATCCACTCTTGTGTATAAAGATTCTTATAATGTAAATACATTCTGCAGTTCCTTGGTTTTGCTGCTCTTCTGTAAATAAATAGTCTTTGTTTTTCACACCCCAGCTCTCTTTCCATTTGCTTTGGGCACGTGTAGCATTTGTAGAGTTGTGGCTCCCACGTGATCCGGTTGCCGGGGCTGGAGGTGTCTGGGGATGCTGGCACGGCCCCCCAGGGTGGGGGACCTGTGGACAGAGGGGTAGCACTTGGGCAGGTGCTGGCACTGGGCAGGGCTGGTGTCCCCGGGCTGGGGCAGAACGGTGTCCCCCAGAGCAAAGCTGTCCCCAGCAGAGAGGGGGAGGTGACATGAGCGGCCCCTGCAGCGCTGCCCCCACAGCAGGCAGGAAACCTCCTGCTGCCCCTCCTGCTGGAAGTCCCCCAAAGGGACTCCTGGGGTGACAGCTGGGATCAGGCCACAGAGATGCAAAATCCCAACTGATGCCCCGAAGGCCATGAGAGCCTTGGGAATTGCTGGAGTCAGGATGTGGGTTTTGGAGCTGGAGGGGCTGATGTTTAAGGCTTTGAAGCTCCAAGCACTCCGGGCTTTGCTTCCCGTGCCCATGGCATTACCCTGGGCCATCGGAGAGCCCAAAGCCAAGCGAATGATCCTTGCCCTGCCTGGATTCCTGCTGCTGGCAGTGGGCACTGGCCCATGTCCCCCCACTCAGGGTGACACGTGGAGGGGGCAGCACAGGCTGTGGTGGGGAGGGTCCAGGGGACTTTGGTGTGAGGGTGCTGGTGCCTGGGTGCCAAGGGCCCCGTGGGTGCAGGTGCCTCAAGGTGAGTGCAGGATGTGGGAGCCGTGGGTGCTGCAGAGTCCCAGGGGATGCGATGCTGGGAGGTGCAGGGGTGTGGGATCGACGACAGATCAATCAACACATTCACTCCCTGTTGGTCCAAAGCCAAGGGATGCAGACAAGGTGCTTTCCTGCGCTTTCCCCTGCTCAGGCTCCACAGCCTTTCCTCCACCCCACGGCCCTGCGGACCTGCTGATCACACACCCAGGGCCCTGCACCTCCCGCTGCTCCAGCACCACAACCCTCCTTCTCCCAGGCCTTCGCTGCACTCCCACCTTGTTACTTCACCCAGATCTCCCACAAGGAGTTTGAAGCTTCTTTGATGAGTTTCTATGAAATACCCTGTGCCCCACCCCCCATCAGACAAAAGCAGGACCCTCCTTAACCCCATCTCTGCTCCCTGGGGTCTCGTGTAAGAGACTTGGTCCACAGCAAATTTCCCACTGGTGAAGCTCTGAGGGCTGCACAGGGACCAAATCAGCAGGGAATCAGCCCTGGAGAGCAGAGGCTTTGACAGCTGCTGGTATTTCCAGCCAAGAGCTGGTGAGAGGCTTTGGGACCCTGGGGAGCAGGTGAAGGTGGGTGCTGAGGCCAGGCAGGAGGCCACTGAAAGGACCTTGTAGAGAGCTGTGTAACAGAGCACGGAGTTGTCTCTGTGCCAAGGGAGAAGCTGCCCTGTTCCAGATCAAGAGAGGCCCTCTCACAGTCCCAGAAAGCACTGAGTGTATTAACTTTATCCTTGAGGAGGTGACAAAGGAAAAAGCAAAGGAATTCTGCACACCTCTATCTTTCCCTGGACTGTTCCTATGCTTCCACCACCACTCCATGCCTGCTGGAAAGCCTGGAGATGCTCTATAAGCTGCCTTGAGGGAAACACCAGGATCTGGCAGCAATTTGTTCTGCTTCCCCTTCCCAAAACTAAACCAGCTCCTTCCTTTGCCATCCCAAGAAAATTCAACCATGAAACAATCAGGTTTAAAATCTCAGTTGACAGGAGGAAAAGTACCAGCAAAATCTCTCCTCTGGCCATGAGGAGAGCAGACTTCAGGCTGCTCAGGGAATTAGGAAGTATGGTCTCCTGGGAAAACGTTTTTGCAGGTGCTGGGGGCCATCAGTACTGGTCACTTTTCAAACATCACCTCCTGAGGGCACTGGAGGTGCCAAACATCAGAAGTCAAGCAGGTGAGACAGAAGGTGACTTGGCTGAGCAGGGATCTTCTCTTGGAAATAAGGCAAAAAAGGAAGATGTGTGCCCAGTGGAAGCAAGGTCAAGTGACATGGGAAGAATTCAGAGATGCTGCTTGTCACTGGGGGGAGAAAGTTTGTGTGGCCAAAGATCAACTGGAGCTGAAGCTGCCAGAAATATGGGGGACAATAGGAAGAGTTTTTTCAAATACATTAATGGCAATAGGCAGCATAGAAATATCATGGGCCCATTCCAGGATGGGGATGGTCACCTCCCAAACAGGGACACAGACAAGGCAAAGGTGTTTAACACTTTATTTGCCTCTGTCTTCAACAGGGATGATGGACCAAGGGAGTCTCAGTGCCCTGAGCTGCAGGACCATGATTAGCGAGAATGAGCAACTCCCAGTCGACCCTGAACTTGTGTGGGATCTGCTGCTTCAGCTGGATCCCTACAGATCTCTAGGGCCTGATGGGATTCATCTGAGAATCCTCAAAGAGCTGCTGATGTCATCCCCAAACCTCTCTCGATGATTTTTGAGTGGTCTTGGGAATCCAGGGAGGTCCCAGCTGACTGGAAGGTGGTGAAAATTGTCCCAGTTTTCAAGAAGGGCAAGAAGGAGGGCCCTGGAAATTACAGCCCTGTCAGTCTCACTTCAGTGCCTGGTAAAGTTATGGAGAAGATTATTCTGGGAGGTGTTGAAAAACACCTGAAAGACAATGCAGTCATTGCTCACAGCCAGCAGGGCTTCAGGAGAGGAAAGTCCTGCTTATCCAACCTGATTTCCTTTTATGACAGGGTGACCCACCTGGCTGATGAACGGAAGCCAGTTGATGTGATCTTTTTGGATTTCAGTAAAGCTTTCAATCCTGTCTCTCCCAGGATCCTCCTGGGCAAACTGTCCATCCCACAGCTGGATAAACACAACCTGTGGAGGGCGATCAATTCGCTCACGGGTCGGGCACAGAGGGTGACAGTGACTGGGGTGACATCAGGCTGAGACCTGTCACTGCTGGGGTTCCACAGGGCTCCCTCTGGGCCCTGTGCTCTCCAACGTCTCCATCAATGACTTGGACACAGCACTGGAAGGGACATGAGCAAGTTTTCAGGTGACCCAAAACTGAGGGCAGGGAGGCCCTGCAGAGAGACCTGGACAGATCAGGGGGCTGATAGGAAGTTCAACAAGGGGAAGTGCCGGATTCTGCCCCCGGGATGGGGCAACCCTGGATACAGACAGATTGGGGAATGAGATCCTGGAAAGCAGTGCTGGGAAAGGGCCCTGGGGGTCCTGGTCAGTGGCCACTTGGCCAGGAGTCAGCAGTGTCCTGGCAGCCAGGAGGGCCAACCCTGTCCTGGGGGCATCAGGCCCAGCATTGCCGGCCGAGTCAGAGAGGGGATTGTCCCACTCTGCTCTGCCCTGGGGCGGCCTCACCTCAATATCGGGGCACTTTGGGGGGACACAATGGAAGGGACAGATTGAGCCATTGGAGCGTCCAAAGGAAGGCAGTGAGGATGGGGAAGGGCCTTGAGGGGAAGCCACGTGAGGACACTGAGGGCACTTGGTGTGTTCAGATGGAGGAGACTGAGAGGAGACCTCTGCAGTTCCAACCTCCTGGGGAGGGGCAGAGGAGGGGCAGGCCCTGAGCTCTGTGGGGACCAGGGAAAGGACCTGAGGGAAGGGCCTGAAGTTCTCTCAGGGGAGGGTTTAGGCTGCATATTAGAAAACGTTTTTTCCCCCGGAGGGTGGCTGGACACTGAACAGGCCCCCCAGGGCAGCGGGTACAGCACTGTGGGCAAGGCTGGCAGAGCTCAAGGAATTTTTGGATGATGCTCTGGGGCACGTGGTGTGATTCTTGGGGATGGTCCTGTGCAGGGCTAAGGATTGGACTCGATTATCCTTGTGGGTCCCTTCCAACTTAGCATATTCTGTGATTCTGTGTTTCCCAACCCTCTGTCAGCACAAATCCAAAACACAGCCCTGTGGCAGCCACTGTGAAGAAAATTACCTGTACCCAGCTGAAACCAGCAGACCCATTAAGGGCTTTCACAGCCACATTCCACATTCCTTTTACTGCCTGTAATCAGTGACTCTTGAGTTCCTGCTTCCCCAGCCCCAGGGATGGTCTTGTCTGCTCATTCCCTCCATTCACTGATGGCCTCAGCGGGGTTTGCTGACATCCTCAGGAACGTGGAGGTTTCCTGATGAATTTTACTCCTCCTGCGGCTTGTTCAGTCTTCAGATCTTCAGGAATTCAGGGCCAGAGGGCTCGTTAACATTCAAAACATCCTAACAAGACAAGCTCCTGGGTATTATTTACTTTTAAATCTTCAATGCTTTTGTGGTTAATTGGGACAGATTTCAGAAGTGTCTTCAAAATGAATATATTAAATTGAAAAAGAAATGAAGAATGATTTCTTGTGTACTATCTACTTTTTTCCTCTTTATCCATCGATATCAGCAATGTCCGATTGATATTGATCCTGAGAACCTCCTAATTCAGCCTGAATAGATAAGAAAATCAATATGTCCCTACCCCCCAACCCACCATTTCCCTCATCAAACCCCTGGGACTCAAAGCAGCCTTGGGCAAATCTGAGCTTCCCCCACTCAAGGCTGGACCTGCAGGTTTCAGCTCCTTGGCACCAACTCCCACCTGCTTTACTTGGAGAAGAAGCTTCAGGAGACACAGAGGGATGTTCATTTATTGCCAGCAAACAAAACCAGAGAAAGGCAAAGCTCAATAAAAACCAAAAGTCCTTCCTCTGCTGTATGTTAAGCCCACATTGCCTCCACTGAAGTCCACTTTGCACAGCAGGTACTCTTAGACCAATGGAAGACACCTTCTGTGCCAAGCACAGATCCCAGGGTCGTCCCAAAACACTCCCTGCCCCCGGTTCTGTCATTCTCTTTGCACACAGCGAGTCACACGCTGAAGTCCCAAGTTCACTCGATCCACAGAGGGAGGAAAAGAGAGAAAATGAATGAAATGCTCTACTTCGCAGCACTAAATCTGCACTAATCCCAACAGCCTGAGATTACGGGGACTTTGCCAAACATCCTCTGCAGCATCTGTTCACTGGGTGAAAATCTGTCTGCATGGCCAGGCTCAAGGAGTGGTGGGGAATGAAGTTCTGTCCTTGGTATTCCCAGGGCTCAGGACTGGGGTCAGCTCAGTCTCAATGATCTAGACAAGGGGGATCAAGAGCATCCTCGGTCAGTTTGCAGATGGCACCAGCTTGGGTGGGAGTGTTGATGTGCTGGAGGGCAGGAAGGCTCTGCAGAGGGATCTGGACAGGCTGCATCGATGGGCCCAGGCCAGTTGGATGAAGTTCAACAAGGCCAAGTGCCGGGTCCTGCTCTGGGGCCACAACCACCCCAAATCCCTGGCCTTGCCCTGCAATTGATGCCCACAGCCTGTCTTCTTTCCTTAATCCCTTCATTTCCAAGGACTTTCTGGCACTTGGCTACCTCCTGCCCAGCTCCCTGCCCACCCACAGTTTTCTGACAGGGCTGCTCCCAGCCAGGAAGCTCCAGCCTGTGCCATGGCCAGGCTGAGTCCCCTGCAGGGGCAGGCACTGGCATTTGTCCCTCTGGGATTTCAGGAGGTTCCTGCCAAGATGTGCTCTCCTCCTCCCTGAAGCCCTTCCCCGAGCACAGAGGCCTGAGGGACCTCTCCAGGAAAGGCTCAGGCAGAGAAGCCGTGGAATCCCTCAGCACCACCTCAGTGCCTGCTGGAATTAAACCCCCCTCCCCATTGCTCAGCAGCCCTGCATTTCCCTCCTCCAGCCTTGGTCTCCAACACGGCCCTTGAGGCTCTTTGGGCTCTTCACTTTTCCTGCAGCCCCCAACTGCAGTGGAGCTTTGCCTTTCCCCCAGTCCCCCTGCAGAGCCCAGGCCATGCCCAGCAGTCCCTGCTCTGTCCCTGGCCTTGCTGTCACCCCCTGGCAGTGGCTCCGTGGCCCCCTCGTGCCCCGCTGCCCCCCAGCTGGTCCCACAGCCCCCTGTGCAGGCCCAGCCCAGGACAGGAGCGCTCAGGGTGGGGAAGGGCCCCTCTGATGGGATGCCCCGGGCAGTCCTTAGGGCTTGGGCACCCAGAGCCTTCCTCTTCAGTACCTCTCCAAGCTGCTGGAGAGGCTGTGTCCCCTGTGGGGCCTCACAGCCAGCCCTGCTCCAGGCTCAGCTGGGCTCTGGGCCAGGACAGAGGCCGGGCAGGGCTGGCCATGGCCCTGGAACAGGCCCTGAGCCCAGCAGGACAATGGAGGGGGGCACAGCAAAGCTCACCCGTAACCTTGGGCTCAGCAGCCAGTGCTGGAAATAACTGGGGACAGAGGCTGGAGGGTGACAAATATCCTTGTGAGGAACATCTCTGATTAAACTTTCGAAGACGGCCAAAGAACTTTAATCTCAGCGCGCCGGGTGCACCGGCCTCGTGACCATGTCCGAGCACCCCTGGAACGGGAGGGATGAGCCTTTTTAAGGTTTCTTGATTTACATGACCGCTCCCTCGTTCCTCCCACGGTGGGGCCTCGCTCCTTTTCCTCCTTAAAAGGTGATACAGTCTTCTTCTTGAGCTTGATTGCAAGCAGCAATAAGCAACTGCAGACAGTTCGCCAGTCCCCGACCACCAAATGACTCCCCAGCTCCTCAAACAGAACGGCTTCCAGGGTACCTTGACATGAGGCACCCATGGAAACTCTTGCTTGGAATAAAACCGCCTTATTTATTTCCCACATCCTGGGCCGCCTTCCTGGTCTGTTCGTGCCACCAAGGGCACAGACCAGCCTCCTCTCCGTGGCACCTGCATGTTTTCAATCCTTTCCACGGGCCCTGGTTCTGCACAACAAACCCCTTGGGGTGAGTCCTCCCCCTGCACGGTCACACAGTATCAGATACACACCGATGGGTTTCTTTCCCAGGTTCTTTCCAGCCCAGCCCAGCTCCCTCCAAGCTCTCCCACCTCCCCTGAGCTCTTTCTACCACCGAGGGCCTCTCCCCAACACAGCCCAGTTGGATCGTGCTTGGCAAAGGCTCCCTGTGTGCCCTGCTCTCCTCTCCAGGAGATCCTGAGCTCTGCAGCCTCTCCTGCCATTCCATCTCCCCAGGCCAGCACAAATGCCCCAGCTCCTGTGGCAAGGGCTCTTCCCGCTCCAGGCACAGGGCCCATCCCAAAGCTGGGGCAGGAAGAAAGCTGTTCTCATTTCCCTTTCATTCCTGCTCTGCTGAAGAGGGATCTCAGACAAAAAAAATAATTGCTGCAGGTTCATTTATTTCACCTAAATACAGTGTAAGAGTCCTCATTTACACAACATCTTTGGGTCACATAAGATTGGAAGATACTAAAGAAGGAGGGGATTCTTCGAAGACAAAAACACTACAAGTGGAAAAGAAAAACACAAAGTAAATCAGGACAGACAGACTGGGCCTGTCATGACATGCAGTAGGAACTGACAGAGGGGAGATGGCAGTCGATGGCTGCAGAAAAGCAGCATCCAGTCACCAGTTTCCTCAGGGCATCCTTGAGCTCTGGGTTCCTCAGGCTTTAGATGAGGGGGTTCAGTGCTGGAGGCACCACAGAGTCCAGAACTCACACAGCCTGATCCAGGGGTGGGAAGGGGATGAAGGGGGGTTTCAGGTAGGCAAAAAATGTGGTGCTGATAAACAGGGAGCAAAACATATTGCACGTCTCACAGCAACTCAACATTCGGACTCTCTCTTTTTAAGAAGACTTCTCTGCATCCCTCTCACCTGAGCTCTGGGTTTTGCTGGTTGATGGGGGCATTGAGAGCTGGGACCCTGTAATGGGCTCCTGAGGGGTCCTTCTCGCTCTGCAGGGAGAGAGAACTTGGAATGCAGGATGATCTCAAATTAAATGTTTTTGTGATACATCAAAGATCTTTTCAGCGCTGCTGTTCACAGTCTACCCAGCTGAAAAACTGAGCTCAGGGAATTCTTTGTATTTGTTGGTCCAGTTGCACCTGCAGCAGTAAGCAGTGGTTGTGGATGTTTGAAATCCCTGACATTTCTATAGCACTGCAGGTCAAGTCTTGTGGGTCATAAGGGGGAAAGGGACAGTCCCTCAGTGCAGAGAGAAGAGCTGCTCTGCCCATCAGTGCTGTGCTCAGCTGCCCTGTGCTGGCAGCTTGGAGCTGGCTGAGCATCACACTCAACCATCCCACCAAAAAGAAACAGGACACTGCTGAGAGCAGAGGAATCCAGCAATCCAGGTCCAAAGAGAAACGGACAGAATTCTCACCTTTTTCATCTCTCCCCTCCCAGACTGAGACAAAAAACAAGCACTGCAGCTGCTCAGAGCATTCCCATGCATTTAGCACTGAGGTGTCCTCTCCATGGGGATCCTGTGCAGCACAGAGATCCTATGGCAGAGCTGTGCCCTTCTGGAGGGCACCTGCAGCCCTGCAGGACACCCCGGGAAACAGCTGAATGCCCTGAAGGTGCCTGGAGGGCACTCGGGCACTTGGCTCCCACAGACACATCCCCACAGCAGCACCCAAAGGGTTTGTGTCTGGACAGGAATCTGCCCCCCCAAAGCCCACACTGGCTCAGAAACCCCAATGGTGAGAGCAAGGACAGCCCAGGCAGCAGGGGATGGCAGGGAAATGCCCCAGTGCTGCTGCCAAGGCAGGAGGGACAGCCAGAGACAGATGGAAATCAGGGCCTTGTCCTTGCCTGGGCTCTGGCTGCTGCAGGGCAATGCCCAGCCCAGCCCCCGGGGGCCTGAGGGCAGAGGCTCTGCTGGGGCTGGGAAAGGAGCCCAGGCAGGAGCTGCTCAGGGAAGGGCTCTGTGCCACAGGGACAGCAGGGAGGGGCCACATCCCCCTGCCCAGCACTTGTGGCAGCAGCTGCCTCTCCCTCCCTGCCTGTCTC
>VXAY01007034.1:0-38237 GCA_013399855.1 Oxyruncus cristatus
CCTTCCCAAACCCTCCCAAACCTGCTTGCGATTTTGTTTTTGGTGGAGTTGGAATCCTTTTTCTACTAAAATATCCGTGCTGAAATGGATAACTGGATTTTTTCTTAAAAAAGTGTTCTCTATTTAATAACAGGGGGGCAACAGGATGGCAACTCCTATCTTTAAATCCCTACTATACTTTCATGAAGTAATATTTAGGAAACTGACATACTATGGCCTGGATTTGTTTAATATTTTCAGTTTCTGTTTTACTGCACTGGGTCCTCCATCCTGGACTGTATCTCTTCAGTAGAGATTTTGTCTTTTTTTTTTTTTCGGACAAAAATGGACTGGTTTTGCTCCTTTCTCAGAGGTACTCAAAATAAATACTACGTGAATATTTAGTGGATTTTCAAGCGTACTGCGTCTGAGCCCATGTAGGCAATGAGAACTTGCCCATCCCTAGCAGTAATACTAATAGGAAATTACTCTTCCACCCAAATCAAGTTTCAACATCTGCAAATAGCTTGTCCTAATGCACGTGGCAGTGGTGCCAGAAAAGTTTCTTCATCCTTCACCTAGCAGCTGCTGTCATCACAACAGTCCAGCTTTTACTGAGATGGCTACATATTTCTGCAAAGCTTCTCGAGTGTGTTTCAGGAATCCCAGGAAAGAGGCCTGGAAAGGAAGGTGCTGTTTGCACAGTGAACTCTCAAGTACACCAGCAAGGGGAGCAGGAAAATATTGCAAACCCCATTCTTCCCCACCTCTTAAAACATACTAAACCCATTGAAATAATCAGTGTAAAGATTAATTTTGACGACATGAATGTATGTGTGGGAAAAATTTTATTTAAAGTATGATGTGTTTTGGAAGAGATCATTCAAACACATGACTGAACACATAAAAAGGAGAGAGAGAGAAAGATATCTCAATATATAAGCTTTATTTACTTCCCTGCTCTTGAAGGTACAAACTTCACATCTATCCTACATCTGTTGGAACCTGGCAGAACAGGAGGTATAGGATTTTTACTGCAGCCAGAGTCCATTTATTGGATTATGTTGACGTCCCACTTCACGTCAGAGACTGGATCTACGTGTGTATCATTGAGTTTCTGTCTGAAAACAAAACAACCATTCTTCTTCAGTAGAAAAATAATACATAAGCTACTTCAGCAGTTTTGAGAATTTCAGCCTAACTTAATCTTAACTGATCAGAAGTGAAAAAGTTATCTTACTTGAGACAGAATCAAACCCACTGATTTCAGGTGAAGAGCTGGATGTTCAGCACTCTTCAAGTGTGGCTTCTGTAGGGACAAAAGCCCAACCATTCAAGAAAATCCTCTCAGTTATGGAAGACAAACATCCCCGGGAGGAAGGGAGGCTTTTAAAACACTCTTTCAAGAGGGGCTAGAGAAAGCAGGTGAGTTCAATACCAGCTGGGGTCGGGGAGCATCTTTTTTGAGGCAGCACAAATCACAGCTCCTTGTCCACTTTGATTTGTGGTCATTCCAAATTTTGAAGACATTTTCCCATCTAGCTCTTCTTGATCCCTCTGTCGCCATGAAATGCATGGCCATGAGAGAAATATCTTCAAGTTCAATAACCAGAAGGCACCACAATGCCCTCACTACCAGAGGGTTCTAACCAGTGATTATTTAGCTGAAATCCTTCCAAACACCAGGAAGCTTTCAGCTTTCTTTTTCAATATTTTCTCACAACCCCAGAGGTTAAGGGCCAGATCTTCAAACAGAGCCTGTGACTGGCAGTATCTCAATCTGCTAGATGGAAGAGGAAGGATTCTGTCTCCAGGGGGAGGCAAAGAATGGGAAGCACTTAAAATTAAAGGGCATTTTGAAATAACCCCTGTGCCTAAAACTCTCACTTCTGGGCTGACCTGTTAGCAATATTATCACAAAATTGTTCTTCAGATGAAGTATGTGATTTTGTTGGCTTTCCTGGAAAGTCACCAGAGGATTCACCACCAAATGACAACATGAGATGTAGTTTAAAGCTTCTCATCATGTGAGTCTATCATTCAGGGGAGTAAGAGACAGGGTTTTTGAAAAATACAACTCCAGAGGCATTTATTTATGCATTTAATTCAAAAGGAAGTTTTTAAACAAGTGTATCTATAAAAATCAAGTGGCTGATTCTCAACAAAACCAAAGCCTTAATTCCATGATGAACCCATTATCCTGCTCTCCACTGGTACACAATTCCTGGTTTTATATCAGAAAAAGGACATTGTACTTTTCTTAAGCCCCAACCTATATGAAATCCTATTGTTACGGCATTCACCACAACAATAGCCCTTTGGAGCACTCAAAATGCCTGGCTGTCAATTAGGTTACTATAAGGAAGGAACAGGACATTGTTTACATCACAATGCAGCATCAATGAAGGTATATACATTAGACAGATGAATGCACTCTACTGTGTTTCAGTAAGCCCAGTGCAATCAGTGTTGATACAATGAATATCAAGCAGGTCTCTTGCAACAGACTGTGCAGGTATCAGCTGTACCAAATCTGGGTGTCCAGTATAACTCAACAGGTGGTGTGCTCTGTTGATTGGCAATGTCTTGGAGCGCTGTGCTTTAGGGGAAGGCTGTAGATGGGAGGAGGGGTTCAAAGATACCTAACAGCCTGGCACTGACCCATTGAAAATAAGGAAGCAGTTTCATACAGCCTCACCATTTGCCTTTGTTATTAGGAAATAAATCAGCCTTTGTTTTTTCTGGACAAAGTGAAGGAATGTCATTATGACTTATAAATTGTGCAGTTACAAAACAATCAGGAAATCTTCCCATTTAAATCTGAATAACTTTAATTGTTGGGAATTTAAATCTTTAGTCTATTGAGTGAAACAAATGCTTAAATAAAGCTCTTCATTGAAATTCTGAGTTTGAGCTAAAATCCACATTATAAAACCAAAACCAACTGTGAGTCTAGTTAAAGACTGAAAAAAATCTTACAGTTGCATCATTTAATGCCTTTTGACCAAAGATGAGATGAAACCCGGAGATGGCAAAGAGGCAAATTAGTGTGGTTGGTAGTGCTTTATTTATGGTATTGTCAATGCATTAAGAGTGTTATTTCCATTTCGTGTCACTATACAGTTCCCTCAAGTCTGTCTGGAGGCTCAGTCCTGAACATAGTGGTGCATTAGTAGTTAGTACATGAACACAAAACCACAAAGTCAAACATACACAGAGCTCTTTTCATGCTCAGAGAATAGCATCAAACATTTTTATACAGTGCTTGTTCCAAAGTTATCAAAGTTTGTCCACAGAAATTCTTAAGTCACTGAGATAAACCTCTCTGACTTGATGGCAGCAAGATGAAGCAAAACTTAGCAGAAGAAATGATACAATTCTTGAGAAATGGATAGAAGTATTGTTCTGACTTTGCATATGACTAAAAGTAAATGCTCCACTTAAAAAAAACACCTCTCTATCACTAAGCAGATGAGCTGGCATCACTGATCTGGCAGTTGGAGCTGCAGGCTTAGAAATGATCTGTGAATAAATTCAGCACTCTGATAGCTATGATTTTATTGGTGCTTTCATGGTGTAAGAGCCTTACATTGCTAGAATTCCGTTTTTCCAGCCTTTATCTCCAGCTAAACTCCACCCCTCATGGATTTTCACACTGTCCCTTCTCAGAGATGACCTCTCTTCCACCTCTGACCTCTTTCAGAGTTTTCACCCTTGCTTTAACAATTGATTTATGATGTGCCTGTGAAAGGGTCAAGCCTACTTTTACGGTTTGCTTAAAATATTTCTTTTTGGGGTAGATACAGAAGTGGTGCTTAATAAGTGCTAAGTAAATAAACTAAGGATTGAAGACAGCTTCCCTTTTCTACTAACTACTAGATGTCTCTAAAACTCTTTGTAACAAGTGTTTACCAAGTCTTCAAACAAATTAACTGATAACTGTAATAATTTTGTGCCTAATGAAATGTGTCAAGAGTTTAGGATTTCCAAAAAGAGTAATTTCAAATTAAGTTGTCTCACAGTTCAGTGGAAAGGCAATTGCTAAAGATAATTCAAGGACTTGTATATGTAATGGACAGGAAGTCTATTTTTCTTTTAGTTTGAAAGATCGATCTTCCACAGGAAAAAAAAAAAAAAAAAAGCAAAAAGGCTACTAGGCATAAACTTTCTTTGCCTTCAGCCTCCCTGTGCCAAAACTCCTTTTAATCTCCCTTCAGGTGGTGTCAGGACTGCAGGATCAATCAATCAATCACCTCAAAGGCAGATTTTTTTCTTCTGTTTCACTTGTTCATTATCTTTACATGCACCATAATTAATTATGCAAATTCAGTTGTGACATTTTTTTATGTGGTGCTCATTATTCACTGTGTCTAAATATCATAACGGCCTATATTTAGATTTTAAAAAATCAATTGGACACTTGTGCTTGTATTTATGAAGCTCAAACTAAATACTGACTAGATGGCAATGCTTATCCTTCGTGCCACAGATCATATCATACATGAAGCAATTTGAAAATATGAAGAGTGTGTTTTCAGACTCTCTTGTTTCAAGTTGTTCTGTTTCAACAAACATTTTCTCTATAAACTTTGTCACGTGTCTCTACCCAAGCTAAATGGTATCAGACTATATTTTTACAGATGCCACAGGAGACATTCTCCTGATTTCTTTAAATTTTTTTGCTATCCATTAAAAACCTGATTTGGTCTCCTGATAATTTGAATAGTGAAAGAGACAGTTTTGTTTATTGCTAAATTTTTCTCATTTTCACATTTTCTTGAAATGCTACCAAAATGGAAAACCACCTAGCATTCTACTTGGTTTGAAAAAGGAAGCTCAGAGAGGACAAATTTAGATCATATTTCCCTCTTTATAATTAAAAAAAATACTAAATTATTATAGTGCTTGCATGGTTTCAAAGCATAGCCATGTGCCAGAAGCTGGAATGGGGAGACAACAGGTGAACAGGAACTACTGGTACAGAAACGAAATGTCCAATTCAGTCCATCATGCTTGCCCCCAGGCTGAAGTCAGAAAGGAAGGGATGCAGTATTGTTCCTATCTACCCTGTCTAGGAAGACCAAAGAAGGATCAGATGGAACAGAACAGAGGGTTTGAAAGAATCATCTCCCAAACACAAAGACTGCTGTTAGGACTGGACACTGTCTGCCTTGTCACCATCTACCTGTATAATCACCAGAAACAATGAAGTCTATTCATTAAAGACCACACTCTGGGCTCCTTTGGCATGCCTAATACTTCTACAGACTACAAGGATCTTTGGAGTGTTCAAAGGATAAAAGACTGAAAACTATTTATAGTTCTGCCAATGTTGGGAGGATGGCTGAAATCCTAAACTCATTTCTCAGTCCATGCTCAGCTTCGAGCTGAATGAATAGCAAAAATAAATAAATAATAACCATGAAAAAGATGACCCAGTGAAAGCACTGCCTTTGTTTCTGTCCTGGATATGGAGTCGTGTCACTTGTTACATGTTGGTGTACAGAAAATAGCCTTTGATCTTGAAAGGTTTCTGCCTGTTTTAGTCCTTTTACATTAATCACCCCTTAATTTCATTTATAGGATGCAAATTACCTTTACCTCTGCTCAGATCATTTAAGCTAGCAGATCAGTGAGCTGATAGGCCAGCAAGTAAAATAGCTGGGAAAAAGTTTACCAGTAAAAAAAAAAAAGGAAAGGAGCTGAAAATACTTACAGATCTTGACTACACTTGACAAAAACCAGAAGTGGCCTGTAAACTATCCATTAGCTGAAAAGCTGGTATAGATCAGTGTCACTGCATTGAAGACAATAGTGGTTTGTCAGCTGAGAAGCAGGCCAAGCAGACAGAAGGAAAATGGTCTTTTCCTGGCAGAGAGCTAAACCAGCTCTCTAACTCCTTTCTGAAAACTTCTTTTCACTGCTTTCCATGGAAAGATTTGACTTTGGAATATTTTGAGTGTTGGTGAAGAAACACTTTAGATACATTTCTGTGTAACTATGTCAATAATGTACTGACAGTATTACTGGCTAACCACATAGGTTTAATTTCATCATTGTCCCTTTTTCTACACTATAGCTGCCTTTCAACAGCACTTTTAAAAAGAGAAATTATAAAAACATATCCTGAAACCCTGCGATAAGGGCTTGTTGAAAGGTTTTTCCCTCCATGCCTAGAAGGAGAAGTGACTGAAGTTTAGTCATCTTCTGAACTGGGGTTTCAAACTTCCCTCCTTTGAACTCAACTAAAATCTGTCCTTAACATGTGGGAGCAGGACCTTTTCTACAGAAAACATGCTGAACCTGGTGCCTAACATGAGGAGCAGAGTGTGTACATACCTGGGACACCAATGGCAGCCACCTAGTCTCTCTCCATCCAAGGAATTTGTGATTGTCTAAAAGCTGACTTGATCAAATCTGTTAGGTACCTTGATCTGGAGAATTAGGAAAAATGAAAGCAGAAGATTATGTCAAAACCAAAGAGACAATCATAGATATCAATGCTGTAACATGCATGTATTAATTGCAACAATAATGACATTCATAATAAGATTCTGTTGTGCCCATTTGTGCCCTTATGAAATATTCTTAACGCATTTTGAAACTTTCCATGCAAAGGAACAATTTTTGCAAAGGACAAACCCCATGGAGTTAGGGGAAGAACAAAGGCTTATGACATTAGCAGACCTGGTCTTTAAAGTCCATCAGGGTCAGAGTAGAGCCCTATGAGCAGCTCAACACCACCTATCAGGCAGAGTTCATCAGCTCTGCAGTACTGCAGGTGGTGGGGATCACATGGCCATTTCCACTCCTGCCCTGGGCAACTAGCCAGAGCAGCTCAAACTACTTCCATTACCAGTTTCAGGTGGTCTGTCCTATTATGCCTGAACGGATTACTGTCTAGTTACCTTTCACAGATAGTTCCTGTAGTGCCCACCAGCCAAGGCATGTTGTCGATTGCTAAGAGCCACAGCCTCATGTTTTGAGAAAAGGAGGCACTTTGCTGCTGTTCCTCCATGCAGTGTGAAGACACTACATAGTTTCTGCTCCTCCACCTCCCTTCAGAGGAGATGGTCCCTGTCTTCTAAAAAGCACCTGGCCATAACTGCTGAGGGTGGAGGGATCTCACGTTTTACAAAAACACCATAGGAAATTACAAAGGAGTTACAAACAGAAGCAGGAACAGCAACTCATCTCTCATCAATTCCAGTTATCTCACCTCTTGTGCCAACAGAGCGTGCAGCTTGCCTGATCCACTGCTTCAGAAGCAGCTGCCATCACCATGGATCTTGTTTCTTCCTCCTCCACTGAGGTAACCTGGGATTGGGCACAGACACAGACACAGAGACAACATCAATCTCATGACAAGTGAGTGGTGTCCTGAGGAGGCTCTGGAAAAGGCAAAGATGACGTGGACTTGCAGAGTAAAGTTCTGCTGTGCTGCTGGTGACACCACTCTGAATTGTACTGACTATGGAACATTACATTTCATACCAAAATAATCTGCACAGAAATATCAATTTTCTTCAGGATTTTTGATAAAAAAATACCTCCCCTATATTTCAGTCTTTCCCCATATAGAGTTTGATCTCAGCTAAAACAAATAGTTTTGTTTTCTAATATTTTTCCCCCAAAAGTGAGACCCAGAGAAATCCCCATGGAAGTAAACTGTGGACCTAGACACAGCACTGGAGGCTGGCAGCAGAAGCCTGTAGCAGATCTTGGGAACAAAACTGACCAGAATTTGGACTATCGTACATAAAGGGGAAAACTTTATAATTAAGGGAAAGTCCATGTATTTTTTTCACCTCTTCTGCCTCCTGCCCGTTTTCCTACGTGAGAACAGAAGACCCTGAAAGCAAAAACTGTCCCACTGCTAGGACTGAATGAAGACTGCAATTCTGGGCCCATACTGTTATTATTATAAGACCAAATTCTGATACCACTGACACTCAATGAATCCATGTTTATTTTAGCTGTGAGTACAAGTCAGGTCAGGAATTGGCACACAAGGTAAAGCTAAATAGTGATTTTGGCTTTGTTCCTGAATCTTCCTGCCTTTTTTTGCATAGCTTCACTATCATGATAAATGGCTGATCTTTGTGGAGGAATGAATTTAGTTTCCAATATGATTATGAGAATGAATTATCAGTTCAGCTATCTCTGCATCCAGTTCCTACCTGAATACCTAAGGATGTGTTATGTCATGACTGTCCGGCTGGAATGAATTTTTAAAAGTGATGAAAAAAAAATTGTTTTTAAGTTGGGGGGGGGGAGTGTAATGTGAATTTCCCCTTAAAACATTCCTATCATGCCGCTTCATATTCATTAATTAGTCTGAGGTTTCCCTCGTGTTTAGTTTACAAAGCCACTTAAACCCACGTACCCATTTAACATATTTATGACCCCAGTTTTCTTTCTTTTCTCCGAGACTGTACCGTAATTGTTCTCTGGACTCAGGGACTGCAGAGTGCCTTCACTGATGAAAGGAGACAACATAAAGAAGGAAATGAATGTGTGAGGGATGAATACCTTCCACAAAACAACTGGGTGCAATTTGGCCCATGGCCCCGGGGGTCACTTTAATAGAGTGGAGCCTCAGTCTCTATTGAGTGTATGGGAGACTATTAACTCTTAACAACTCAGTCTCAGGTTATTTATTTATTGCTTAAATGATTTGTTATTGCTACTTGAATTTAATATACCCTCTGGGAACTAAGATGGCAGCATCATGTTACAGAAAAACTACAAGTTATTTTAAAACTGTGATTGAATTTTTATGAGCACCATAAAATCTTTCTGAACAAATAACTTACCGTTGGTCAGAAACTTCAGCAGGAAATCTGTAAAATTAAGGATTTATTAGAACAGCGGTGTATTTGTGTGTTTCTCTGCAAAAGAGAGGATTAAATATTTGATTCTTCAAGTAGTTATTTTATTATTTGAATATAATAATACTTAAGTAGCACCTGATGTTTTCAAAAGGTCTTATAGATACAATATTAACAAAATAAATCATTCCTTTCAGCCTGGGAATACCTCGTGTTCAGGGGTCTAGACTGGTGCACACCTGTTCGGATATGAATGTTTTTTAAAAAAACTTCAAGGCATCTGCACAGAACAATGACAAATCTTCACATCAGTTCTGCTAAACAGAGTAGAGTTTCAGGTACTTTTGCACAGTTACTGGTTTTCTCCATCCTTGCCTGTGAGCTGCTCTCCCCTCTGAAAGGGTGTAGTGGTATACTTCTTTAAATCATCCACTTTCCCTTTTGCTTTTCTAATCCTTAAAATTCTTTAGGAGAACTTCCAAACCAAATGGCATATTTCAGAGGGGGATAGGGATGGTAGGGATGAGAAAAGGAAGGAGAGGAAAATGGAAGACATCATAAAAAGCAGAGGCAAAAGGAAATGCTCAGAAAATTAATGGGGAAACAATAGTCCTGCATAAATAAGGTTAAATGGCAGGTTTAAAACCAGAAAGAATAAAGGTCATCTTAAGTATTGCTATAAGACTGGTCTCTTTTCACAGATGTTTCTAATAGTGCACCCAAAGGTGTTCACTAGAAACACTGAGAACTGCAAAACTAAGGAGATCTCCCATTTTAACATCTTGTTGCTTGCAATGCTGCCATGTCCTTACATAAAGAACTATTCTATGTTAGATGTTCTCTTCTGGAATTAGAATGATCAAATCTGAATACAATACAGATGTTCAGATTGTGTGATTGATGTACATAATCCCATAAAAATATTTATATCATATCCTTTCCCATCCTTGTTATACATCAGGTAATCATAATTTCTGATTGTTTAAATGTATTGTTTATGTACCAGTTACTTGCAAAAAGTCTAAACACAGATATATATATATATAACACACATAATCATTGTCTTTCATCCTTTGGATTTTTCAAATTTAGAAAAGTATAATTTGTATTAATGCTGTTGTTTTTAACATGCACAATTCTTCTTGATCTCAATGGACAACTAAGGAGCATTAAATGATTAGGTATGAATTACTTCCTTGCAGGACTCTTGGCTATGTCATCTTAAGTCTTCTTTCTTACATGTCTAGTGACTAAAGCACAGAAGCTAAAACTGCTTTGTAAAATGAAATTCAGTCATTAGTGGAGTTATCTTTCAAACTTCCTCCCAAAATATTCTAATTTTAGTCTTTGGTAATTTATGCTTTGACAAATAAGAGCTACAGCATGGTGTTGTCCATTTACTTTCCATTATTCTGAAGTTGTTGGTCCAATCTGATCTTTCAGCAGTCTTAAATTTTCCTTGCTTCTACTGACTCTTGCTGGGACTCTGACTGCCTCTCACTCCTGCCATCATGTGTCTCGGCATGAGATTCATCTCATCTGATATAACCTACTCAATGGAGAATCCCTGACATTTCTTGCGGGCACTTTGTATCAGTTTTCTTAGATATGTTCCCGGCAGTGCAATGAACCATCTTTCAGATGTGCCTATGTGCCTATACCGTTCTTTTGACTATAAAGGTTCATGTATCACTTAGATCAAATGTGTCCGAGACATTTATATTTGGTTAGATTAATTTCACCTCAGGTGTCTGAAGAGATGCACACAGAACATGAGAAACACACAGTTAATGACACCTGTCCTACATCCATCCAGCCTCATGTAAGACAATCAAAGTTGGAGCAAGGTTCTCCTGTCTTCCCATCAACTGGCTTGTGGGCAGTTCTTTCTCCTCCCACAGGTCCCTTTTGACACTTCTCAGCTTCTTTGTGAAAGGAAAGGCATCACCTAACTGCATAACTGGCTTAATCTCTGCACGTATCCCTGTACACCACACAGTCCTCTGCTCTGAAAAGGATAAGCTTCACGTGAAACAGTGGTTTGGGGTCATTTAGCTAGTTCTTATCAGAAGGCAGGATGCTCACTGCAGGACAGGGAACTGCAATAAAACAAGGCAAACCACGGAAAAAATTAAATTTCATACAAAGGAGGAAGTCTTTATTATAATGAACCTATATTTAACCAACACAGGTCTAAACAATCTGAAGACTTGGACTTAATGCAGTTTTACTTCCAAGAATATAAATATTTTTCTTCTTAGAGCTGTACTCTAGCTTGACTAACTCTCCAAAGAAGTCTGGGCCCAGAATATGAAATGGCCCAAAGGAGTACAATATTTCACCGGAAATTTAGTTGCTCCAGACTTACCATACCAACCTGAACATAGTGCAAAACTTCTATCCAGAAGTGAAAGGTGAAAGGTTCACAGACAGGAAAATCAACTTGTAATCATGAAAACAAATTTTGCCTCCTGTGACAGTCTTTTTAGACACAGAAGCCTTAACTAAAATTGCAGTCTGACTGAAGAACCAAAATTCTCTAGGCATCATAGAATCATAGAATCATAGAATCAGACGGGTTGGAAAGGACCTCAGAGATCATCAAGTCCAACCCTTGATCCAACCCCACTATGGTTACTAGACTATGGCATTAAGTGCCACGTCCAGCCTCGTCTTGAAAACCTCCAGGGATGGAGAATCCACCACTTCCCTGGGCAGCCCATTCCAATGGCTGATTACTCTCTCTGTAAAGAATTTCTTTCTGATATCTAACCTAAACCTCCCCTGGCACAGCTTAAGGCCATGCCCTCTTGTCTGACGGCTGGTTGCCTGGGAGAAGAGACCAACCCCCACCTGGCTACAACCTCCTTTCAGATAGTTGTAGAGAGCGATGAGGTCTCCCCTGAGCCTTCTCTTCTCCAGGCTAAACAACCCCAGCTCCTTCAGCCTCTCCTCATAGGACTTGTGTTCAAGTCCCTTCACCAGCCTCGTTGCTCTCCTCTGCACCTGCTCCAGCACCTCAATATCCCTCCTGAACTGAGGGGCCCAGAATTGGACACAATACTCCAGGTGTGGCATCTTCTAGGTCCAAAAATACTTCCAATGAAATGCTTGTAATTAATGCTGAAAGAACACACAGAGTTGGTTAAGATTTCTTTGGATAATCTGAGCTGCAGAAGGATGACTAAACTCCTAAAAATCTCTCCTATACCTGCAATCTTCTCTCTCTCACTATCATAACCTCAGAGCATGCTCCAGATCAATCAAGAGGCCTCTTAAAAACCCACGTTCTCCTCTATGTCAGAAACATACTGGGAAGAATGGTGTTTTTGTCATTAAACACCAGGACTATTTTTTTGGGTAACCCAGAAGAATATATAGATTGCTGCATCTATTTTAAATAGTGTTGCATGCTGTGTCTGACTGAAGATTACTAATGCCAAATGTCTTAGTTTTTTTTAGCATTTTGAATGTTTATTTTCACAGAAAGCATATTTAATTAGTCTCTGTTTGTAGAATATATAGCAACAACTATTCTTTAGTAAATTATGATTTTTTTAATACATAGAGTATAATGATTTAAATATATATTTTTTCTTAAATGTAGAGAACTTTCAGGTGAGTAGAAACACGACTTAACTAATCAAGAGTTGTATGACAATGTTCCAATTCCATTTTCAAACTACTTAGCAACACATTGCTTAAGTTATCACACCACATTCTAACTCAGACTGCCAAATACGATGACAACTAAAGTACCAGAATGCATTTCTGTATGCAGGTGATTAACTCTGAGTACTTTACCTATCTGTCCAGAATTTATACTGGTTTTCAAACCCGTAAAGAATCAGAAAGTCCACTGTTAATGTAATGGCTTTCATTTCCTGCATCTTCAGGGGGAAAAACCTACCCCAACACAAAAAAATCCATCTGTATTTACTAAATTTACTGAGGAAGAATCAATTTGTGCTAGGCCTTTTTTCAGCCTAGAGTCTCACCCTACATATATTCTATTTTTAAAGCGTTGAAATGGAAAAGCAACTGCTTATAACTTTCCTACAGACATGAAATGAAACAACGGTTCTCCTAATGAACTTCCCACTTCACTTAGGATGCAAGGTGCTGGTATGTTCCACCCTCCTCTCTGAACTGTGTTTGATTGATTCTGAAGATGCCCAAAAACTGGAATAACCTCTCATCCCAGCAAGCATGTTGTATAATTTCGCCAGTTTGATAAAGCACCTTTCAACCTCTCACCTTCTTATTTCATGCTCTTTTCTGTGGTACTGTATGTTGCACACCTTGCAGATACTGCTTGAGAAAGAACTGCAGAAATCTTGTCAGATATAGCACCAGGGTTTTATTTTCATAAAGATATGCTGTTCTCTGTCATTCACCAAGAGGTTCAAAGAATTAAACATTTCATTTCCTGACTGTGTTTATGATGCATAACCCAAGGAGAACTCTGCTTCATGAACTATCTAAAGTCCTAATGGGCCAATGTATGCTAGTTATGACTTTGCCCTAAAAGAACGCAGATTCTGTAACTGTGTAGTCTTCCTGGAAAAAAAAAGGAACGCCATAAGGCAAAATGATGAGTGTAGTGTCCTCCTGCACTTTACAACAGAGCACGCCACAGCAGTAACTAACCCTGCCACTTGAAAAGCCAGTAAAGAGTCACTTGAAGAGCCAGTAGTTGCTCCCTTGCACCTCAGTGCCTGTTGCAAGCCATGCAGCACTAAGAAAACTGACACCTCAGGCCTGGGTGGAGAAATACATAAAGGCATCAGAAGGCAGAGAAGACTCATGCCAAAAATTGCTGTAATTAACTGCATAAACACAAAATAAAACACAAAACAATACAAACCACCACCAAGGCCTTAGCTAGATTGAATGGCTGTTACTAACTGGCTATCTGCCTTGTTTGGCCAGTTCTCCAGTCTTGTTGCAGTGAATGAGAAAAGATGTGTAGTGGTATCCTGACAGAAGTACAGGTCAAGTACAGTAACAATCCAAAATTACATTATGTATACATCTGAAGATTAAGAGCCTCAAGTCACTGCTGGAGTGACTGCAGGACAACACCTTGTTGAAGAGTCAGAGAGCATCTTTTGTCCTCCAATTACAAGCATTTGGAAGGTCACAGTAAGTTCTGATTTATTTAAATGCATCTCTGTAGTGAGCCTGAAGTAGCCTGAGGTTTCTAAAAAAGTACAAATACCAACAGCAACGTAGAGAATAAAAAATCCAATAATTCGATTTGTTCTCTACAGGCCTCAAATGAAGACTGTTGTGATGTTATTAAGCTCTGTGTGCAGGAGAAGTACAAACCACTAAAGAAAACAGTCTGGAGGAATGTAAAAAAGTGAAACATTCTGCAGGAAAATAGGTGTCTTTATTTTCTATTGGTGTGAAAAATAGATTTTTCTCAGCACTGTTAAGCTTACGTCCCTGAGACAGACTTACTGAAATGTTTTTATAGAAAGTAAACACACACACTATTTCTTTTTCCTAGAATTGATGTATCTAACATTATAATGTCTCATAATGGGTCACAGTCCAGTGAATAAGAGTGTAAACTGCTTGTAATGAAATATGTAGTTTAGAAATGTGATGCCAAATGCTCTGAGTGTAAGAAGCTAACGAAAAATAATTCTAAAAAAATAGACCAGGTACAAAATAGAGATGTGCAAGCTTCTATGCCATGTGTAGTGTAGCTGCCTCCCAGAAACTGCAACAGCAGCAGCTGACATTTTTAAAACTTAAAAAAGGACACCAGAATTAGTAGAAATGCTTATCAGAGCCAAGGGGGACTATGCCAATATACATACATAGGGAGAGAGACAACGCAAACAGACAACCAGCCTTACATAAACCAGGGTTCTGGAGGGTACCCTAGCTCTGAAAAATATGGGCAAGCACATCTGGGTATGTATAGGTGATACGCACATCCATGCACAGTTCTTTAGATCTATGTCTAAAGAATAGTTTGATATGTAAAGGAGTTTTCATGCCCTACATCTGGCTGATACAAACTCCAGAAAGGCAGACAAAACTTCTAAACCCTAAAAACTGTGGAGGAATTTTTACTTTGAGTAGTTACTTTGGGTATTTATCACAGATAACAACTTAAGAGGTTGTCAGACGTTGGACTCCTAGCAAAAGCAGGCACTTCAGAGCATTAGAGGATTCATTGGTCCAGTCTTCTAAGGCAGGGGTTTGCTTAACTAATTCAGATGTTCAGGTTCCATACATAAGTTTCACTCTGATCTCAGATCTTATTTCCATCTATCATTTTATTTCCATCACTGCCTGTGTGTTCATGAATTTTTTGCTTTGATTTAAGTTACTCCATACTTACTCCACCAAAGGAACAAAATACATGTTGTTGCTGATAGATATGGAAAGTTTTAAGGAAGTGAAAATCACTACTACATTGCATTGAATCCTCAAATTGCCACAGCACTTAGTATCTCTGTATTAAAAATATGCCAGTTAAGAAAAAATGCTGGCCAAGGAAAGCAAGTGTTTGAAGAGGAGTCCAAACAAGCAGCTGGAGTAAATCAGATATTATACTAATGTCAGACAATGGAAGGATGCTGATTTACATCCTCTGTGAATTCTAACCCAGGCATTCTTCTTGTAAATCACAGCAGTTTTTCTGGGAACATAGTAAGGAAGTGTTTTATCTACACTTCCTTGTAACACACAGGGCTTTTTTATGATTTCAAAATTGTTCCAGTTTTGTTAGTATGAGTTTACAGCTCTTTGTTCCCTGGACCGTGTGAAGAATGGAAGCAGGGAGACTCGCTGCTACTTTACTTTTAGCTGGTGAATCACAGAGGATGTCTCACATTTCATTAGTGTTTGAGTCCTTAACTCCTCATATTTCTCAGGTTCTTTTCCCCTTTGCACAATGTATGCAGGAACAAAAATGTGTAAGTGCCACTGTCACCCCATTCAGACTTTCACTGAATTGGCGTAATTGGATTTTGCACCTCAATTTGCAAGATACAGTTCCCCTGAAAACCAAGACATTTCGGTAAGCATAAAAATAAAATGAAATAAAAATAATAATAAAGACAGGACAGGCATTCATAAGGTACCAGGTCTCCACAGTCTTCAGCTGAGAGACCCCAGATTTCAATGTACCCTGAAAAGGGTGATTAATTTAAAGTGAGTGGAGTCTGTTTCTTTAAGACAAGCTCATAAATCGTGAAAGATCACCACTTCTTTTCAAAAGGCTCTCCACGGTCTGAGTTTCCCTTCTGGGTCAGTAAAGGCATTGAAGTTTTAATGGCATGCCATGGCAGATTACACGATACAGCTGTCCCGGCACCGTGAAAATTAAGTTATGCCCCGTGTCAGCAAGGTTTTTTTCCCTTTTCTTTCCCTACCCTCCCCCCTTCACTCTCCCTCTTTCTTTCTCTCTCCCTGTCCCCTTCTTCATTCTCCTTTTTGCTGGGAAGTGCGCATCCAAGGAGGAGGTGGGAGCCCGGCAGGAGCTTCTGCCACGCTGCTGTTGAGCTGCAGCTATTGAGATTGAGTAAATGGAGCTGATGGGTGAAGAGGAGCCATCAAAATGGAGGGATTTGTTCCTCCTTCTCTTCCCAGCGCCCAGTGGCAAAGGCAGCCCTCCCTACTCGGTCACACGCAAGCACCGATCCTGCCTTCCCAGCGCTGCCGGACACCGGCTCATACGACGCCCCTCTCCTGGGCACCTCGGCGGACCCGCACGGGCCACCCCTCGACTCCCTGGCCCATGCACCAGTCAGACCCTCGCGCTGCTACACTATCACAGGAGGCTTACGCTCCCCTGGTCCGAGATGCCTTTTCCCACAGGTCAGGGCCTCATATTTTGGTGCACACCGCATGTATGAGCACGCCCAGGAACAAGCGGAGCATTTTGTATTTAAAGAAATAGCAGTCCCCGCTGTCCGTCTAGCTCCCTTTCTTCACTCTGCAAAGAACAAGAGAACACAGAACTTACTAAAGCATGAGAAATTAACTACATTAGTATTTAGTCTGGCAGAGCAAGGATGTATGAGTAGAAGAAAGAGATAGGGAAACAGAAAGGAAATAATCATTTGCAAACCTATCTGTCAGTATTCTGGGTCACTCATTTCCAATCTGCTCTTGATTTTTAGTTCCTTGAAAAGTCTAATCTCTGAAGATTAAATTCAACATGTTGATCTGGGACTTGATGGTCTGATTTCCTTATGAACCTCCTGAGGATGCCCACAACCACAGAGTGTAGATGGCCAACAGTTGAAAATTATTGTTCTATATCGTATCTATAATACCTCAAGATACTGAGTTATAACAGGAAATAGCACCTATGCCTCTTCAGTCAAGTCAGAGTTGTTTGGTAAATCTTCAGTTTGGAAAATTAGTAAATTAATTATGACTTCAAATAGAAATTCCCCATTCTGATATGAAGCCAATATGTTGACTAGTTTACCTCTTCCTGGTCTAAGCCTACCTTTATTAATGAGTATTTATATATACCTTACATATAAATGATATTGTCCATCTGAAGTGCTTGCATTACGCCATAAGTAGTAACTTATCCAAAAGTTTCTGGGTTCAGACTTGCACACTTTGCAGTTAGCCTTCTATACTAATCCAGGCCAAGGATTTCAATGGGATTATTTGTGCCTGGGCTTACTTATGCAGGGATACTTTGATTAAGCTCTTTATTTGTTCCACTGTTTCTGTGAATATTGATACTAGAGGATGAAGTTTGACTACCAGCATATTCAGCTACCTCTAGCTTATGAATGCTTGATTGAATATTAAGGTATTCTAAACTGGATTTAATTTGGTAATAGGACTTGAAAATTTTTTCTTGCTCTCTGCAGTTGTTTCTAGGTACAACCTGCTATTCACAGCCAGCACATTGCTCAATATGCTAGAAGGATGTTTGCCAACACAGTGTGAGCAGAACTTCCCCAGCCTACCAAAAAGTGTCTAGACCTGGGACAAAATGAATTTTTTGCCATTATTAATGACTGTTTGCTTGCAATGTTCTTCACAGGTGTGAAAAGTTCATGAGTTCATAAAAAGAGGGGACTTTCAGCCGAAGGATTCTGGACCAGGAAACCTTGTCTAAGATGCCTTAGCAGTGATGTGTCTCCTTATGTACTTTCTGTTTGTAGTTGACACAAATGATTTGATAACAAAATTTGTAGGATACCATTAACTGTGGATGGAGGCAGAATAAGGGTCTTGCAGTTTATCTTCTACATAGGTGATGCATAAACACTAAATAAGAGCCACTTTTAATTCTACTTGAGCAGGAGAAGAGACAATGACATCTGGGACCAACTCTGCCCACAGATTTGCTGTTGCACTTGTTTTCCTCCATACCTCAGTTTCCTAATACATATCACTGTGTGGGGGAGAGGTGGTTGCTATTCTTACTTGTGTTGCTGCTATTCACAATAAGTAAATCTTTCCCATGTTTTTTGTGATAGGTTCAGGCCTTTATTGAGTGAGGAGAGCTGTGAGCTGCCCAAGAGCTGTTTTGTTGGCAGGGGGTTAAGGAGAATTGTCTGTCACATCAATTATCTGCCCTTGAGCTCTTAGAAAGAAGGTGCCTAGAGACTGACCACTTCTCTTCTTGTACATCCACACACATGGACACCAAAACAGCTCACACTTTGATTGGAAGTTGCTCTCCCCCTCTCTCAGCAGTGCTGCAATCCATGTTAAATCAGCTCATTCCTCCTTCTCAGTAAAACTAGACAGGCTCCTGCTTTGAATACGCTGGACCACACAAGGGAGAGGGGAGAAATATCTTTCCCTCAACCCTTTCTCTCCTTCGTCATTTGGAAGCCTGTGTTCTAATAACAAATGGTGACTTAAAAAAAAAAAAAAAGACAAGCTTTCCCTTCTTCCTTTTTGGAGCGACAGCTCTGAGCCTTGGTCAGGGGAGCCCATGAATTGGACTTGCAAAGGGCCCGGGAGGGGTCCCTATAAATCTTCCCCACACAGAGGTGGCTGTCTGTCTATTTCTGGGCTGTTGCTCATTGTGACTAAAGTTTAACTGCTTTACTTTCATTCGGGGGGAGATGGGGGGGGAAAGTCGCATAAACCTGAGGTTTATGGATATTGCCTTATTTCCTTGTCATTTTCAAAGGCATTTGTTTCCTTCATTATTGTCCCTTAGAAAAGTAACAGACACACGTTTTTTCTACTGACTTTATTGCCTTATTTTCTTTAGTTCTCTGTCTTATCCTGCTATCTGTGAAATGGAAACTAAGTCACCAACATTTGAGAGAATATGAACAGACTTCCTTTGGCTGCGCATCCTAGAAAGACCAAGACAACCAGTATCAAAATAATAAAAAATAAATTTAAAACTGATTATGTAGAAGTCCTGCGTTCCTGTGTGAATAATTACATGCATGCATACAGACGGACACACAGACGCAGAAGCAGACATACACTTGATGTCTTGCAGAAATGCCAGCTGTAATTGCCACATACTAAACATGGCTTTATGCTTTCTCACTCATGCTTTTACCCATCATATTCTGCCTTTCTGCTCATGACTTATTTCTTGATCTCATTTCATGGGTCACAGAGCAACATACCAACTCATTTAATAGCAGTGCATACATACTTTTTGGATATAGTTTGAGTATGATGTCATCAAAATTGCAAGAATATAGAGTATTCCTAAGTATCAACAATGTATGTGATTCTTATCATTGTAAGAATGCATCATTCAGCTTTATTGCTGAAAAATGTAATTTTTATCTCCACAAATTGTTCTCCCATGTAATCTGAATCTGAGAGCATAACAAACAATTTCTGATTCTGAAAATTATAATCAGGATAATGGAATAGCTAGTTTCGGCTTTCATGCACTGCAAATTATCCACGGTCTTTCCACATTTATCTTAAGGAAAAAGTTGTCTGAAGACTGAATCAAAGACTAAGGATTGTATTATGAAAGTGAAGCAAAGACATTTTAAAGCAGAAATCCATTTTTAAATCCTGTTACAGGTAGATAGTGAATTGCACCATTCACAGTTACTATGAATTTTATCCTGTTTTCAAAATCATTTGATCAAATAAGAAAAATTAAATCTGCAAAATAAGGGCAGAACTGACTGTGCTGGAATGTGGATGTTTCCTTATATCAGAAAGAAGGGGGGAGAAAGATGTTTCTCCATTCTTAGACATTGGCTTGTTTGCAGTACTGTTTGTGAGCAAAGCATTTGTTTGCTCCCTGCATGTGTGTGCACGGGTGGGTGAGGGGAGTTTGAGAATTCCTAATCCTGCAGCTCTCAGGACCTGGAGAGTTGTACCCCATCTGGGGTAACTGGATTAAAAATCTTTTCTCATTTCAAAGGTTTGATCTCAACAAGGGTTTGATGTGATGAAATCAAAGTGGCAGCTTGGATTTGAAAACTATTTGGATTTGAGCTTCCTGAAGTCTAGATCTGAGGGAATGGCTGCAGTGGATATGAATGTGTGGTAACTGCACTAATGCCTGTGTAAAGAAGAAAATTATACTTGAAGAAATATAAAAATATCCCATTTCTAAAATAATACCTATTCCTGTGAGAATAATAGTATGGTAAAATAACTTTTGTCAACTAATAATAATTGTGCTACCTGACTTTTACACAGACCCTCAGTGATAATAATAGAATATTTTGTCTTAACATAGGTGAAGCTAAAATAACAATAGCTACAAAATTATGTATTATATGGTAATTACTGCTATCATTTTATTGTTCTTGTCACTACCTAGTGTTCAAGGACCCCAAAGTCTTGAGAGCAGTACATTGACCTATCCCAGAGAAAGGCAGATTCCACATAATTTCGAGCAAACGCTCTTCCCTCTTTCTCAACCTCCATTCCTAACCTGCAAATTGGGGGTAATAATAACATACTATTTGACAAAGTCTTTCGGAGGGAAATGTGTTATCTACAATGCTTCAAGGCATTCACAGTCCTTGCAATGAAAGTTGCGAGTAGTTCATGCATCTTTTAAATCAAATACAAATCAATTTTGCCATAAAAGCAAATAATAATCTATGTATCCAGGTGAAATTTCATATGCACCCTTAGAGAGAGGGTTAATAAAAAGTTATGAATTTTAAAGAAACTATACACAAAGAAATTGTGGATATAACCCATTAAAAGGTAGGTACTCAGAATGAAAACCCACTAAATGTGCATAGGGCCAAAATACTTCAGCCTCGAAAAGTTACAGTAAAGACAAACATGAGAATCAATGCTGCCTCTTTTGTGATCTTTATTACCCATGTGCACTATTACGCACCGACTAAAACTGACGGGAGTTTTCAAATTATACAAGATCATAACACCTATACAAAAGAAATTATGCCCAATTTTTGTTACATGGAAAGGCGAAACATCCTCAGATTCTCCCTTCTTATAGATATTTTCTGTTTGACTGTGACAAAAACCAGAATTGTTTAGAAGGTATCTGTGAGGCATAAAAGAAATTTATGTAGGTTTCTAATGAAAGACTGTAAAAAAACTATCAAAAACACTCACCACGTATAAAATGGGAATTAAATACATCATCAACAAATCTTCCCTGATGACACTTCGGGTTCATCTACTGAAACAGAGAAACTCAGCTTTCCAAGCATCAGATTTTTCTCAAATACTGGTGCCAACCTGTAGAATCATGCACCACATATATCAGTTAATTAGAAAACCTAGCACCTTCCATTCTTACTGCAGATTCACTTTGACCTTTTATTGCTGAGTACATAGCATACAATATGTTTATCAGTATCTGTACATGTATAAATACATATGAGAATGAAATAAAGGATGTCTTCTGCAAAACTCTCAGTAAGACGAAGACGGAAAACTACACACAACATGTACTATTGGGAAAATCTTGGACAATTCAGATATACTTCTTCAGGTGGTTGAGGTACAGACTTGTGTTTTAAATATACCAATTATTAAATTTGACTTCAAAAGAAAAAAAGGAAGAACAGTATACAAAAAATAGTAATGTATTATGTGCATCTATAAACAGAATTCAACATAACAGAACCTGTGCAAGGTGATATGCTAAAGGATGGGGAAATATGATATGGCATTAATAAACATTGAAGTTTTAAAATTCTGTCATTCAATGATCCTTTCTTCTGTAAACACCAACTTTGGACAAGTCTTGACTTTTCCAGAGTGCTCTGAATATTCTATTTCTGTCCACTAAGAGTAGTTGTCTTGGTTTTGGCTGAGACGGAGTTAATTTTCCTCATAGCGGCTTGTATGGTGCTGCTTTTTGGAACTGTGACCAAAACAGTGTTGACAATACATTGTTTGAGCAATTTCTGAATAGTGCATAGTGTCAAGGAGGCTTTCTCTCTTTCTCCAACTTTTCCTCTCATGAAGTAGTCTGGGGGTGGACGAGAGACTGGGAAGGGAAACAGCTGGGACAGCTGACCCCAGCTGACCAGGGGGATATCCTATGGCATATGACACCACGCTCAGCAATAAAAACTGAATGGAAGGAGAAGAAAGAGAGTGACATTCATGGTTATGGTATTTGTCTGAGTAACAAGTACACATGATGCAAGACGAAGGCCTGCTGTCCTGGAGATGGCTGACTGCCTGCTTGCAGTTGGGAATTAGGGAATGAATTCCTCCTTTTGCTTTACCTATTGAACTCTAAACTGTCCTTATCTCAAACTATGAGTTTTGTCACTTTTGCCCTCTGATTCTCTTCCTCGTCTCCCATCGAGCAGTGAGCAAGGGGCTGTGTGCATTTCAGTGCTTATCAAGGTTAACTCATAGCACTAATCCAGACCACCTACATCTTGTCAGATGTTCTTAAAAATTGTCAGTGAGTGAAGATTTACTCCTGAGTAGGTACATGTCTAATTCTAATTCTAACAAATAACGTACTCTCTTTTTCCTTGCAATAACCTTTTATGCAGTTGAAAATTCTTATTATCTGTCCTTGCTATTTCCCTTTTCCCTTCCCTTCTCTACCCTTCCCCCTGCCTTGCCTTTGCCCTTGCTCTTCTTGCTCTTGCCCTGTTCTCTCCACCATTTTCTCAATGAGTTTGTCTTGGTTTGGTTTCTGAAGTTTCATCTACTCTTTGTAACATCTTGGAAATGATGGCTAAAGATTCTCTCTGAAATGGCTTCATCCAACTTTGTTAAGTACTATAGGATTAGTCTCTTATAGTCATACAAATATCTAATAGATTTAACACCTGTATCAAACATTATTTCTCTATTCTAGCTTGAGTTTCTGCCCTTTATTTACTGATACACTAAACTAATACTGTTTTTAAGTGATCTTTTTAAGGAAGAGTTTGTAATTAAGGAAACTAAAAATGGAATTACGCTTTTTGGAATTCTTATCATCAGATCCCAAAAATCTTTTAAAAAAATTTAAAAACTACGATTTTTCCCTTTGTGTTTCTAGTGGCTCTAGGAGAAGGCAGGGCAGGGTACTGAAAGATGTCAGGTAATATTGTAATTGATAAGCCACCCTGAGATCTGTGGTTGAATTTCTAACAGGGAAATGGTGTCAATCAAAATTCTGAGCACCTGGCTTTTTTTGAGAATTAAACTCGAGTTGATTATTACCTTAGTATTGTTAAACACTATTGTCTGTGTTAACTATGCTGTCCCTATCTGCATTTTGAAAAGCTTTTTGACAGTAATCTGTAAAAACAAATATCCTGATTTCATAAAGCTTTATTTCATCATACGTATGACATCAGTAGGCTGGATCAGGTGTTCTAGACCTGAGGAATTTGGTTCAAAAGGAATTTGGAGCTTGGTAGGAAATTCCTTTTGAATATCATTGATCTTGTGTCATAAGGCACATAAAAATAATACTGAGTTCATGATGAGTGGATGAGTTCTGAGAATGTGCTGCAAAACACAGCACTGCTTTAAATACTCCTTATGGTGGGAAGTCACATGGAGAGGAAACAGAAAACACTACAACCTTTTGGCAGAATGCCAGGGTGCTATAACACAAACTGCAAGTTTTTGTATTTAAGTAGGAAGATCGGGAGTCTAAAACAAAAGGGTAACAAGCAGTTCTGGACATCTTATGGGTAAGTACATTGTGAGATTTCTAATTATGAGAACAGCAAAAAACTCCTTCAAAAAGAAAGGTAAGAGATCAAAGTCGATTTTGTCCTTAACAATTAGTAGCACACTACATTTCTTTCTTTTCTAATCTATTTCATGCTCGTTGAATGGACTATCACAGCAGCAGAAATCCTGGGCCGTATTGGTTAAAAATAATGGAAATGTGAATGGGGAATGAGAAGCGCAATCCTTTCTCTGGTAGATCTTCCCAGTTACTGGGCATCAAAAGTATCACAGAATTCACTGAATTTAAATGTCCATATCTGTGTAGGTCACAGCATGTTATCCATTTCTTAAAGAAATCAAAAGGGAAAAAAGACCAAAAGGCCTGCCCTATCATGCAGTGAACTCTGACAGAAATATAAAATCTAACCCCCTTGAATTCATTACATTCCTTTCCTCAACTAGATTCATCTACTGCAAACTGAACTTAGACACCCAAGTCATTGCATTTAGGGCACTAGTAGCCATTTATGGTCATTACTTTTCAGATACCCCAAGCTAGAAACTTGTGTCACGATTAATTCTCTGAATCATTGAGTTGAAATCTATCTCCATATTCTTGAGCTTAGAAACCATCTAACAGAAGAAGAAAGAGTGTCTTCCTATTGTTCTGCTCCTCTTATCCCTACCATGTTGTAATAAAACTCTATGAGTACAGCAAAGAGCAGGAAGAATGATCAGAGTGATAGAAAAGGAATCTTGAAAAGGGATGTGGGAAAGAGCTATAAAATCATGGTGGAGCAAGGGAAAGGTCAGGTGGCAAAGTCCCACCAAAAAAGAAGAAAACGTTCTTAAAACTGTACAGTTAAGTAGTGAAAATCCTTGCTTTAGGCTCCTGAGGATGCAGAAGGTATAACTGTAACATGGCAAACTGAAGCCAGAAAAATCCTGCTGTACTTCCAGAAAAATAGAACCCTTAGTACTCTAATTCCTACATTGTTTCTTCATTTGTCATACATGTGAAAGAAAATCTGTAAGAGTATCAGTCTGCCAAAATCTAAGAATAAATATTTGTTGCTTAGGACAAAAACAGATTGTTGTGAAAATATGGGTATATGTGTGTCTGTGCAGTTCTCCTGTTCATGTTAAATAAGGGACACACAGTGATATTGTAGCAGCCTGGTTTCAAATCACATGGGCTGATGTGTTTATATGAGTTTTCCTGTCCCTGCCAGACTGGAAAGGGCTCCTGCAGTCCAAGCTTGCTACAGGATAACTATGTGAATCTAGCAATTACTTGTTAACATGTCAAACGGAGACACCGTGTTAGCATGACCACTCCAGTTGCAGGAGGAAAGGCTGTGTGCTCAAGTCAGCACTGGAGATGCTTACCCTGGCTCCCTTTAGGAGGTGTGGGACAGGGATGGGAAAAAAAAAGCTGATTCTGCCAACAGAAAGCACACCCAAAGTACAATCTCCTTCTTCAGCATCTTCCCCATGACCTGTCCCTGTGTGGTGCCACCGTCAGCAGCTTGCTTTCCTAACTCTCCATGATGCTCTTTCTGCCTTAGGAGTAGTGGTGAGATTGAGGGAATGGCAGCAAATAAGTAGGTGCTTTTTTTGAGCACTGGGTAGAAAAAAAGACAAATTCCTGTAAATTTTCAATACCACTTCAAAACAGGGAAACCAAGACTGACACAGATATTCGATCTTACACTTTAAATGCAGCCTGAGCTTCTTCTGGGGATTAGTATAAATACATGATTATAACATGGGTTAAGAAACATGAATGCTAGTGTTTTGTAATGAGCAATAATTCATGTCTCTATATCCTAGCTATATCCTGACAGAAAAAATTATTTTGTAGGTTGTAGAGAGTTATGTCCAGATAAAATCATACAGCACTTATTAGCAAAAAAGTATTAAGTGTTCAGCAGTGTTTAAAAATACATTAGAACCCACATATGTGTTAATTTTATTTACACATAATATAACCAAACATTTTAAGACAACCCATATACCAGCTAAGTGATATACATATTATTAAATCAATACACACTTCAATTTATTATTCGATTGCTAAACATATGGATGTATTTATTATTAAAATGTCTGCATCTGTATTTGAATGTGTAATTAACCCCAATCCTGTTTTAGTCGCCACAGGTAGTTGTTCAAAAGGGCAGGTTTTAATGGCAATACTTTCTTTAAAAGATCTGGAAAAATCAGTCCCTACAGAGTCAGTTCCTACAGAGATTACAGAAAGTGGTTGAAAGATAAAATTTTGCTTAAAGTCTCTTTAGTCCTGCCTCTTATTTAGTAGTCACAGTTATGCCAAATATCTTACTCTTTTTTTCAGCAGGGAACAGATAATAACTCAAAAGCCTCAGCCAAAACAAACTCTTTGAAAAGATCTTATGAAATCATTTCTCCTTGCAAATCCATAAAAATCACCTCGGACTCCTTATCAATAGAAAGGCTTAAAAAGGGTGCAGAAGTCATTGAATTATGATGTGCTTGTTTTAATGAAATTCCACTCCTGCTGGGATGTTCCCTGCAGATTTTCCATATTTCAGCATGGGAAAGGTTTGATGCTTTCCTGCCGGTGCCAAGAGTTAATTGAAAACATTTCAGGATAAATTCAGCTTGGGGGCCAACGCTCCCATTCCTTCATTATTCTTAACAATAATAGAGGAGTAATACAATTATTAATAGGCATGTTGTATCCTCTTAAAGTGGCAGTGTGTTTCTGAAACCGTGTCTTTCACATTCTTTTTCTTAAACAAATCTGAAACAAATAGAAGAATAGAAATCTTAGGAGAAAAGCGAGTCTGGCTGGTATATTATACCATTCATCACTTTTTCTCCAGACTGAGTATTTAGCTATTGTTAAATACAGGTAGTTACTTAAAATAAATTTTTTAAAAAAAATCACTCATCTAGACCAGAATTTCCTGAAGGTCTTCATGTTTAAAGTCTCAGCCCTGTGTGATATTACATGGTTTTCTTTGAAGATATGTATATCCTCAGTTATTTAAGGAAACTCAGAAAAAAATAGATGCAATTTTTAATAAAAATGCCATTGTTTTAAAGATTAAATCAGTTTTGAAGTAACATATTGTTCTTAGGATTTATGTTTTCAGTTTAACGTATCTGAAATAATGGGGGGGGGGTTATGCCAGAATATATTAGATTGTCTTGTTGGCCCAAGGCTACTTATATGTTATCTTCCAGAGTAAACAATTTATACTACAACCTCATGGAAAATACTTTTCATTTAAATCTTGTTTTTCCTCTGACCTAGAGTCTTGATACATTCACCGTAATTTTGTCAGTATTTATGCATTCCTGATAACTCTAATGTTAAAACTCATAAAAGCTATAAATAGTTAGGGAAATATTTCCAAAATAGTGTTTTCACTGAGCTTATTATTGTTAATGGAAAGAAAGGAAAAATGTTTACCATTATTCTCTCCAAATTTTAGGTGAAGTTTGGAATACATTTTTACCTCTTCTCCATGGTACTCCTCCCAAAACGGTTTGCAGAACTACTTTGCCATAAAGCTTGTCCACTGAAGGATCATGAAAATAGTCCAAACAAATGGAATTTACATGATTTCTACAGACTATGAGTCAAGGACATATTTGTGCCATTTCAAAAGGCTATATCTCACTTATTACAGTTACTCCTTTTTTTTTTTTCTTTTTTTAACAGAATTCTACCGGCAAAAGTCTTTGATGGGGTCCCTGCCCACTCTGGCAGCAAACATGATATTTAGAACTGCCCCAGTGTACAAGACTCTCCAGACAGAACGGAGGTAATTTAACCAGCTTTCTGGACCCTGTCTTAATCTCCTCACCCAGGGTGAGGAAGGACAGCAGGGGTAAAAGAGATTAAGGCTCAAACACTTTTCCAAACAGCAGTGCCCTGCTGATGTAGCATTCCAGAAGATGACTGAATGGCAGGTGTAGTTTGAAATATTTCTATACCCTGGGATGAGGATAGGGCCTGAGTAGAACCTGGGCAGGGTTAGAAACAGTTTCTGTCTCAGTTATCCCTGCTGCAAAACAGAAACATCTTTTGAGTCAGAGCTACCAATGTGTAACTACCTCCCTTAATTTACTCAGCAGAGTATTGTGACAATGCTGGGCTGAGAAAGCATCACCACACAATGCTTTAACTTGTTCTCATAAGTTTAACAAATTTTTCCTATTAAACTATTTGAGAAAATCAAATTTGCTTCCATGAATATCCTAAAGGCAGAATTTAGCTAGCTTGTACATACAGCTTATAGGACAGGATGCTTCTTAACACAGAGAAGAGATGGCTACAGCTCTTTCCCTTGCTTACTGAACACAGATGTGAGCCAACCAGACAGTATTCTGACCAAAATCTTCTAAAGGTAATCTAAAAAGGATCAGAATCATTCCTTAATATATTCAGACTTTACATGGAATCAGTGTGTTCTAAGATTTAGCCTAATATTGCCAAAGACTAAACCATTCAAGGTTTGAGCAGTCCAAAAGGAAGGAGATTCCAGTTTCTCAGATTTCCATATCATTCTTATCTACTTGTTTTATAAATATGTTCTCTCCACGCTACCAATACCTTTGGCATAGTAACGTGCTCTTCAACACATCCAAGCACACAGCTTTATTCACTTCAGTAGGTTTTAGGCCAACTCTTTTTGCTGCACCAGGCCAAACCCAAGTGTTAGTTGCCTGTTGATTAAGTTGATTCACATAACCTTCTGTCTTCTCAACCATCATTTAGCTGAGTAATCTTTCTCTCTAAGCATAGAAATGCAGCCATAGGCTAAATACTAACAATAGTTACACTACTGCAAACTCAGACTACCTCTAACAGGAATCAATGATTTGGAACTATGCAAACAAGACTTTACATCATAGACAGGTGAGATGTTTTGGACAAGCTATTTGGCAGATATGTTCTTTCTGTAAAATCTACACTCTTACATTACATTTTTTTCCATGGCCTCAGTTTCTGAGATGCATAGATCAACGTGTATGTCTATACTTGACTGTGCCATGTCCTTTAGACTAATTTGCAAACATATGGTATACACTGGAATACACCAAAATGAAAAATAAAACAGCATTAACAGTTTTCTGTGGACTGCTGCTTTATTTCCTGCTATAACCCACTTTTACATTGCATAAAAAATGCTCGAACGAGTTTAGAATGATGATGTAACTCCTGAAAAGAGATAACATGAAGAACATTGCTACCGAGTGTGATAGCGATTCCTACAGAATTGTAGAATCATAGAATGGTTTGGGTTGGAAAGAACCTGAAAGGTCTTCTAGCTCCAACACCCCTGCCAAGGGCAGGGAATCTTGCACTAGACCAGGATACTCAAAGCCCCATCAAGCTTAGTCTTGAACACCTCCAGGGTTGGGGATCTCTCTGGACAACCTGTTTCAGAACCCCACTATCCTCACAGTAAAGAATTTCTTCCTAATATCTAATACAAGCCTGCCCTCCTTCAGCTTAAAGCCATTCTCCCTTGTCCTATCACTACATGCCCTTGCGGAAAGTCCCTCTCCAACTTTCTTGTAATGCCCCCTTAGGTACTAAAAGATGTCCTCAGAGCCTTCTCTTCACCAGGCTGAACAGCCCCAACTCTTTCAGCCTGTCTTCACTGGAGAGATGCTCCAGCCCTGTGATAAGCTTAGTGGCCCTCCTCTGGACTCATTCCAAAAGGTCAATATCTTTCTTGCATTGGAGATCCTAAACCTATATGCAATATTCCAGGTAGGATTACTCCAGGTAAGGTCTCACAAGAGTGGAGTAGAAAGCCAGAATACCCTCCCTCAACCTGCTGCTCACGCCTCTTTTGATGCAGCCCAGGATGTGGCTGGCCTTCAGGGCTGCAAGTGCACATTGCCGGCTCATACAAGCTTTTTGTCCACAAACACCTCCAGGTTTTTCTCCTCAGGGCTAGCATGCCCTGTATTTCTGCTTGGGATTGCCCTGACCCAGGTGTAAGACCTTGCACTTGGCTTTTTTGAACCTCATGAGGTTCACAAAGTCCCACTTCTCAAGCCTGTCAAGATCCCTCTGGGTGGCATTCCTTCCCTCCAGCCAGTCAACTACACCACACAGCTTGGTGTCATCTACAAATTTGTTGTGGGTGCACTCAATCCCACTGTCCACATCACTAACAAAGATGTCAAACAACACCAGTCCCAACACCTATCCCCAAGGACAACACTCATCACTGGTCTCCACTTGGACATTGAGCCAATGACTGCAGCTCTTTGACTGCGACCATTGAGGCAATTCCTCATCCACCAAGTGGTCCATCCATCAAATCCATGTCTCTTCAGCTTAGAGACAAGGATATTGTGTGGGACAGCATCCAATGCTTTGCACAAATCTGGGTACATGACATCTGTTGCCCTCCCCTCATCCACCACTGCTGTAATACCCTCGTAGAAGGCCACTTAATATGTCAGGCATGATTTGCCCTTAGTGCACCCATGCTGGTTGTCACCAATCAGCTACCTATTTACCATGTCCCTTAGCATAGTTTCCAGGAGGATCTGATCCATGATCTTGCCAAGCACTGAGGGAAGGCTGACTGGCCTGTAGTTCCCTGGGTTTTCCTTATTTCCCTTTTTAAAAATGGAAAATTTTTATAGTCAGTGGGAAGTTCACTGGGTTGACATAATTTCTCAAATACAATGGGCAGTGGCTTAGCCATTCCCTCAACCAGTTCTCTTAGGACCCTCAGATACGTCTCATGAGGTGCTATGGGCTTGTGCACCTTCAGGTTCCTTAGATGTTTTCAATCCTGATCTTCTACAGCGGGCAGTTCTTCATTCTCCTAATCCCTTGTTTCACCTTTTGCAACTTATGCAATGTGCCTGGAGCACTTGCCAGTGAAGACTGAAGAAAAAAATTTGTTGGGTCCCTCAGCCTTCTTCATGTCCTGGGTGAACTGATGTTCTGTATCCTTCCTGAGGGGACCCACATTTTCCCTTCTTTTATTGCTGGTGTACCTAAAGAAGCTTTTTTTTTACCCTGGCTCTCCTTGGCCAGATTTACTTCTGCCAGTGCTTTTACTTTCCTAACTGTCTCCCTTGCTGTTTGGGCAATTTCTCTGTATTCCTCCCAGGCTACTTTTCCCTGCTTCCACCCTCTGTGAGCTACCAATTCTTCCAGAAGCAGCTTGTTCATCCATGCAATCCTCCTGGAATTCTTTTCTGATTTTCTCTTTGTAGGGACGCAATATGTCAGAATGCAATAGGATTGCAGAAGACAGGCAAGTACCCCATTAGAGAAATTTCCAAATTTAAGTATCATCATGCTGAAACTACAAAGGATATGCTGACAATAGACTTCCTCAGCTGCTATCACTGTTTGAATTAGAAGGCTTAGAGTCATTGCCAGTGGATGACCAGAAATTCCAGTGCTTGTATTTGTACTGTTTAAACCACCTACCTTCCTATATTTTTTAAACAACTAAAAGTAAGCAAACGAAATATACACTCACACCATAAAGTAGCAAGTGATTGCATTATTTTAGTATAAGACATAGTAAACAGGTGAGGCTTGATTTTGTATTAATAGTTGACATCTAGCAAGCCATATTTATTTACATGAAGGTGTGTGTTTTGTGACTACACAGACCACTGTAATCTCCAGACACTACTACATTAAAAATACACTATTGTATCTGCAAAAATATTGTCTATATTTACATGTAGACATACGCATGAGGGAGAAGATTCAGCTGTCTTTTATTTCTGTTGTTTTGAGGCAGCAAGATACTGTTGTGACAAGCGCTAAGGACATGTTTATAAACAAGCATTTGTCTCTTGAAAAGGAAGGAGAGGTCTCTTTTGCACTCCCAGTTTCCTCCAAATTCTTTTCCCAGACTCATCCTTCCCTTTTCCAACCAAACAACCCATTTTCCAATTTATAAATGTTTCTGTCAGACACTTTAATTTTCCTCATTAAATTCCCTTACATTTCACTATTTCCCTTGTGTTATAGTTCTTCTCTCCCTCTTTTCTCCAGGTCCTGGACCAAATTCTACTTTTTGTCTCCAGTCTCTTCCTAAATTTCCACTGACCCCTTCTCAGCTGTTTCCACCCTCTCTGGCCTTGTAGGCATGTATAACAGCCATGTCCTCTCCTCAATCTCCATGCATCACCATCTCCATTGAAATATGCCATGTGTGTTCCTGAGACTCATGTCACTCTATATCTACCCAAAGACCCTTCTGGATGTCCCATCATCAGATCAACAGTACAATCACAGAATACTGGAAAGTTATTTAATGGGACCTCCAGAGGTCATCTACTCCCAACTTTTTCTTGAAGCTGTATTCCAGCCAACACTAGATGAAGTCAGCAGTAACTCTTGCTAGCCAAGTCTTGAAAACCTCTAATAATGGAGGTGACAGAGTTTCTCTAGGAATCCTGTCTTGGTGCTGCACTACCTCCTTCATGTCCTGGCGAAGTCCTTCCTAATGCTCAGTCTGAATGTACCAGCCACAGTTTGTGACTGCTGCACCTTGTCACACCTTCTTTCTAGCACTACCAAGAAGAGTCTGCCCCTGCAGTCTTTACAGAAGTCCCTTCCTATGGATACAGGCTACCATTAAGTTCCTGGTAGCCTCTTCTCAGCTGGATTAAAGTTCAGCTCCCTCATCTCTTCCTTGTGGGTCACAAACTCTAGCCATTATGGCAGTATTCTACCAGCCTCTCAATTTTTCCATTTCCTTCCTTAACTTGAGAGAGGAATTGTCTCAAAAGTGGACACAATGTTTAAGATGCAAGGCCATGAACACCAAGAACATGGGGATGATAGCTTTCACCTCTAGCTTACGGAGACAGGGAAAAATAAATCCTTTCCAAAGCTGAATCTTCATCTTACTTCCACGTTACCCCTGTTTTCTGGCTCTTTCATCATTATTAAAGCCAGTTACCTTTCCATGTTGCCCTCTGTCATTTTCACTCTAACTTCTCAGCTAACTTCTTGATATTTTTTTGCAGCTTCGTTCTCCTTATTAACGAGTACACTGTTTATTCATTCTCCAAACCTTCTCTACACAGTAGGTATCTCCTTTTCTTACCCTTTCTTCCTCTCACTCACTCAAGACACCACTTTTGAAAGTGAATCCCTCTTTATGCAGTCATATCGTCACTCTGTATCACTTCATTCATGTATTTCTAGGTTGCCTACACATTACACTTCATCTCATGACCCATCCTACTAAACCTCAGTCCATGTATTTCCTTACTCTGGGACATATCCTTGCTGATGTATGCCCAAGGTATAGTATTAATGCTATATCACTGTGTGTTAACAAAAATATCTCTTCATGCACATTCAGCTTATACTATATTATCCACTTGACTCATAATAAATTCATTTAAAAAGAAACTTTGAAGAAAAGAGGGGTTTGTCAGTGACTGCTTTGATTTTAAGCACCAAACTCTCATCACCAGCAGTAGCTGCATAAATCATCCTTCCTTATTGTTTTATTTTTGTGCCCCTCAGTTACATTTGCACTGGCTGAATTTTGGAGGTAAATATCCAAAATATTAGTTGAAAGCTTCCTCAGAAAGCAAATCTTTCCCACATCCTTCCCTGCAGTTCCTCTTTAAGAGGTGTCAGAATGGCTGAGAGAATGAAGTGGCTCCACATTGTTTGCCTGAACTATTATGTGTTTAACATTTCCATAACAAAAGTGCCACTCGACTTCTCCCCGATTAATGCAGCTCGAGGGCTCTTGTCCTCCTTTAATAAAACATTGTTGAAATCATTTATTTAGAGCCCCTGGTTACTAGTGGGAGAATGACCATCTTTGTGCCAAAATATAGTGTATACAGTCCACTATTTTGTAGTAGATCATTCTGTTATTTAAGAAATTGATTAAATGGATGTCTTAGAAAGTATTTATGCTAATAGCACATTACTTATGTCATTCAGACAGTCAATGTGAACCTTTTCAACTGTCTACCACAGCCAATGCCTCCAGCAAAATACAGTAACTTTCAGCTTTACTGCTTTCAAATCTGTATCACACACATGAAATCTCACAGAGAAGCACTGATCTTCCTATTTGAAAACGTTTTCTGTTGCACGACTACCTGCTTCTCCTGAGGACTTGCAACGGGTATGTTACCACAGGCAGTGTGTGATGTTATTACTGGGGACAGGAACAAAATCGCTTGACGGTCTGAAGTTTTTTTCAGGGACATTTGAAGATGCAATGCAACTCAGTCACTCAAGAAGCATTTTCCATTACTCAGTTGGTGATGATTTTGTGTCCCACTACTTTTTATATGTACACTTGAAGTATCTCTCACCTTCCAAAGGAAAAACAACCTTCAAAAGGAAAAACAAACCAAGAAGCAAGTACTGGTTTTGCATTGCATTGAGGTGGAACTTCTTGTTTTACACCTGCAAAGCTGTCTGCCACCACCTTTGCAGCTCTGTCTGAGATATGCCCTGTAGATGTGTGCTTGCAGTGGGAGATCTGGCACGTCAAAAGCTCTTAGGAGGAGTGGAGAGGAGATTGTAACTAAAATCCATCATGCCTTCCAATGTGACCATGAAATGACTCTAGGCCAAACGAGTTTTGCTTATGGCCATTGTAAGGCTTTGTTTCATAATAATTTTAAAGTTATGTATGGCTGTCTGCATACATTGGTGTATATTGTTAAAAATAAACAGAGACCTTATGTTATTTCCATTGTGATTGCATACAAAAGCTTGCTGTGTGCTTGGGTGATCAGTGAAGCTTGAATCTCCCTCTATTTACTGTATGGTCACTGTCAGTTCAATGAACTGCCTCCTTGTTCTCCACTATTGTCCCACACTCCCTTAAACATTTGTCACTGAAGTGCCTGCAAAGACAAATAAACTGTCACCAAGAATTCAAACCTGGTAACTGGGAATGAAAAGGGAGCAGAACCTACTGGATTATTTTACATGAAATGATGAAAAGTTCCTTCTACCCCTGGAAGAGATAGGCTGGACAGGACCTCAGGACAGAGCACTATCCAATACCAACACAAACAAGAGAACTTCCCTTCCTGTGAAAAATCTTCCTCTGTCAGGGAATGCGAAGTCTTTTCCTTGCTTAAATCTGTCCTTGCTACATTACTTTACATTTCAAGAATTTCCATTTGTCTAAATATCAAGCAAAAGACATACGGATTTGACGGACATCAACATCTGCACAGGCTTTTTTTGGCTGGGACACATACCAATACAGGCAGCCATTTCTCCTGGAAATTGTGCTTACTTCGACAACACAGTAAAACCCACAGAGTTATTTCCTTATGAAGAGGAGCTCACAGGACAGAATTAGTTCAGCTGTATTTATTGTACAATTATTTAAATTAAAACAATCCACCTTCTGTGGAGAAAGAAGCATAGAGATGGGTCGTCCCTGTCTAGTGACGCTCAGTGTTGATTTATTTCAGGCAGATGCTTTTGACAGGAGCCTGTAAAATCAAGTCTTAAGTTTATTGTAGCAGTTAATTATCAGTCCTTTTCTAGTGCTAATGTCTTTACTCCTAACTGAAAAAAAATCAAGGTTTTTAGCTGGGACTTAATTTTTCATCAGCAACGAGTTAAATAGTCCTTGTGGGTGCTAACTGTTGACAAACTGAAAATATGTTTCTGGTCATCTTCTGAAGAAGTATTTAAGATCATCCCCACCCATTTGTGAACTCAGCACTTCGTGCAGAAAGCTGACTCTATTTACAAGTCTTAACCAACTACTCTGTCCTCCTCCTGAAGAAACAGTTTCCAGCTTTGTTTTAACAATAAGCTTACTCAACCATTCAGATTACTTTAAAAACAAACTTCAGATCGTAGCCGTGCACCGTAGTCGCACACTTATGTATCTCAACTATTTGGGGTTGGTTTATACGTGTGTGCATGTGTGCTCCTGTGCATTTACTGCTGGGCAACATAATCAAATTCACACCCTGAAGAACTAACAAAATAATCTGTCATTGAAATAACTAATCCCGAAGCAGGGATTTCTAATTTTGTTGATTTATACAACAGACAGATGTGGATTTCTGCTCTGTCAAGATCTGGTAAGATGAAAAAGACACTATCTTGCTAATCTGTCGCCCCCTCAGTCAAAGTTTATTTGTGGTAGCTTTTAAACTTCTGACTTGCCTTCCAATTACAGCCTTTAAAACGAAAAGCTTTAAATAAACACCATCAATAGAAGATAAATAAACTTTTTCCCCCTGCCTTTTTTTTTTCCTTCTTTTTTGTGAGTGCCTAGCTTGACAGTCCAAACTCAAATCCCCAGAGGACTGAGCTCTCTCCTTTGTGTTAATGTTTAAAAGATTTTCCAATGCTGGAGTTTATTCCTACTGCAAACATTTCTATTTACAAGGTCAAGTGTATCAGCACTCGACACAGCTTAAGAGTGTAATTATTTATCTAAGGGTGTTTGAGTGTAGATCAGTAGCTCTGGCAGCAAACCAGGCTTCAGCACGATGCAAAGCAACTCCTAAGAACAGTATTACAAGATCTAGTAATTGCTGATCCCTTCAGTGTGTTTACTTTTGCATTCTTCGTTGTGGGAGAAGGCAGGCTGAATGGTAAACTTTGCGTTTTGTTGCAGCCGCCTTGATGCCCGTGCCCCTGCCTGCCCCAAGAGAAGCCTTGTTCGAAACGCTTGCCATCTCTGTGTGATGTATTTCTCACCACTTGTTTGCACGCCTAGGAGCATTTCTACATGCGTCAGTGAGAGCAACGTGCCTCCACGAAGAAAGCGCCGTGCATACATACATACAGGAGCACTGTCTTTGAATTGCTTTACTCTTTTCTAGCACTGGCAAGTTACCATGCCAACGCATTATAAAATGAACAACTCATTTAAAGTAGTACTTTCAAAGCTGTATTTACTTTTTGCATGTAATTATTCATTAAAGTAAGAATAGCAGTAATTTACATCCATGTAAAGTATTACAGGCAAACAGAGATTTTTGTTTGTTGAGTGTTTTTTGGTTTGTTATTCTGTGGTTCAATTCCCGCCTCCTCCCATCCCCCCCCAGCCTCGGGTTCTGAGAGTTCAAGTGTCCCTGGAAAACAATTTAACCGCATCCATTATTTAAAGCTCCTTCTTTACTAATTTACACGTTTAGAAAATACAAAAAGCCATACATATTTAAAACACAGGCCTTTTTTATGCCTCCTATAAAAAATACAAGGTTTAAGGCAGCTCAGAAATGCGTTCAGACAATTCTAACACGTTCATAAAGTCTCTCCAAATAAGAAAGTTAACTTTCAATCTGTAAAATACACTGTACATTTGATGTTCTAGAGAATACTTCACTTAATCAGTGTTGCTGGTATCCCTTTAAACATAAAACAAAATCTGTACCTTTCCAGAAACGAGTAGCAAATGCAGCTATCTGGCAAATAGGATGTGGAATTAAAACTTTTAATTACTTTTTTAAATAAATTATCCCCAAAGCATACAATTTATAGAATTCTATATACAGTGAAAAGCGACTGGTAACAAATCCCAGTTTTAAATACTTTTTTTATATAAGATTTACCAGAGGTCAGCACCCTGATACGACGAGGCAATAAAACTTTTCAGGATATTTGTACACACATGTTCTCGAGTTTAAAAGTGTCTTTCAAAGATGGCAGTGCAGAGCTCTTTTAAAACAAAAGTTGCATTGTTCAGTATAGCCAACAACGCCGAAAAAAAATATTTTTTTAATGTTGCTAGGTTACAGAGGAAGAGACGGCTGCTGGCACGCTTTTGTTATAGGGAAGATGTGTGTGCAAGAGTGAGTGCTGTAAACCACCGAATTTATTCAGTTTTGCTATTTCTCTAAATTTAATTAATGGCAGATGTGGCGTAACCCCCTTTCAGGCACCACAGCATTACGAAGAGCGAGACGCGGCGAATGATAATCAAGTTGCTGACTAACGAGTACGGCAACGCTTTGGCAGCAAGACTGGGTTGCTCTCCTCTTTACTAACCTTCATGTCAAAACTCTTAAAAGGCCCTCACTACCAGCGTGCTATGACTCCCGGTCTGTACCGGGGGCAGCTGGCGGCCTCGCTCGCAGTCTCTGTCAGCCGCTCCGCTCGCTGGTAACACGAAGGCAGGGTGGCAGCAATTGCATAGTGCACACTCGAGAGAGACCAACACCCGAAACACGAGCGGGCCCTGCGCTACGGCCACCGCTCCAGCCACCGACTCGCAGGGCCGGGCCGGGGCAGGGGGGCGGACGGGGGCTGAGGGTAGCAGCGGGGGCAAAGGGGGAGACACGGGGAGACGGGGCGCCGGGGCGATGGGTCGGGGTATCCACGGCCGGAAGGTTTAAAGC
>VXAY01007034.1:39252-79759 GCA_013399855.1 Oxyruncus cristatus
CAGAGCGGGCGAGCGGGCCACCATTGCAGACGGGGGTGGCGGCTGCAGCCGCGGGCGAGCGGGGAAGAGCCGCTAGTAGACGAGGAGAAAGAGGAGGACGAGGAAGAGGAGGAGGAGAAGGAGCTGCAGCCCGTGGAAAAGTTTCCAAAAACTCCCGCCGGCCGTGTGCATGAGGTCTCCTCGCATCAATCCATGCACGCCGGGCCCGGGGCCCTCCAGCCCCCGGGAGCTGAAGCCGTGGCGGCCGCGGTACTAAGCAGGCGCCCGGGGCCGTCCTGTAGCCGCCTCCCGCTGCTCCCGGCTCGGCGAGGCGGCGGCGGAGGCGCCCGGAGAGGTGGGGGGGGAGTCAGTGCAAACAGGGGCTCGGACGACAGCGGATCCGGAGTGCACTCGGGGAATCGCAGGCTGCGCCGGGAGAGCTCATAGTGCTGTCCTGCTCTTCTTGCAGTTCCGTCTCATTATTTTTTTTTTTCCTCCACAAAATAAGTGCCCAGCTGTTGCTGCCTCCTCGGGACCTTTTAACTCTCCGCTCGCATCATCTCTGCACATGCCAGCCGTTCCGATCCCATTCACAGTCCCGGTTCCGCTCACTCCCTCTCGGCACTGGTCACGCTTTAGGGTGGCGAGGAGAAGAAACGTCTCTCCCCGCTAGCAAGACGAGAGCACGGCTAAGGAGAGGAGGCAGCCTTCGCGGTCTCTTTCTCTCTGGGCGACTGATGCCGCTTCTGTTGTCAACAAGCCCTGCAAGCTGCTCTGCGGATCCGTCTGTGGATCTTTTTTTCTTTGCAAGGCTTTAAATACAAAAGTGCTCTCCGAGCAGCAGCAACGTGCTCTGATTAGGCTCCATTATGCATGCATGGAAAAGCAAACAAACAAAAAAAATTAGCAACGCTTCTTCTTTTACACATCCCCCCCAGCCTGCGCTCTCTCGCTCTCTTTCTCTCTTTCTCCACTTTTTTCTCCTTTCGCTCGGCCCCCTTTCCCTGCCTCGCCACTTGCCATTGGCCCAGCCTGTTGTTGAAACCTTTTTCTTTTCCCCCTCCTTCTCTTTACGATGTGCTGGAGGGAGGGAAGGAGAGAGGGGGGCTGGAGGGCAGCTCACATTCAAAGCTTGAAAGGAAAGGCTTAAGGAGAGTGACAGCCCCCCGAGGAGCCCCTCCTCCCGTTAAGGCGGCGCGGCGGCCGGGCGAGCGGTGCTCGGCGGCAGCGGGCGGGCCGGTGCCCCGGGGCTGCTCGGGCCGTGGCGGCTCCGCGGGGTGCTCGGCAGCACCGCGCCGGGGACGGGCAGCGGAGCTCTCCGCGCTGCTCTTGCGGGGACGTTGCTTTGACACTGGTCCTGCTCCTTACAACGAGCCGAGTCAAAAAAAAAAAAAAAAAGTCTCTAGCCCGGATGACGAGTGTACCCAAACTTCCCAGTGATTCAAGTCAAGGCAGAGCCGCTTCCAGAAAGATAGGATCAGGATCAAATTGGGACCGAGTTCGCTCTTACTGAAATAGAGACAGATCTCCTGCTTTCAGTGTGCTAGTACATTCAGGGAGAGCAAAGCTACTTCTACTGGTGGTGTACTGCGACCATATAAGTATTTCGTTGCTGTGCCCTCAGTTTTGCGACTTTCCACTTGCCACGTACCCCACCGATTTTAAACTCATTCAGCTCAGATTCTCGCCTGAGGTTTTTGTGCACGGTTTCAAGACACTGACTTACACGGGTGCCTGTTGACAGAAATACAGTAGATCTCAGTATAGTTGTTTGAGACTTTATCTGCCAAGTAGTAAAAAGTTTTTAAAAATCTGTTAAAGAGTTTTCAGGGAAAGCAAAATACCTGCTGAAGTTCTCCGCTTTGCTTTGGTTATACGGAAGTAGATATAAAAATATTAAGGCACAACGAGAGGAGTATAGCAAAGTAAATAGTGGTGCATTTACCCATTGCCTTTGGTTTTCAGTGCTACCTTAATTCCAGAGCAACATCGTCTCCAACCACAAGGGGCATTGGTATCTGCTGCCTGTCAAAACTGGCGCTTTTTTTCGTCCTGAGACTATCAACTCCATCTGTCACAAAAATCAGGACATAATCTATTTTCCAGAAACTCGGGGATTTTGGAATCCCATGCGTTGTGGAATGATGTCTGTCTGAAAGTTCATGGACTGTGTAATGGTGGTGTGGTGTGGCTGGGAGTCAATATGATTCATGTTCTGAGAAGCGTTCTTAAGGACTTGCTCCATTGTCATCAAGTTTACAAGCCGCTTGTCTTTCTCCTTCAGTATAGTTTTGCCTATTCTGGTGCAAAAGTTGTTATTTTTAAATCTGCGGAAACTGTGTTTAGAAACCCTGCCTGCATCCACCCAGTTTAGAGCTGTTCCTTTTAATTTTTGTTGAATGGTGGTATTAAAAATGCCAGATGCCATTCAGGCAGGGTGCGATAAATGCACCAGCTATCTACACTGGGATCGTTCATGCATTACTGTGTAGCCTTGTTCACTGATGATACCATTGTCGCTGGTGGAAATCAGCTAGTTTGGGGTGGCTAGGTTAGAGATGGTATTGCAGGCATATACAAAATGCTGCTGCACGGTCTGATTCCTAGGGAAACCAGTCCACGGTGCAGCTAGAAAGAAGGGGCCTGGATGCTGGGGTGTTCCAGACAGAGAGAGGCTGAAAAAGGGGTCTCCAGTGGGACAGGGTCATGACTTGTGGCTGAAATGAAGGCTGTTGACTTGATGAAGAAAGGCAGCAGCTGAACTTCGGACCTCCCAGGAGGGGGAGTAGAGGAGCCTACACTGCTGACCTTGCACCCTTGCGTGGCAGCGAAGAGGCTGCTGTGGTGCTACCTGAGCAGAAAGTGGATCAGTGCCTGGTCACACTAGTCCTGACAGGCTTTCCTGGCTGGGGACAGTGTTCATTTTTTCTGCTGGTGTGAAAGGCAGGGCATGGCACGAAGCATTGCATTATTCATAGGCAGAAATTTTCACATACAGCTTTCAGTTGAAAAAATATGTTTTATACAGTAATAAGAAGACAAATGTTGACTTTGAAGTTTGGAATTATCTTGGTATCTTAAAACTGACAGAAATTTTAACAGCAAATAGCTGGCTCTTCAATTCCCACACCTTTTAGCTATCCAGAATATGAACGTCTACATCCATGATTATATATCCTAATCAATAAGTTAGCTTCTTGAAATGCTTTAAAACATACTTGTCTGTCCGTATTTAATGTGCAGGATTATACACCCCGCTTATTACAAATACAGGATTCTTCCTGTATTTGTAACTAACATTTTGGGTGAGGACTCCAGGCATCACAGTGCTCTGCTGAAGGAAAGAATTGTTTTCTTGTGTGGAACTAAACCTAGAGAGCTAACTCTCTGGCCCCACTTCTTTGATTGTGATTTTCTAACAACAGAAGTGGTTTTGACAAACTCAGCTTTTCAGTTTTCAGAGCAGCTATGAAGGTAATCTGGAAAGCAACTCTTGCTCTGCTTCACAAAGCACCAACTAAGACAATACATCCCACAACTTGATGTATTTTACTTTACATCAGTAAAATAAGATCTGCTAGAGTTCTGAATTCCGACATTTGCTAGCATTCAGCACTAGGAGTCATTTTGGCAACCAGAAAACCCAGTGTGTATCTTATCTAGATTTACTAGAAAGACTCCTGGGCACCTTTTTGTTTAATCCTGATGTCTTTCTCCCCTTTCTTGTTTCACCTATTTTCCTAACAGATCTCCTTTCCAACTCGTGTTTTCTTTAGCTCTTTCTCTGACCTATTTTTCATTGAGAGTGTTTAGAAAATAAGAAAACCAGATAGACACAAAACCAGGTGACCTTAGAAATTTAGCAGTTCACATTCAGTTGTAATTGAAAATACATGGCCTGTACATGTGGTTAACTCCTTTCAGATTATTTTTAAACACATTTATTGGATTATATTGCTTTTTTCTGCATTTTAAGAGATTTACAACTTGTATTAAAGAATTCTGGCAGGTGTCCTGTGAATTAATTTGCTGACACAATTTCAGTATGTGCATCCAGTAATATCTTAAATATGTGTCTTAAAAGGATACATAGGGAGAGAGCAATTTTTCTTCTTGAATAAGAGACTCAATTCTCTGTTAATAGTAGATTTCACCTACCAGTGAAAGGCAGCATCCTCCTATTTATGTTTCTGTAAATAGTTCTCAGAACCTTGGCATTATGGTGCTTGAGGGTCATGGGAGGCTGCAAAAGTCCTACTCATGCACCAACATTCATCCTGTAGAAATGGCCCAGTGTCACTCACAGTAGCCTGTGCAGATGACTAAATATGAACATATGCATACTGCATGGTACTTGGATTTGGTGTAGCCTCAGAGACCCTTAAATAATAACTTCTGCATTCTAAAGTTACAAAGGAAAAACCTCGTGACTTACCAGATTCCCAGCACAAACTGGGGGCAGGGGAATAAATACAATAGCTTCTCAAGTGGTGTCTGTTTCAATGGAGAAGTAAGGAAGAGTGAAGGCATCTAAATTAGGTTCTTGCTTCACATCTGGAGTAGTTTATCTTTTTATTGTCTGAGCAGGGCTGCTTGGGAAATTCATGTCTTAAGTTAGCCACCTAAACTAGGTGTGAATTCTCCCCAAAATAGTATTTTTTTCTTCACTAGAATGTGCATGACTTTCCAGTGTGAGCACCCCTTCTCCCTATTGCTTTAGTCAGAAAGAAAAATAATGAACAGGAAGGAGAGACAGTAATTGTATTGACTGCCAAGCATTTGGTTGAGTTGAAGCTCATAGCTGATGAGACTACTGAACCTCATGCTGTAGGACCAGTTAGACATTGTTATTTTGGCTCTACATTTTTAAGGTTGTCTTTGCTAGTGTTAGGTCGTGTGAACTTTACAACATTGTGGGTCCTGCGAATGTGCAGTAATGGTTAACTGCATACATGGAATCATAGAATGATTTGGGTTGGAAGAAACCTTTAAAGGTCATCTCTGATGATGACATAAAGATGTCCTGCTGTTGCAAAAACGTAACTGTAGGTCCCATGCTGAATGCACGAATACTCTTATGAGCTATAGGTCCTCGCACAAGCAAAAGAGCCAGCTGGATTCATGAATAGCACAATTTACTGAGTGTAACGTATAAGATTCTTTAGAATTGCCTTTAGGATATGTATTAACTGCAGAGTAACTATATATAGCCCTAACAATACAATTGCAGACACAAGCTTAATATCCCCACTCAACACTCAGCATAGCTGAGGATGCAAGTCTTACCAAAAAGGCATCACTCTGGGGGAGGGTGAGGAGAAAAAACCTGTCAATCTGTCCCTGCAGTTTCACGTCTAATGCTCTTCTCTTGATTAGATGCAGTATTGGGGTACTTCTTATAGCCACTGTTGTTCAAAGTGCTGGGGCCAAGTCTTCTTTGTGGGCGTGTTGTACAGAATATTTCTTGTTAGAAGATGTACTTGATTTTTACGAAGTATTTCTGGATGTCGGATCAAAGAATGAGATCGTGCAGCCTACACCTTGCTCCACATCCCACCCTCCCCTCTCCCTTCCCAGTGCCATGGCAACACAAAACATAAGACCTCTATCTGGTTTGCATGCCTACACCTGCAGGGGTACCATCACATATTGACCTTTGCCAACACCTGCCCGTGACAGGGCGTTGAAACTAGATGGTCTATAGGGTCCCTTCCCAGCCAAACAATTTCATGATAGGGTACCACAGAAGCACAGAGTATTCTGAGTTGGAAGGGACCTACAAGGATTGTCGAGTTCTGCTCTTAAGTGAATGGTCCGTACCATGGCATTGAACCCACAACCTTGGTGTTGTTACATCCAAGCATACTGCAGTGAGCAGGGACATCTTCAGCTGTATCAGGTTGCTCAAAGCCCCGTCCAACCTGATCTTGAGTGTTTTCAGGGACAGGGCATCCACCAACTCTCTGCACAGTGTATAGCAGTGTTTCATCACCGTCATTGCAACAAATTTCTTCTTTATATCTAATCTGAACCTACTCTCTTTTAGTTCAAAACCGTTACCCTTGTCCCATTGCTACAGGCCCTACTAAGAAGGCTGTCTCCATCTTTCTTGTAGCCCCCTTTTAGGTACTGGAAGGCCACAATAAGGTCTCCCTGAAGTCTTCTCTTCTTTAGCCTGAACAACCACAACTCTCTCAGCCTGTCTTCTTAAGAGAGGTGCTCCATCCCTCTGATCATTTTTGTGGCCTTCCTCTTGACCTGCTCCATTGGGTCTGTATCTTTCCTGGGCTGAGAACCCCAGAGTTGGACACAGCACTGCAGGTGGGGTCTGCAAGTACCCATTGCTGGCTCATGTCCACCTTCTCATTCAGCAGTGTCCGTAAGTCCTTGAGGGCTGCTTCCAATTCCTTTGTCCCCCAGCCTGTGTTGATACCAGAGGTTGCCCTGACACAAGTGTAGGACCTTGCACTTGGCCTTGTTAAACTGATGATGTTCCCATGGGCCCACTTCTCAAGGTTGTCCAGGTCCCTCTGGATGGTATTGTGTCTTTCAGGGGTGTCAACCACACCCACTCAGGTTGGTATCACCTGCAAATTTGCTGAGGGTGCACTCAATCCCTTTGTCTATGTCATTGATGAAGATATTGAACAGTATTGGTCTCAGTAAGGACTCCTGAGGGACCCCACTTGTCACTGATCTCCATTCACCCATTGAGCTGTTGACTACTACCCTCTGGATGCAACCATCCAGCCAATTCCTTATCCACGAAATAGACCATCCATCAAATCCTCTCTCCAATTTAGAGAAAAGGACGTTGTGGGAGACTGTGTCAAAGGCTTTACAGAAGTCCGGATAAACGACATCCTTCCCTTGTTCACTGATGTAGTCACTCCATCATAGAAGGCCACTAACTTGCTCAGGTAGGACTTCCCCGTGGTGAAGCTGCCTGTCTCAAATCATCTCTCTGTCCTCCATGTGCCTTAGCATAGCTTCAAGTAGGATCTGTTCCATAATCTCTCCAAGCACGGAAGTGAGGCTGACAGGTCTGTATTTCCCAGCGTCCTCCTTTCTACCCTTTTAAAATATGGGTAAAATGTTTACCTTTTTCCAGTCATCTGAGATTTCACCTGGCTGCCATCAATTTTCATATATCAAGGAGCATGACTTGGGAACTACATTAGCCAGTTCCCTCAGGACTCTGGGATGCATCTCATCAGGTCCCACAGACCTATGTTCAGGTTGTTCTTTTACTGTGGAAGGGATTTGGCTCCCCCAGTCCCTGCCTTGAGGTCCATCCACTCAAGAAAATATGCAGGTTGGTCTGAAACAGATTTTTAATCCACTGTCTCCTTTTTTTTTAATATGCCTTTTTTATTTGTAGTATTTACTTAAAAATTGAGTAGCATCCTTGAAAAGTTAGAGTTCATTATTTATATATGAAATAGTAAGTATCATTGAGAGATTTACATGGTGCATTCAGCAGAGTAAACATGAAAATATTGCACAATACTTTGCTAGACTTCTCCTTTTTTGAACTCTGTTCCAATCTAAACTACAAACTAGACCACACATGCTGTTAAAACAGATCTAAGAAGAGAGTAGGCCTCCAACCCCTTTTTTGTCCTAACAAAGGCAAAAGTAATGGTGAAGCCAAGAGATTTCTGGTCACCTGCTAAGCCGATTAGATACAGGTTTTAAATAACCATGTTCTGCACAGATGAATATAAACCACAGACACTGTCACTATGTGAGATGGGATAGTCAGGCCTTCGCCTTCATCCTCCCTTCCCCACTCACACCTCTCCCTTGTGATTGTCTCCAATGGGAAATCTGATTTGTCTTAGATGGAATACCAGATGGGAATTGTCCTAAGATAAGAGCACCAGGTGGGAATTGCAAGAGGAACTGTCTGGATGCTCACATGATGAATGCATTCCAGAGATGGAGGAGCTGTGATGATTGAGGTTGACTTGGTTACACGCTGCTCTGAAAATGCTGCTGGAGACTGGGCAAATTGGTCTCCCAAGGTTGCAGTCAGCTGCTGGGTGGATCCTCTCCCCAGCCAGGATGCCTGCATTGTACACCCAGCATGACAACAGGGATATACTCACTTTTGGACTAGTGAGTAAAAGTGCTGAGATCTAGTCCCATGTGAAGATAAAATTCTTAAGTAGCTACAGAGGTGCTTTGCTGCTTTGTAACTGTACACTCAGTAAGACAAAAGACTGTAAACCTCTACAGTTCTAGCTGAATCTGCTTATATTATAACGCTTAAGACATGCTTATATTATATAATACATGATATATAGATACTGTATTAGCAATAAATTCTATCATGATCATCCACAAAATCAGTGTCATATTTTTTGTGCCTTACCAAGAAGGCACATGGCACTGCTCTGCCATGTCAAACCAGTTTCAGCCATCACAGGATTATGCGAGTTCTTTGTTGGACATGTCAACAAACACACATGCAAAAGCAGTTAGATTTTTTTATCTGTCAGGTTTTTTCTGTTTGTTGGCTTTTTTATTTTCAGATTTTTCAGATGTTTATAACTACACATTCCCTGAAGCAATTAATAAATTTTTGGGTTTTTTTCTGGATATGCTTCTTTGAAATTCATGTAGTACAAATTTGCAAGAAATTGGAAATTCTGAGATTTTCTATATGCGAAGCAGGAAGAAATGAGTAACTTTGTGGGTAAGCAGAGTTGCACTCAGTATAGTCTGATGACAAAAATAAGAGTAGTGGTTTCATTTTTTGACATTTCAGATTACACCAACACAAGTGGAACATGTACTCTGCAAGAGTAATACCTAGTTTGGTCTCTTTCTTCTCCCAAACTCAGTTTCTGTGCTACAATTTGAGGATGGCCGTAGTGAAACATGCCATTCAGAAACGTATCATCAATCTGTTCAATTCAGTAGCTATCCTTGATGTATCCCACGATGATATTTGCCTAAGGCATTGTTTATACACAAATGTAGCTGTGGTTAAAATAAAACCATCTTTCAAAACAATTTAATTAAAGTAATAAAAATCTAATTCAACATAAATTGGGGGTTAACAGACTGATTTTGGGTGTGTTCCAATAGGTCTCTTTAAGCACAGCTGGCTTCATGTCAAGAAATGGTGATGTCTTTATTGAGTTGACCTGCTCTAAGTGTGTCAGACTTGTTTATGACACCTTCTTAGAAGAGTTTTATTCTTTCATTCTACTGAAACAAAATATATTTAGACTAAATAGTGTGCTAAACAAGAAGTAGGCATGCAAATATTTTACAGTCCTGACCTAGATGACCAACTCAAATATATTAATGTTACTCAATAAATAAACTAAGTGTGCTCAGGCAAAGATTTGCTTTGATTTAACTAGGCCTTTAAGTCAGTTAAGTTAATCAGTGCAACTTTTTTTATGGCCAGCAGCCTAAACTCCCTTAAGTTTGTTCATTCATTTGCTTGAAATATCAGAGGAGAAGAATTAATTAAAGTGGATTTCTGTATGGGGGGAGATAGCATGGATAATTAGCAGATTTTGTAATAGGAACAGCAGCTATATTCATGCAGGTACATGCATCTTCCTGCACTTCACCTAAAATTAAAAGATGTCAAAGCAGTTAGTAGAGTTTTACTCCATTCCTCACTACGCCCTTAACTGTGGTATTTGAATACTGGGATGAAAGAAAAATGTCTTTGTGTCTTAAAAGTTTAATTTGCAAAAGTGATGAATGATTCGGTTGCTTCCTTATTAGAGGCACAGTCTGAGGCATTTCCAGACAGACTGATTTTCAAACTGTGTTGAGCAGCTAACCTTTGAAAATCAGATTTTCTAATTTGATGTTCAAACAGGAACCATTCACAGTCATGGATAGTTTTGAAAATGGATCTCCTTACTGCAGCTAACAAAAATTTAGAGTTTCAGCTATGACTGAGAAATACAGTCAGTCATAAACTTGTCACTGTGCCAACAATCAGCATTAAAATATTGAGATGGGAAATCTCAGTAACAACACCACATAATAACTGATTTTCTTTTCAGGTGAATTTTTTTTTGATATATAAAAGTACCTGTTTGCAGTTGTGTTGCAAATGAGTATTTTGTTCTTCCTAACAAATAGCAATCATTCTCTGTGTGCGTTCTCGTGAAGGTGAGCTTCTTTCTACTTGCCTGAGGCGACTGCTCTTTTCGAAGTTCTGCAAAAGGGATGGATCAGATTAGGGAGACTGTAAAGACGAGACTGAAGTCATTACTTTTTGGATAGTGGTTAGCAACAGTGGTGCTCTAGAGATTTCCCAAACTCTGGGAACTAAGCTGTACGCAGGCATCATGCTGCTTTCTGGAGCCAGACCTAATATCTGTGGCTGGAGAGCCCAAACATGTCCAGAGGCTTACAGATATGAGACCTTAGAGATGGAAAAGAGGTTTTGGGACATTCTCTATCCCTATTGCAAGATTATGCAGTCAGTGTGAGATTAGTCATTGTGTTAAATTTTCCAGTGGTTTGTTTTGGCCTATTTGTAAGTGTCCTAAGTGATAAATTAAGGAGTTGTGACTACTTTCTTTCAATAGATTTCTTTGTTTGGAAATGTCTAACTGATGCAAATTTACCATCTTTAAATACCATTGTTTATAGCTATATTTATTTTTGCACCCAGGTAGTTCTCCAAAAAATGTTAATTGCTGTGGTATTCATAAAATATTAGACTAATGATTGGATAATTAGTTATTCATGATACCCATGCCAATTCAGTTCATTATGCTGTGGGTAGAACTGCTGTTGGTGTAACTCTGTCGAGTTGCTTTTATCGGTTGTGTGTATTCAGACCTTAAACTGAGCTGAAGCAAACTAAGGTTAGGATTTAGTATAACATTGTTGCAAATATTCTTATAAAATCCAGTCAATAGCATTTACATTTGCTTCATCCTGTTCTAACATTGGTCTTATACATCACCCCACAACTCTATTTCTTCCTCTTCATAGACTTTACCCTGTTCTGGATACCCTACCTGTGCTTATAGGCTACAAGCTGTTACATAAAGACAAATAGTGGAGAGGATACTCCCTAAATTAAGATTCATGTTTTAGGAAAAAACCAAGTAGCCTTACTAGTTTATACCATGTCCTTGCCTTCTACCTATGGCATTTGCTTTTTTGATTCAGCTGTGAAAGGGAGAAAATTCCCTGTTCACTCTGCTTACCTATTTCTTAAGGTCCAAGTTGGATTCCTTCCAGAAGACTTGCTTTCATTAAATTTGTTTCATACCAGTGGGAAGGTGCTGTAGAGGTGCTATAGAGGTGAGGCTTTGCAATACACTCCTGGTACATGAGGGCTTTAAAGCTTTTTATAATACCCTGTTTTCAAAGGGTATGTCTATTTCATAGTTGGTTTTAACCTCAATTTAACCTGATGTATGTAACTGCATTAGACATTGGGTTTTTACAGAAAAGTGGGATCATTAACTGATTGCTTGTTTTGGGTTAGCCAGGCCTTATGAATTCTGACATGTTATTTATCCTCAACTGGAGCAAATTCTCATACACTGAAAAACTTAGCAGTGTGTTTTGATGTGGATAATCTGATGCTTACTGCAAGATAGGGAATTTCCTCAAGGTGAGATCAAAGGATCATATATATATTCATGTGGCTAGTACTGATGTCCTTTAAATTTGTTCACAATTCTTTATTCCACTAGGGAATGGTTGTGTCTTTATGATAACACCTTTATGCTTGTTTTCCTTATGCCTCTGTTTTTAACCTTGCAATTGTCTCACTCAGGCCCTTTCTTGATTGCTTTTATTTTTCAGTTCCTGCTGACATTTAAGAAAAAACAGCAGAGAAGAGGTCTTCTACTTGATCATATTTATTGATACTGCTTTGGCCTCTCCAGTTGCCTTTTGCCGACTTTCTTAACTGAATTTCCCTTCACAAAACTATTTATTAAAGGCAAAACATTGTACAAACTCATACCTAAATGTATTTCTGTGAGATTTTGCATCAGAATCATTTAGATGTCACTCCTGAAATCTTTCTGTGGATTTGGGAACGTTTCAGAAACCAGGAGTTAAAACCAGGTGGAAAATTGCAGCCTGAATGGCACAGTACAAATATTCAAGGCTCAGAGCAGATAGTTCAGAGAAAGTCATTTGAATGAATTCACATGAAGTGTTTAGTGAATTATAAAAGAATGTGGCAAAATATAAGTTTGCTTGCACATCATTTGAGAACAGAAAATGGGGCAAAAACTGTCAAACAAGAAGCTTGTTGTGAACAGTTCAGGCAGTATTAGTCTTCTTTTAGGTGGAATGTGACCCTGCTAACCCTAAAGTGTGAGTTAGACCTTTGATGTTCAAGGGGATTCCGAATTAGGCAGACAGAATTCATCCAGCCTGAGACAGTAGCATGCAAGTGACTAGTGCAAGCTTTACCTTCAGTCAAATGAAGCCCAGTTTGTAATCAGTCTTGGAACAGGTTAGCTGCAGTACAATACTTTGAAGATGTGGGCAAGAGGTGGCCAGACATCTGTTTCTTAAAACATGTATTTTTAAAATACATTTTAAAAAAATATGAAGAAAGGAGGAAAGAAAATGGAGGAGAAACAGTAGAGCTAACAGGGAAGAGAAATTGCACATTTTCTTCTTCCTTGTTTTTGAATAAGGAATTAACATATATTGAACTGTTGTTATTATTATCGTGTTAACTGTTATTGTGCTGGACCATTTAAAAAGGAATAAAATGCCTTTGGGTTTTTTACATGTTTTGATTTGTCAACTCAGCAAAAGAGAAGGATTGGATTTTTTTGCAGAAAACATGAATGTTGTAGAGAAAATGTTCTGATCGCAGATGAAAAGCATCATAATATTTCTCCACTATTGGCATTTTGGATTCAGTGTAATCCCAGTAATGTTCATGTCTTCAGGATGTCTCTGGATATGAGAATTTCCATTATATAGACAGATCTACGTAATAGATAAGTTAGTGTGCTCAGACTGCACACCTGAAAAGGCACAGAAAGAATGGAAGTTGCTTCTTTTGAAACAGGTAGGCATTTATCATCGTTGTGGATGAAAATCATCCCTGTTCAAATAGCCAGAAAAAAAGTCCTGTGTATCCTCTTCCTGGAACTACAACCTAAGTGCTCAAAACTGGGCAGATTTAAGATTGAAAGGGAGTGTCTGCATGGTACATCTACGTCCAGAAAGATTTTTATGTGGGGAACAGGTATTTGTCCCTAGGGAAATCTGATGGAGATGGGCTTTGTTCATGGAACATGCTCTGGAAACAGTGAGAAGGGGAAAACTCTTGTCTACATTGGCAAGTTGCAGCTGTGTCGTGTCTATCTGCCATTTTTATCAGCAAGCATTGTCCTGCAATTTGGGTCAGTATTTCCCCAGAAATGTAAAGCTATTCCTGCAAGTTTACTTGGTTTTTCTCCCCATGAATAACACTGAATTATTTTTGTCTGACAGAGATTTTTTTTTTTTGAATTGGAACACATTAAACAAAGTTAAATTTAGTAAAAGAAAATTATCAAAGCTAGTTTTTATTTGACAAAAATACAAATGTGTTATATTTTTCCCTCAAAATTCAAATTATTGAACTGTAATGTAGTTTAGGAGGAAACAGTTTCCCCTTTAATTCATCTTAAGAGGTAGCGTAAGAGGTCATTCATTAAAAATAGGGGAATTTCCTGTACTTTACTAAATCTTGTTTTGTAAAGGTAGAAAACCAGAAATATCAAAAAACCTTTATGATATATAATGCATACTGTGTTTTCTGAACCTTCGAGAAAACAGTTTTGTCAGTGCCCTCTGCTTTGCTCTCAACCCTAAGTAATCTATTACCCACTACTACTCTTATCAGATGGCTTCTTTGTGGAACGAGCTAGTCCTGTTTCAGGAACAAATTCTTGTGCTCTATAAGGTCAAGTGGAATAAGTTTTAGGTGACTAAATTTTAATCTTTCTTCATTGTAAATCATGAGAAAGTGTACTGATTTTCATCAACGAGAATCCTTAATTGGGCCCCAGGTCTCCAGTGATTGCTTTATAACATCATAAATCATCTGTGATCCTCTTCGGAGGTCACAGAGCTTTCTCCCTATGGTTTGGTTCTGTTCTGACATTATTTCTTTCTAACTTTGTGCTATATACAGTTATAACAGAATAAATGCTTTGGGCACCTTTCGTTTTTTTCCCTGTAAGAGGTTAGTAAAACATTAGGGCTATTTTACAACATGGTGAGTGCTATTTTGCAGTGTTTCATTAGCCACAAATCCACAAGTCACCTTCAGGAATTCCAGATGACAGACTGAAGGTATTTTTGCAGCTGTTCTGTGGGAGCTTGTGAAAGTCTTGCTCTCTTTAAAGAAAAAAACCCCCAACCTGATATTTTCATAAATCAGTCCTTTTGACAGTAAAGCAAAAAGACTCATCTCCATTAAATCTGAGTATTGACCATCTTATCCATATGCCTGTGGATAATTCAAATATCATCTCTCCTGTAAAATATTTTTGCTGCAGCACTGAATGAAGTGAATGCCTTTGAATAGGATATTATATTCTCCAAAATGCTTTGAATGACTGTTCACTTAATAAAATATTGCCTAAAGCAATGCTATCTTCTGACTATTATATGGTGTTTCATGAGTTGATTTTTAAATTAAATTCCCTGCCATCTTTATGTACCAGAGAACATCTTGAAAAAATCAAGCTACAAATAGTGACTGCTTTCTAAAGGTCAAAGAAATTGTAAGGGGAAAAAAAGAAAGTCTTTTCTGAAAAGAAATATTCAGGAAGCCCTGAATATTTATATACTGATATCATCTTTAGACCTCCAGGGTGTTTCAGAGCACAGACAGCTACAGTTTTTAATAAAAGTGTTTTCCAAACTGAATTTCATTTCTCATTTCAGATATATATAAAAAAAAGATTAGTTTCCTGACTCATACTACTTTGTTTGAGTTTTAACAGTCAACGTTTGGTCATTTTCCAAAACTATTTTCTGTCCATTTTAAAAGTGCTAAGGCTTGGAACATAGAATAACTGCCAAGGACTGTTTGGAAAAATATATGCTAAAAACTTGCCTGCAAGATAGTGGAAGGGGATGGATGGTTCATTTGAAATGATGTTGGTTTGCTTGACAATGTTTTAGCATGTATTAGCTGGTAAGATAATGAATGTTCTATGTTGCTATTTCAAAGTTGCAGTTGGTTTATTCAGTATTAAGTCAGCGTGCAGATGACTCTGTTTCCCATCTGGTCTGAGTGCTGTTTTGGCAGTCCTCCATTTTGCAACCTTACCACAATGTACCAGCATCTACTCTTCTTTTCATGGTGATGAGGCACCATCTACCTATTTAAGTGGTAGTCTTGCTCACATTTACACCTGTGCACTATATCTCTGTACCATGTTTTCTACAGCGGCACTGACAAAAGAAGAGGAACTGCCTCTGCTTGCCATCTGGGTAGAACTGAAAGAACATTGACATGAAATATTTCCAAAAACATAATTAATGGACTTGGACAGTCATCCAAAAGTCTGTGGAATGCAATGGGAAATGACATCTTTCTCTTTATAAAGAGTACAAAGGCCAGGTATAAGGTGAAGGAGCAAAGAATATGAAGTCCTTGAATAACATCCAATGTAGACATGTAGGTATAACCTGGTCTTTGCCTTCAGTAACCTTTCAAGTGGTGGAATGTGATGTGACGAGAGATGTGGGATGAGGCAGCAAGAAAGTGGTAATGAACACTTCACAGCAGCAGCCACATAGCCCATCTTCCCAAATCAGATCAGTTCTCTTCTGACTGGTGGTGAGAAGTTAGATTTGCAAATGGAAGCAGCCATTTGCTTCTGCATGGCTACTAGAGCACTGCCCCTCTGTTCACATAGGCAGTTTGATAACTGGCACTGGAACTGGCTTGCACAACCAACGGTGTATGGTAACCACCATGTAGGTGCAGTTGCTATCATAATAGAATTAATATTTTGTCTGTGTTGGCTGGACACAATCGTAACCAAAAATATGGGTTGTAAGATGTCATAACTTGGGGGCAATCTGTGAGCTTGAACCCTGTCCCATGCTGTTTGTTGTCGTCTGTCTTCTACATTTTCCATAATAACTTGCCAGGCAAGACACCAGATATTGTAGGGGCCTATAGCAGTACACAGGGATATTGAAGACACAATCTGATTGCTTAGGGCTCAGTATAAAGGTGGAAGGGAAGGTTACCTTATGTCTGTAGTTCCATAAATGTCTATGCATCCAGCAGGGAGACCAAGACAGCTGCTAAATGTGACTTGAACAAGCTCCATGTGAACCACATGTGGGAGTCCCATCAGAAAAGAGGCTATGTAACTTCAAATGCAGCAATTTGTATGTAAGGAAAGGGGGAAAACTTCATCTGCAAGCACTGGGGGCTGTGAAGTTCATGCAGTTAACAAGGACCATGGGTTAGTGGAATTCTACTTACAGGACTTCAGACTTAGTGTGCACCTGCACAGGTGTGTAGAAAGACTATAAGGCATTTTGGATAGCACCCAGAGGTGGAGCTGGGAGCAGTGGGAGAAAATTAGGAAAGAAAAGATATTCTCACCTTGGAGAAAATCACTAGAGGGTGACAGAAGCTTTTCTCTTCCTGTATTTCAATTATAGACTAGGCAAAACTGAAAAATATTTGGCAGGGAGAAAGGCTCAATTTCAAAAAGGTGGGCTATGAGTTGGCTGTTTGCATTCTAGCCAAAAAGAATGAGACTGGAGATATTTTTATGTGCTGTGTCAGTTTTTCCTGGGCATTTATTGAACTTTGATTTGAAAGAAAGCAGTAAAAAATAAATATCTGATTCATCAAAGAGAGTCTATGCAACAAATTAATCTTGAGGGAAGAAGGCTCTCCCTTGAAGCAGATGGGGTAGAGGAATGTGCACAAGGGATTCCCAGGTGAGTTCTTCAGCCTGAGAGCAAGAAAATAAAGCAGTGAAGACATTTTGAACCTTCTGAACAAAGAAGTGGTGTAAATGAAGGAGAGCTCGGCCTAGTGGAAATTCCTAGGTGCTGCTGTTCTAGGTTCTCACAAAGTGGGGCTTAACTGTGCCATTCCAGATCCATGCACAGGCTTAGCAGGTAAAAATCACAGCATAATTGTGCCTCCTAAAAACAAACTAATGAGTGCAATAAGTCTCAGTGTTCTCTTAGACATGAGATGAGACAGAGAAGAAAGAGTGAAGGAGGGGGAGGAGTCGGGTTGTTCTAGTTTGGTACCTAGACCCTGTTTAACTTGTTAGTCTTCACTTCCCTACTCCTGGCTTCAGAGCTCCTCAGGCACTTTTCTTTTCATTCCTCTCCAATCACTCCAAGATCCAAGATCACCTGCATACTATCAACTTGCACAACCTGTGCTGCTCTCTTATTGTATTTGTGTACAACACACTAATTGAAGAATAAATGCACCATACATTCCATGTCAGTGTCTTCATTTGTAGTCCTTGCTCCTTTTCTTTCATAGTTCCTTTTCTTTTGTTATCATTTATACAGATAAGAAATGTCCTCAAGAAAGTGTTCTGTTGTGTTGTTTTCTCATCACGGGGTCTGTAGCAAAGTGTCACTGTGGGAGGTGAAAAAAGTGCAGGAAAAGAATGATGAACCATAATATAAAGCTCTGACTAAATAGATACAAATTACAGTCTGGCAAAGTTGGAATCTGGTGTTCTACTCAGCATTTATCTCCTATTCTGTATTTCATAAGCAGATATGTTAACTACACCTACAGTTTCTGTACATTTCCCATTATAAGGCCTGTTCTTATGACTGATGCTAAATTTGCTGAATAGTTTTAACTGTTCAGGCTGAAAATTTTCCAGTCTGGGTATCTGCTTCAAGTTGAATTTAGACTGTCTTCAGAGGAAATAAAGTATGCTACCTATATTTAAATTAATTTATTTTCAGTTTAATCTTCAATCCCACAATTTCAAGTAAGCCTTTAAAGAAGAGGGCATGTTGACCTCATGACAGAATGTTCCCTTTATTTCCTTTTCTTCCTTGTAATGAGCAGGGGAAACACTCAAACAATCCTCACATATTTGGCCATGTTTTAGGCTTTTTTGTTTGCTTGTTTTGGGTTTTTTGTGTTGTTTTGGTTTGGTTTTGGTTTTGGTTTTGGTTTTGTGGGTTTTGTGGGTTTTGTGGTTTTGGTTTGTTTATTTGTTTTGTTGTTTTTTTTGTAGTTGGTTTGTTGGTCTTGGTTTTCCGTTTTTGTTTTTGTTTGGTTGTAGGTTTGGTTTGTTTTTTGTTTGGGTTTGGGTTTGGGGTTTTTTTTTGTTTTTGTTTGTTTGTTTTTAATAACTCAGCAGAAACTTAAGAACTAAACAGCGACAGAGGCCTTCTCTGCTGACTATAGCTCACAGCAGACCAACAGGCACTGGGTACAATTTTTCTGTCCTCAATTTGTTCTTTTAGGTCTCCTCTGGGTAGGAAGTTGGACTGAAAGAAAGGCTAGTTTCCTGTTTAAAGCAGATGATGGCTTCTTCAGCCTCTGGATTGTTTCTCTGCATCTTCTGTGGGACCACCATTTGAGTCAGTCTCTTCTTGCACATCCATTAGCTGCTTATTTTTCTGGCTATCCAAGGAACACATCTGCAGGCAGGTTTTCAGAATGGCTGAGACCACACAGGAGCAAGTAAAGCTGGTTGCAGATGCCCCATACGTGCAGTATGCATTCAGGTTCTAAATACGCCGAAAGATCAAACACCAGCCACTTGGTTTTGACAAGTTTGGTGTTCCCTTTCCAGTACATGACACTCTCAGGCTGTGGGGTGGGAATAGAGAGCACTGAACCTGCAAATGATCTAGCAAAGGCATGGTAAGAGCAGCCCTAAATCAACCAAGGAGTGAACACTTACGCATCCAGTGCAGGAGCTTAAGTACATTGAATCGAATAAATTGCAGGCCCAGGTGAGAAATGGGAACAAAAGAATATCCGCCTGCATACTCAATGGAGCACAGCTTGGATGGGTCAGAGAGAGGTTTATATGACTATGTGGTAGTTTATATATAATATGGATTGGACAAATTACATTTAAAATTGGGAAATCTTGCAACTTCTCATTCATAATTCTTGAAAGCCTAATTTTCCAGCCTGAACAATCTTTTGACATAGGTGTTTAAGAATGTATATGTACAGTCTGTGGCAGCTTGGTTTCATTAGCGTATTTGGGATTTGCATTTCCTGCCATGTATGTTGTATAAAAACTCTTCTAAAATACTTTGAAACTTTGAAAAACATTTTCAGGAGCCCGTTTGTTGTGTCTCTTGGCCCATTAAGCAAAGTGCCTTGACTGCCACGAAGAAAAGAATAATTAAAACTAGGACTTGTGGAACATATCTGAAAAAATTTAGGATCACTTGCATGAATAAAAATGACTGTTTTAAAGCCCACTGTCTCAGACTCTCTGCATTTCAGGGAGTTGGTCTGCTGGAAAGCTGCTAGTTCTTCCTGCTTCATTCACTGGGACAATACACAAATACGGCTGTATAACCAGGACAATTTCATAATTTTCAAAAGTCATCATGTCTGTCCTGGACCTCGTGCAGTTATAGTTTCTGAGGAAGTTCTATTCTTTTGGTGGAGGGAGGGAGGAAATACTTCCATGGCAAGTTGGCTTTAAAATATAAATGGTGCTGTTTGAAGCAGTTAAGAGCCAGAAATGCCAGACTGAACTGGGGAGACTGATTAATGGGCAGATGATGCAATCGTAGCCATGTGATAAATTGCTTCGATATTTCTTTATCAAATGCCCTGCAGTACAATATGTCACACAATCATCACACACATGCACATAACCTACGTACGTATAGGCACATGTCTTGGGGCAGATCCTCAGAAAGCATAAATTGACTGAGCTCCTGTGAAGTTCCTTTAAGTTCTGGAGCTTTGCCATTTCTTACCAATTAAGGACTTGGCCTTTTTGTTGCCATGTATGTTCACTAAGCTGCAGACCAAACCAACGATTATTCGTCTTAGTAAGTGTTGTAAGATTCTGGCTCTTATTTGCTAATGAAAAAAATGTTTCAACATGCAACTGGGCTTAGATCCCAGTTTTCAGTCATAATCTCTATTAAAAGATGAAGGATGTGGCATAGATCACCTGAGGAGCATAAATCAAATTGTAATAGTGCTGTTGTTTTCCTAAAGAACTCAGGGAAGGACTTAATTGCATTCACATCTCCTACTGCATCTAGCCTGATGTCCTGCGTCAGTTGCATTAAGATTGAGAAATCCTTACCAGGGATACAATGCTCACAATGGTTACAGTCACTGATGTAATACTGGCGCCAGTAAGCTTTTATTTTATTTTAAAAAATACTACTTTCCATGTACTTCAAAATAGTACAGACATAAAATATTTTTTAAAAAAACAGAAGCTCTGTCTGTGTAATTTGATGCTGAGCCTTAGCAAAACAGGCAAAGTTCCAAATATTTTCCCCTGCTCAAATAGTTTAAAATATGTTTCCAAGGGTGATTTGGCTGAAGAGGCGACCACTGGGGAATTACAAGCTGAAAAGTTTTATTTTTTTTGTGAAAATCTGTATTTCTGTGAAGAAACCACAACTGCTTTTAGGCCTGGCCAGGAGCCAGAAGTAAGGTATGCTCAAAAAACATTCACTCTAGTGAACTCTCAGTAATGAAGCTGAAAGCAAAAAACCATTTTTCTTAAAACTTAAAGGCAGTGAGGTAAGTCCATTGCAAACAGAATACCTCAACTAGTATGTAAGGCCCCTGTCCCCTGCAGATGTCTGCCCACATTTCCCCTACCTTGCTTCCAACTCACACTAAATTTTCGCACTGCTAGTACGAAGAGTTGTCCTTGCACAAGCATTTGCCAGACTGGGGCCTCATTTGGTACTTATTGTTTGACATATTCAGTAGGAAGTCAGATCAACTGGAGTCATAAGTAATGCATATTTTTTGCATTATTTGCATTGCCAAGGGAAGTTTAATTTATGAACTTCTTATACTCATAGCCAAATGTTACTTCTGAAAAAAAAAGAATGCTTACAATGTTGTTGTTTGGAAAAATTACAACTATTTTTTTTTCAGGGACTGGCCCGTGGACACCCTGAAGGCAGGGGGCTTTCTAAGGCCTGCATGCAGATGTGTAACAACCATATGATTGTTTGTAGGATTTGGCTCATGCTAAGTTTGTAAGGAAACCAACTGGGAGGCAACCGGACTATCTTCTCTACGTAACACCTACACTATTTGTTTCAGTGTCTGGGCTAAGACCTTCGAAAAACTAGGTCCGTTAATCCTATCTATTTGCTCGGGCTCCGTCTCTTTAAACATCACCTACCTTCCTGAGCTGGACGTGTTTTCTAATATGCCTAAATCTGCAGTGCATGTCACCTTGTTCCCATTAAAAACAAGATAAAAACATCACAAACTAGAGCAGCATTTGCATCCCATATATGGCCAGGGGAATCTCAGCTTGGAGCACACAGTGATTTCTGACAGTCCATTTCAGAGGAAAACACCTCTAGTCCTTCTTGCACAGAAGTATTTCCATGGTTGTGGTCAAGCCTTTTTCACAATAGCCTGGTGGTTAAAGAGATTGCCCAGGAGTTGCGAGGCAGGAGCATGCACCTTCTTTTTGGCTGTTTCTCTGGCCTCATTAGTCTGACATTCCTCTCTTCATGATGGTACAGCTGTGACAGAAACACCTGGTGGCCCATATTTTCTGCAGCATTTTCATCCTGTGTGGTTTCGGAGACTTGACAGCCCATCATCTCCATTCTTTGCTTTACTGTTGATGCCAATATGCCTTCATACAAAGAGGGGAACACACTAGAAATAGCCACATTATTTTTGAAGTGCTGACCTCAGTTGAATGGGCTTTATGCTTTTAGATTAGGTGAATAATGTGCGTGTTGAAGTAGGACACCTAAGAGGTGTGTGCACGTTTAAGTACACATTCTCCATCAGTGGAGTAGTCTGCTGTCCACCTGATCAGCCTTTGGGCCTCTCGAGCCTCTCTTTTAAGACATCCACCTTTTTCTGTTCACCAGAATGGGAATTTATATACTGAATTCTGACTTACATAGCAAACACGTGGAAGTATATGCCTCATTTTTAGAAGTTAGTAATCCCTAAATTAGAAGCACTAATGTTTCCCTGAATCTCTCTCCAAATTAAGTGTTTTCATTTTGCCACTTCTCCGTTTATTTTCCTCCTAATCATATTTGAGAAAATAGCTCCTTTGTGTGACATGCTTCCCTGCAGTGAAGACCAAAGAGTGGATGAGAGGAAATCTAGTCAATTCTGACCATTTAAGGTAACTCCATGACTGATTTCAGGAGGACTTGTGTCCAGCTGCCACAGGACAGCAGCTGTGTTGTGGAAGGTAGTGACAGTCTTGCTGCCCATATTGTGGAGAAGTCAGTACTAGGAATGGATTTATACCTTCAAGAGACCAACATTAACTCTAGGACAGACTATTATCACTGCACTTTTAGTTAACATGTGTTATCGCATGGTAAAAATGGTAGGGATTATTATGTAGACTTTTGGTCTCAGGGAAATGACATATGCAACTATTGCTGGTACTTTGATCATAATGTCCTGGGACTCTTGGTATTGTGAGGCACTGAAGGGTTCATGGCTTAAACATTGTTAAAATCACTGAAGGACTTTTGTCCACGGTACCAAACTGTGTAAAGAAGCAACTGCTCACAGAAGCCCACCCCTCCCTGAATATGCCTACTGATTTGGACTGTGATGGGAACTTGAGATAAGAGTACTACTATTGACCCAGTATCCCAGGAGAAGAATGTATCCACAGGTATGTAAGACTGGAATGCTGATGGCTCAAACAGTCAAGGTGCAAGATGCAGATGCAGTATTACATCATTTAATGTAGAACTCCCCACACTCAGACTTCACTCAACACTTGTTCTTCCCTCACCACATGGGACTTTCCCTGCCACCCTAGGCTATATCAGCTTCTTCTCTCACACACATGGGACTTCCTTCACTGCCTCAGGACTTCCTTCACATACTTGAACTTCTTTCCTCACCACCCTGGGCTTCCCTTGATAGATCCAGACTGCAATAATCACTTGTGAGCCTGGTACTCACACCACTGAGAAGACCACAAGAAGAGCATCAATGGGACACTGTCAGAATCCATAGTGATATTTTTTCCTGCTTAATCTGTCTCTCTGTCACTCTCTTTCTTTTCCCCTTTCTCTCTTTTTTCCTATTCTTTCCATTTCTCTCTACCTCACATTTACCGTTAAATAAGAATGAGTACTATTGATTATGGCATGTGGTCTCATTTGCACTTTAATGCAGACAGAGGCATCTCTCTAATAATTTTTAGGAATTGGATCATAACAGATATGCACACCAACTTTTGATTACATTTTACAGCTTTCTCTGCTCTTTTCCTGTGTCTAATTCCTTTGTGAGATAAAAGACCAGAAATATGTTTAGCTGTCCAGGGAATAGCCATGATGCCACAATGAAGATAAGAGAACATTTTGCAGCCTCCTTTGAACTACCCACTTGATCAAACATTGAATAATTTTTCATGTGAAATAATTTTATTTTGATTATCCTCCATTAGCTTACTGAACAGCTGCTTTTCTTTATATTAGTATTTTCACTACAGGGTACTTTCATCTCTTTCATCTCCGTTCTTTCATTAACTTTTATGATTTGTTCCAAATAATATTTGATAACTGCCTTACTGAGACTGTGTGGGGAAAACAAAACAAAACAAAACAAAACAAAACAAAACAAAACAAAACAAAACAAAACAAAACCAAACCCAAACAAAAAACTGCCAAAACCTAAAATAAAACCAAAAAAACCCCAACAGTAAGAAATAGCAAAAGCGTTTTAAAAGGCTACATATGTAAATATTGCCAGGGCTTTTGACCATGGTGGTGTTCTGAAGACTGATTCTTGGCATGCCTCAGTAACAGCTTCTAGGATAAAGTAGGTACTCTCTTCTCTGGAGAGTTATTTAATGAACTCCTCGTTTTTACACAACTGGTGCAATGAGTCCCTTTCTCCTCTGTACCACCAGCCTCCTACTCCATGCAGACAGACTCTGACCTGAACATTAACATGTGCATGGGATAGCACAAGTCAAACTTCTGCACTGGCATTTCATAATCAAAGATCACTTGCTTGAAATCTTTCTCCAAGTAGATAATATCAGAAGAGGTTTGTCTAAATTGTGTGAAGAGTCAGATAGTGAAGACAATGGATGGCCAATGGAATGCAAAGATTCCTCTCCACCACTGCTAAACACAATTTAATAATCAGAGTGAGCAAGGAATTTGTTTCATATCTGCTACCTGCTTTATTAAAAGGTCTGATATTGTGGGAAGTAATGAATAGCCATTCTTGGTTTGCTTTTTCTACAGCACCTGTGACTACATCAATATACTACTCAGACATTTCTTTTTTCAGGCTGAAGGTGTGAGGCTATCTAATCTCCACCAATTATTCCCTATCAACAAAATTACACACATTAAATTACTTTTACCTCATAGTAATTGTCTTTCAGGAATATCTAATGACTGCCACTTATTATTTTGCTGTTTGAACATCTTGATAACAAAAGAGAGGGAGTGTAGAGCAGGATAAAATGAATTAAATTTGTGTTCAAATGAGGCAGAACTCCTCAATAGGCCACTGTTTTTGTAACGAGAATCCAAAAGGCATTTCCCTCTAGAAGATATGGCTGGTGTCACCTTTAGTTTGTGAAAGAAAGAGAATTCAGCTATGTATGGCATCGTGTTACCCCTTCTAAAATTGACTGCTGTCTGAAAGTCACTGCTGGGAGCTCAAGTAGACAGGTAGCTCACAGCCTTTCAAAGAATTTGGCTTCGGCTTCATCGTTAATAAAGTCCTGTGGATACATGTATTACAGCTGATTAGCAAACAACATGTTTGCATGGAAACACTAGGTATCTGTGGGTTATTTTGAAATGCTCCTTCAAACTCTGTATAACTCTACGAATAGAACAGAGTTTAAATTTTGTAAATCCATACCAGTAATAAATACATAGGAAGTTTTGCCTCTTGGTAGGGAGTTGATGCTGGCCCTTAGGAGTGAACCATATGCCTATTATTCTAGCTAGTATTAGGCTTAGTTTTTAATTTTAAAACTACATTGACTGCAAATGCGTGTTAGGCTTTTTTCCAGTTAATGGATGATAATTAATAATTAATTGAAATAAATAAATTATAATTAATGATATACACAGTTAATTTTTAGGAAACAGTGGAGCTTATCCTGCATGTGTTGCTGAGGATGAAATATTTCAATAAATCAAGTGCAGTCATCATCACAATTTGTTTTCCCTTTCAGCATGGCAAGTACCTTAGCCCAAAGCCTGTTCTTTAGGGGGTAAATCTATTCCATGGTGTATTATACTGGAATGTGCAATAAAAACAAATTATTTCATTTGCACAATCTCTAAGAAAACTGCAGCTGCTCGGCTGCATCAGTAAGGAAAAAGCACTTGAAAACTTCAAAGTGCTGTGGCAAGTTCCATCTGCCTTTCTACCCATGAAACCTAATAACTGTGTCTGCTTTATTCATCAAGTAACCACTGGTTGCGTAGGTAGCGAATCATGCCATACATGCTTCTAAGAAATGGAACATTAGGGAATCTGCATTTTATATTTGTGCTGAAGGTGTCCTGAACCTTCAGAGAGAGAAGAAACACTTGAATTAAAAATGTAGATTTTAAATGTGAGAAAAAAGGAGTTAAAACTAATAAAATATCTAATCTTTTTACTAAATTATACTTCACACAAAATAGGAACATAGAATAATTTGAGTTGGAAGGGACCTTTAAAGGTCACCTAGTCCAAACCCTCTGCAGTGACCAGGGGCATCTTCAACTAGACCAGGTTGCTCAGAACCCCATCCAACCTGGGTGTTCCCATGGGTGGGGCATCTACCACCTCTCTGGGCAACCTGTACCAGTGCTTCATCACAAATAAAAAAACAATTGCTTACCTTGAAAACAAATATAGGATATAGCCAAATAAGTCTAAGAAAATAAATAAATAAATAAATAAATGAATTTCTGTGATTCCACATGTGAGTATGTGCTCAGCAGAACTACAAGGAGTGCCTTCAATCTGTTTTTCAAAACTGTATATATGAATTGTAAGACTGCATCTCACCTCCAGATTTGATCCATGTGGGATCCTTAGCTTAGCTGCAAAATGAGTGTGACTCAAAATTCAAAAAAACACTTTTTCAGAAGGGGTAGAACACTTGTGAAATTCTAAAACTACCCAGAAATTGAAATCTTGTTGAAACCAACTCTTAAATGACTGCAGTGTATACACAATTTAGGAGAGGACATTAGAGTGCACATGACAAGAACTAAATCTTGAACACCACCCTAGAAAAATAACAAAAATATTTTGTAGCTTTACTTGGCAAGTATGGATTCTTCTTTTAGAAGATGCATGGTAGGTATGTGAGAACTGTCATTTCTCTTCAGAAACAGTTCAGGAAACTTTCATTGCCTTTTGTTTTTGAGCACCCAGAGAGACATACCCCAAATTGTCTGCATTCCTCTAAAATCCTATGGGCAATTTCCAGAGGTAACAAATAAATAACATCTCTGTATTAATTTTTTTACTTCCATTCACCAAAATTAAAATAGAATCTTTTCAATAAACAGCGTGAAAACACAAAGTGTTCACATGGAAACAGACTATCATAAGTATTGCCAGTCAGAAAACTCTGTACTCATTTTAACAGTCTTGAGACCAATGGTTGAGCCAGGAGGTTTGGTGAAGCTTTCTAAATACTCACAAACTCCTGGATTTTATTTTCCAATGGTTGAACAGATTAAGTAGCAGTTAAAATTCAGGCCTTATTTTATAATTCAGAATTATTAAATAAAATATTAGGACCAGCAAGACAGACATGCTCTGATAAATTGCATTGTACTTTTATTAGGTTAACAATGTGTCAGCTTTAACATGGGCTGTAATGTGATCCAGCATTGTGAGATGCACCTTTTAGATTCTGACATTTTTATTGGTAAGCCTGGAATTTTTGCTGATTTTTTCAAAATTGCAATTATTATTAAGAGCTGAATGTATGCAGGTTATTTAGCAGGATTTTTTTACAAAGTGACAAGATGCAAGCTCCTGCTTGAAGCTGCTTTACATGCCAAATGAGGTTATGGACAGTCCAGAAGTGGGAGCAAAAGTCAGTAGACAAAAGGGCTTGTGTCTTAAGGTGCTAGTCTGGAATTTACCTTTAAATCATCCTCCAGCTGTACTCAGACAAAAATGTACTGAATGTCAGTCGTGGATGTGCAACCAGTGGTATTGCTGGTCTCTTGATACTGCACTATTTGGATATGATGGATGTGGAGAAATTTAATCCTTGCAGAGGGAATCAGGTGGCGTTGTCAGGAGAAAGAGTGCAAACAATTTTGTGCTGGAAAAAGCTTTCCATTTTTGTCTTTTTGTGTCAAAAATGTTATGATCTCCAGCTGTTCTGTGTTAAACACTAAATCTACCAGGGAAAAGAATCTTAGGGAAAAGGTTAAACATTGAATAGCAGTTTCTATTGGTTGGATTATGTTTAGATCACATAAAACATGCTAAAAATCATTTCCCAGGCACTGTGAAAACATCTGCTTTCTGGATTAGAAAGCTTGATGTTCAAATCCAAGTTGGGAAAAAAACCCCGACAGCCAAAAGCTGTTTTCTTTAAAGGCTGCTTTCTTTGCTGCAAACAAGTGAATTGAGTGTTTGTGATATCTTCTTACTATCCCAGAAGTCAGTCTGAGCAGACAGAGAAAGGAAGCAGATGTCCTACAGACTGAGACACTGTCATGTGAAGAACAATATAAGTAATCTTCCAAAAAACAATTATTTAATTTGGGCTTTCCCTTATGTCATCCCTACACTAAACCCAAATGTTTTTCTTTGTTCTTTTAAATCCAGAAAGAGGACTGGAAGTGTCTGGTTCTTTGAATTTCCACTGACTTTTTAGCATCGTATATCCCTTTTCCATCAATTTAGGGAATCTCAGCATTCATGCTGTCAATCTTATGTTTTCCTGTATGCATCATAGTTTCTCTACAGGTATTTTATTGGTTTTCTTTAGCAATAACACCTCACTCTGGGCCATGACTCTCAACTTCTTCAAACTATGAAAGACAGTCTTACTGCAAAAGCTGAGTACTGTAGGTCAGTAGGGAAGAATTTGCTCTTGATAATGCTACAAATTCTTGTGATTTCAGCATTAACCTTTTAATATCTGTTGTTTCTTAAAAGGCCCAGACTTCTAAATGTGTTCTTATTCCAAGAAAAAAGAAAACAAAAAACCAAAAAAAAAATCTCTATTCTTCTGGTAGCCTAGAAAAAAAAACTCCAAACACTTTTAAAGTTCCCCCAATCTATTTTTTGAAATCTGGTAATTTTAAGCCCATCTCGTGATTTTGGGAATGACTCACAGCTTCTTAATTTTAGAAGATCAGAGAACTGTAATGGAATGCAGAAAGCTGGTTACAGAGTGTTGACTCTTTTTGTCTTCAGTGGCTGACTTGCATAATTGGAGACAGATGAAAACATACTCTGGTCAACATTTTCAGAGCTGTTTTGGGGTCAGACTTGTGAACAGAGATAGCTGAAAACATCTTGTAGTTACTTTTTGGTAATTGTTTTTTGATTACATGTTTGTGAAAAGTATCCCATTGTTTCACCAAAAATATATTTCATGCTGAAAACATGAACACCCAAAAGGTTTTGTTTTTTAAACTTTTCTCTAAAGGATATCCAAGTAAAAATTCTTAAAGCATGTGGCTAATTTTTTTAATGTGAACAATTGAGTGCTGGGTGTTCTGTAGCAGCTACAGAGGTGTTATATGTCATCGATAAGAGACTAAATAATCATCTAAAGAAATCCTTCTATTTTCATGAAAAATTCCGTCTATTCTCCACAAATTTTTCTTTTGTTTCTTATATTCAGGAAACAGTGCTATTACCTGCGAATTACACTGGATCTGAAAATATTTGCTGAATGTTACTAGAATTACCTGCTCATGGATTATGCATGCTGCAATGCCTAAGCAAGAGTCACTACTAAAGTGGAAATGCAAAGTCTGTCACACATGCTACTGGCTGAGTATATGGAAACCTGGAGCATACACTTGGTTGGATCACCCAGATAGGATATGAATATCTGTGAATATACGAACTCCAATAGACTCAGATGGAGAAGAAGCAACCCGTTACACATTGCAGTAGTCACAAATTTTTGTCTAGTATTTGATCAGCTCTGTGGTAAAGTTTCTTATATGAGTTTATCCTTAGCACTCATTCAGAAATTACTTGGAATAGGCTGATTGCTTCCCCTTGAACACACAATCTACTGCACCAAGTAGTTATACCAGAAATTTTATGTGAGGGGCATATGATGACCCTATTTTGCAAGGTTAAATCTAGTATATTGCTGAAGACCTCTGAGTCTTAAGCCTTAAGAAAGCTTTGGTAGAGAAGACAAGGAGAGCTTAGGAGATCACAGTTAGGTTTCATGACCTATATTCATGTGTTGATAATATACCAAGAATTAATTTGCTTTTATATTTTGAAAAACCCAGATAGATGAAGACAAAAAAATATTACTTACACACAGAATAAGTTAGGTGGATGCAAAAACTTTCTATTGCATGAGATTTTAGTAGTTGATGAAACTGAGGGTGTGTGATAACTTGGCACTTTTTAGTATCCTGGGAATACAAATAAGAGTCAGTTGCACAATGGTGCTTGGCCAGGGCTGAGTAAAGCTCAGTGTCTGTAGATTCTGAACCAAGCCAAGGCAGCATCTCAGTTTTGGGGATGTAACCATCAAGAGACGTAGAGACAAGTAATTCCATCACACTTGGCACAAAGGGGACCATGCACCATCTCATGCAGATGGTAGCATTTATATCATAATTGAAACCAGAGCAGCCAGAGGAGGTTACTTAGCCTTTGCAAAGTATCTCAGTAGATGATTAATGAATTAAGGTAGCTTATGATTTTCAGAAAGCTATATTATATATTATATAAATATTATATCTTTATTTGGTGGCCTATCCCAAGATAGATAATTATGTTGCTGTTGACCTTTTTGTTGTTTTGTCTTCCCTTTATCCTGTTCATGGCCACTTTTCATTCTGTACCCTTTTTATGTCTCCTTCTCTTTCCTTTGTTACCCTGAGGCAGGTAGAATGAGGGTCCCCATGGAAATGAGTCATGCATTGCTTCCTGTGTTTCATCTTTCCCTGAGCTGAGTGTCTTCATCCTTCTATCTGAACTCTATTGGTTAAATCATATTTTGTTGGATAAAGCCCAAGTCTCCAGTAAAGCTTTGTTTGCTGAAAAGCCTCTCTGTGATGCTGACTACTCTGGTTGTTCAGTTCCTTGTAAACAAAGGTTAAGACTTCTGAAAAAGGCATTTTTTTAGACAAAAAGACAAGAAATTAGAAAGATTACTCAAATTGGTAATAAGAACAAGTGGGGAAAAAAGAAAATCTCAATTCCCTGATTTCAATCCTATGTTTTTCTCTAATTCAGTTTTGTTTTTCTGTAAAAACAGAAAACTGATTTCACATTGATTTTCATGAGAAGATTTAGGATACACAGGAAACATTAGCATCATAACAATACTGATTTTCTTTTTCAATAACATCAATTGCAAGACAGAAGAGGACATCTTGATGTCTTTTCTTGCAACACACTTGTTTTTCTCAGATTTTACTGGAGTAATTTCATTAGTCAGTTGTCTTCCTACTGGCTGTTATTTAGCTTCTCTGTCTTAGTCTTCAGGTACTGTACTACATATGTGAAGACTAGTCACATAATAGAGAGTTTGATCCATTTTTGGACAATATAAACTTTTAAAGAGCAAAATATGAATTACTGGAATAATTATATTCTTCGTTTTCAAAATTTGGGGTTTTTTTCAAACACAGTTTTTGTGTAAAAGTAATTCTGAAAGGAATGCAAATGGGATTGCAAACTAAAAGAAGTCCCAACATGGTATAGCTGCCAAATCTTTATGCAGTTTTTGTAGAAAAGATGTGTAAAGTAAGAAAAGACACAAAACAATAAGGTGATGGTTATGGCATCAGTATCCCCCTCAAAATTGTACATATGCAGGTACAGCACATTGTATTCCCAGCATTCATCCAGTCGACCTGCTGACATTGCAATCCTTCTCTGTTCCTGAGTTGCCAAGAATAGGCATAAACACTCCAGTGAGACCCAGGTAACTGTAGATTTTAGTAATCTGAAAGTTAGGTACCTTGTCCAGCATCCCATCCATCTGGCTCTTCCTTGGCTCTTTTGTAAGCCATCTCTGCTCTTTGATTTCTGGGGAAATGCAGAGCACATGAACATGAGCATACAGTTTTGAATATATTGGCCCAATCCTTTGAGCTCTGTGCAGATGTCTAGACCATCAGAAATTGTCCCATGCCAGCTGTGAGGAGCACTTCTTTTGTTTGACACTTCCTTGGTCACACCAAGAGCAAGGTAAAAAGATCACTGGTAATGGTGTGATAGAAACTATTAAGAAACTGCATCTATCAGTGCGAAGTCTGAAGCAGTGCCTAATAATGTTATTTTAATTTTTCAGCTGTTGAAAGAGCTAGTCCATCTTCCAGTGGTTCAGATGAAACACAGGTCCTCCCACTGACATAGACAGGAATTGGTCCAAGCCTGGAAGAAAACCCACCACAATAGTGTGAAGGCAGCTGAATATGGAGCTAATAACAACTCTTGATGGATATGCAGAATCAAAAGAAAAGTATAAAAGGAATGCTAAAAAAGAAAAGCAATTCTATCTCTGGATTACGAAACAATTGTTATATTGGGTGAATGTTGTTATTTTTATTTACAGGAATAAAAGTTTCCTGTCTCAGTAATTAGAACAACCAGACATGTATAAACCTGTGTTTCTTTCTATACGTTGCTTCTAAAACTGACTGTATAACTAACTTTGTGATTTAGAGAACGACCAAATATGTGTTACTCCTTGTGTGAGGGTGAAGTGTCTTCTCAGTGTCTTCTGTTTCACACCTCATGCTTACTTCCATCTTTGTTCCCTCCACACAGACCTGGCACTTGCAGCCCAAGTCCCCTACTTCCTTTCTTCCTGTTTGCAAATCCTCCCATCACTCAAAGCACATCGACTTGGCAAAGGGGACTTGCTCTTTAGCTGCATCTTCTCATAGCTTGAATGTGTGACGGTGGGAACTACCAAGCCCGGTATCACCCTGGCCTGTCAGGGAGGCAGACCCAGCTCCGAAGTGGGATTAGGAGCCATCAGAAGGGGGTCAGAGCATCCTATAATACCATCATATCTTCTATCAACAGCCTTTGACGTGTTTATATATTTTGCGAATACTCTGATGTAGCTTGTATTATGCTTAATTTATGTGGTATACATGAAGGATATATAAAGTTAAAGTGCATATTATCTGACATTTAAAGGATGTTTTACCATGGCAGCAAGTATTGAAATTCTGAAATGCTCGTTGATGTAGAAGGCTGCTACAGATACAGCTTTTTCCAAAACGGTTATAGCAAACTGGTGGTGTTCAATTTTTAGACATGCTTTACCTTTTCAAAGGGTGAGGATAAGGACCAAATATTTAACCTGGTAGCTTTCTAACAGACATAAGCTGGAACCATTCCAGTCCACTTTAACCCCTGGACATAATGTTTACTCACTAGACAGGCGAATGCCAGCTGTTATAACATGCACAGCTCTGCTCCAGCACACTACAGAAGTAGATGTATTTATACAAGCTTGAGGGTTTACTTACAGATAAATAACACACGTAAGATGATGTTAATAGACAGCTAAACTGTGGAAAGCAGAGCAAGGGAAAAGGATCCATGTTTGAAAGCAGTCAGTTTGCAAAATCAAATCTGCAAGCAAATTTCTGATCTACTCAAAGAGAAAATCATTGGAACTTAAGCAGGGCTTATTTCCAGTGTGTGGCATCTTTGCCCTGCAGTTCTGTTTGAGATGGTCACGAGCCATGTCAAGTGCAGAATTTAAATTTATTTACTCTTTTCCTCAGAGTATGTCCTAAGTCATATTTCTTCCTTTAACCCTGCATGGTTCCAAGTATGAAAACAAAATATAAACCAGCATTTTTTGCTGAACTTCTGTGATAGTTCTCACTCAGTCAGTCTAGCTTCGATACCTTTCTCATTTCTGTCTACTCATGCCTACTCATCTCTCATCTACACAGCCACCCATCTCTCATTCTGCCTGATCTCCTTGCGCACAGAGAAATCTGCTGGGATGTCAGCTTCTTTTGCTGCTAACTCTGGCCTTGGCAACCTCAACACCTTTCCAACACCATGTACCTGGCAATGTACTCATCTAAAGCTACTGTGTAACCAGGCAGCTTTCCTGCTGCCCGAATGCTGGTAACCTCATCAGATTGCTCTGATTTACGGATGTACGTAATATAGATCAATATGTGCAATAAGCCTTTCAAGGAGCCACACTTATCAAGCCCATCAAAAGCTTTAGCTCTCTGATTGTTCTCTGAACTAAGTATTATTTATTCCTCTGCCAGACTTGGTTATTGAAATCCCAGTTTATGGTATTTTCCTATTAAATATATAGGAACTGAAATATCTTAGCATTTGGAATGCAAAAGTATTGAACTACTGGCAGACATTAGATATCCACTTTACAGTGGTAGAAATTACTCTGGGTCGTTGTTGCTGTTGAAAGTGGTCTTTCCAGACTGAAGAGAGATCTTTTACTAGAGTGATATAGTCAGAAAATGACTAAATCTGCAAAATTTTCTGGTGACATTAACTAGCTATAGACCCATTTGGGGTGATGGGAAGCATTGTCTAATACCCAATACACGGGGTGAAGAGATTTCAGGATAATCTTCTCATCATCATACTTACGTTTCCTCCTGTGAGTATTTCAGGCACACCATCTTTGACTAGTTTCTTCTCTGATGAAATGAGGTCATGAATAGACCTCTGGTATTTCACAATTGAGTTGAAAGGGTTTACATTTACAAAGTGTTTTGAACATGAATGTACCAAGTAAGGAAAAATACAGCCAGTCTCACCTTATTTGTTAAGTCCAAAATGTGGTTTTCTGCAATTTCACACCTATGTTTATGAGTGCACAGTTACATGGGGGAATAGTTAGCCCTGAAAGTGAACAGCAATTTTTTCTCTAATGGCAACAGGAAAACAACAGTATAAAAGCCATTAAATGCCTGTAGGAAGAGAGTATCAAGCTAACATTGTCCATCTAGACAGCAAAAGTCAGATGCTGCCTGCCATCAGTCCTGTCCACTTCAGATAGTTAACACAGAATAGAAATTTAGGTGGATTTATGCCCACTTTGGTGAGATCCCTATAAACATTTTGACCATCAGCTCAAACACTGCAGGCTGTGGTTTCCTTCCAGCTCCTAGACTGTAAGTAGTGCCCATTAGAAGCACGGTCATGCTGGTAACATTTCTCAGGGATACAGCACAGAGAGGGAATTGTTTTTAAGAAATCCTGCATGTTAACAATGAAATATGTTGTCCTTTGGTTTGGGACCCAATGCCATTGAGAGACAAAAATTTGCATTTCCCAAAAAAAGAGAAGGCAATGCCGTATGATCCCAGCAGCAGAATCAGCTACGACCTTCTTTCAGATTTTTGCTGCAGCTAATTTCAAATGTACAGCCTTAGGTCAAAAGGAGGTTTATGACTTCTTGTGATGTCACTCTCTACAGAGGCTTGCTGAAATCTTTGCAGCCAAAGGTAAGCTAAGGGTGAGAGCAGTTCCTGGTGGGTAAGCTGGCAAATAGATATTAGCTCCATGTTCCTGGATGAGCAAGAGGCAGCAGTGGAATGGGTGAGAGGGAGGAAACCCTGCTTGTTTTTTGAACTAAAGTGGTTTGCCCCATCCTATAGAAATGCTTGCATATTAGAAAGGGGATGGACATATTCACAGGATGAGTTCAGTCTTTACTTAAAGCAAGGATTCAGTTTCTTCATTAGATCAACGGATTTTCCATCTTTTAATTTAATACGGAATGAATCAATGGAGAATTTCTATTCATGTAGAGGTTAGAGCGAATTAATACCAAGTCCTTTAAAGAAGCATAGTATTGCTGTTTGCATATCACCCTACAGAGGTTTGCAGGCCTCGTGACATGGTGAGGTTAGGTTCTCTTTCAGTTTTCATACAGGCTGGGTTTTTTCAAGGCTAAACTTGCAAACCAAACAGTACTTGTGTTATTATTACCAATACCTTAGTAAGCAATGTGCAACATTTAGAGGCATTGACTCACACATTAGTGAGGGCAGGGTGTCTGGGAAGGGTTAGCGTGCAATAAGTAGCTGTAACTGCGCCAGGGTTAAATACTCATTTCCACCATCTTTGTTTCCAGTAGCATTTTTTTTATCTCAAGAGAATGTGTGAGAGGTGTCCTGGAGACCAGCTGATTTCAGAAGCTTTTGAATGAAAGCGAGGTGTTTCCCATGATCTATGTTCCACGCTGACAGGATTCAAACCCTTTTGTCAGACGGAATGAAGTCAACGTCTTTGCTCCCAAAGAGATGGCTCCATAGTCACAAAAGCATCTTCCTCAGAGATTTAGACTGAATCATTTAGCTTAGAGTATAAAATTAGTTTGTAAAGCAGGTCCTTTAAGATATTCAGCATTCAGAATCTCAAAGAAAGAGTTTTACAGGTTCTCTGAACTTGCCAGATTTAAAATGCATTGAAAACATTCACCTAAACCAGTGCGACTGTAAACCAGATGGCTGAGGGCCCCTTAGTTCTCCCATTGCACACTTTGCTCCTCAATACCTTACTAAGAGAAAACGCAACTGCTGATTTCTCCGGTCTTAAGGATGGAAACTAAATAATGCTCAAAGTCAGACACTGATGTAGGTTTCACTAAATAAATAATTGTAAAAAGTTACCTGCCATATTTAGTGTTGAAAAATGAAATGTATTGAGATGCTAATGGCAAACACTTAGGTTTGGGCACATTTTGTTGAACCAATGCTAGCTTCATATGCAAGTCCAATTCCAGGAGTGTGAAAAAAAAGAGACTTTCTGCAGTACATAGGTAAACCAATCTGCTACCCACGTGCTCTGCTAACAGTCGCAGCCAGCCAAGGAACAGAACTTAACTGAACAGATTAGGCCAAAGAAAGCATAAATGCAGAATTCAGGCAAATTACAAAAAATTGCCCTCATTCAAGCATACCTCTCATTTGATGTCTAGGTATAAGCTGCCCTGAAATGTCAGAATTACATTTGAAAGATCTTGGCAAGCTTGTGCAGGACTTCATATGTGTCAAGAGGAAATACAATGTCAAGCCACTTCACTTGAACACAAGCTGGATGTTTTTGAAATTCATCATATCGAAGCCACCACTTGCTTTGCATGTCTAGTCAGAATAACCAAATGATACAATGGTTTCTTTCTAAATAAACAAATGGGGCTCATAAGCTGCTGAGACTTACTTTTGAATACTTGGGCTCAGATCCGATCAGCTGCCTCTGGGCTCAAACAGACTGCCCTCTATGCTGGCTGGCAGGAAGGAGATTTTATCTTTTGTGTGCTTAGGCCCCCATAATTGCATCTCACTCCTGACTCCTTCAAAATAATGAGTGTATCCTCTCCATGGTTTGCAGAACACATGCAGAGGAAATAGCAGGACTGCAAGCTAACTGGCACAAAAATTCCAACCAGATGATGGAAAAAGTGGTTGTCAAACTGAGAGCTCTTGAGAGATTTTCTTCTTCTGAGAGAAATGTATATAATCTAGTAAATAGCCTTCCCTGGAATCGATTGAGCCTATCTTAAGAAAGCTGTTACTTGTTATTCTAGTACCATTTTGCCAAGCACTGTTTTAACATACACAGGAAAATTCCAGTGTATAATATTCCCCCTTTATTGGCAGGCATGTAAAATTTTGGAAAAAAAAAGAGGGACAAAGAGCCCAAAAGCAATAAATGACACTTTGGAGGGGGGAAAGAACCTTATAAAACAGCATTATTTTCCCAAGGTTTTTATATTAAAAAAAAAGAGGTGATTAAAATAGTTTCAGAAAACTAATGCTTGTTTTGCTGAAATTTCCCTTGAAATGATGATGTTTTTTCCCCACTAGTCCTTGAAGCCCTGCAGGTTTTACTTCAGCTCCTTCAGAATACCGTGCATTACTCAGTACTGGAACAACGTATTTTCAGGCCAGATTTTCAGATGAAACATCAGTAAATCATTAAGAACAAGGTACAGTTTATGGTGTTTGTATTTCTTCATCTCTGAAAGCTTTCCGGCTTAATTAACATGACCACTTTCAAATATAGCACTTATTTACCAACAGTAATTCACCAAATACCTCTGACAGACCAAGTAAAACAATTTTCTCAGTTGCTGAGATAAAATTATGGAACCAAACCTGCAGACTGCATAAATAAATCTGCCTCTTTCTAGGCCCAGGGATCAGCACTAACGTACACCAACTGATGACTGAGCTCCCATCTAAAGTTCAAAGAAAATTTCCTTAGCAAAGAAACACATGAATGGAGTCTGCTGTGAAATAGCACAGTTGGTATAAAGTTTCAACACAAAATCTGTTCTCAGGCTGTTGCCATACATGCCCAAGTTGCCTTGTCTGCAGTTGGGCACTCTCTTGGTTCACCTCAGTCTTCGGGTGTATTGCCACCTGCATCTTGTTTTGCCTGCATCCTTGGTATCCTCATTATACAGCTTTTAAAAGGAAATTTTATGCAGAATTCTACCCTTTCTACCTTGATTCACTTCAAGAGTAGAGAAGACTTCTGTGAAGCAATTTCAAAAGCAATTTCAAAGCAATTTCATTCAGAGGAAAAAAAAAGAAGCTGGGGAAAAGATCGGTGCTTCTTCAAAAAAAATCAGCGAAGGGATTTCTGTGGATGGATCTTGAAAGGCCATCTGGTCTGTTAGCAGTGCACCCTGTCACTGCAGCCAGGTTCTTGTTCAACCTGTTTTTAGAAACCTGCAATAATGATATTTCCACACACTTGGTACATACTATTGCAGTGCTTTACAGTCTTATTGCTAGAAAGCATTTCTCCAAACCCCTTAATGTCTTGGTATAACTTAGGCCTTTTTCTTAACCTAGTTTCCTTTTACATATTTGAAGAATACATTAACTAATGTAGCCACCTCTTCTTTGGAGTTAACACTCCCTCTTGCTCAGTCTTCCTTTGCAGTCAGACTCTCTCTTAGTGATCTTCACAATGCCTGGACTGCAAAACCCTCTCTTCAGAGCTTTGTGTCCGTGCTGACATGCATTTCTTATCATCCTCGGCTTCTTTTCTGCTCTACTGCTTCTCAGCCAGTCCTCTCCCATCCTGTCATTGTACAGCTGCACCTTTGTAATGTAGAAAATAATGGAGTTCCACTAACCTATGATAAAACATGTTTTCATATTTCCTGGTCTGGACAGAGAATATCCCAAAGAGCATTGTAGAGGAGTGTGCATTGCTTCTCTGCCCACCTTCAGACCTTGTGTTTCTCCTTCATGTTCCTGCTACAAATATTGTCATCTTCTGTCAGTTTGGAATGTTGTAAGGGATAAGAAACCTCATGATACTTCTCCTGTGACATCTTCATTACAAATCCATCTGCCCTAACAGGGTTAGTAACGAGTTTTACAGCTTTTCTTTTTGAGCATTTGGGAATGCTTTTGCACTAATATCAGGCCACCTTCTATCCTGTTTTTGTCTGACTGCAAAGTTTCCACTAGGAAACTGAGATGATTCAGGTAACAAATTCTCAGACTGGCCTACTAGTTATCCTGTAATCTGGAGAAACACCTTCTTTCCAAACTCCAAAGGTGACTTAGCAGTCATTACCCATGGCTTATAATAAAAAGAAAGGAAAAAACTCCCCTCTGATATGTTTGTACTCTCATTAAACCAGAACTAAATGACTGTGAAACAGCTCAGGACAAAGATAGCAATATGAGGAAAGCACTTGTTTCAGTGTCTATGTTAAAGTAGGTATCCCCAGTTCTTCCACTTTTTTCAGAAAACTTACTTTGAAACTGTTTGGCTTACAAAGAGGAGAAGAAACTGTTTCATAGCTTAGCTAGTGGATTGCTAGTGAAACTTCCTGCACTCAGGCATTTTCAATTCCACAGCCTATGCTGAAGAAGGATTAGGAGCACCCGTGAAAGAAGAGAATTCAATGTTATATGTTGCAACAGCATCTGACTTTTTCTGGAAAGCTTGTTTTTTTCCAAGCTTGTTTTCCTTTGAATTTTGAGTATGAAAACCTCAGTTTCAATGCTTTCACCACTTCACTGACAAAAGGGGGTTTTTTTCCCATTGCTTTTGGATTTTCCTCACTATTATTCTGTAGTGTTGCCTTGTGCTTGATGGCTTTCTGTTAAAGCCTCAGATTTTTATTCTCTTGAGTTAACTAGCCAACTGCTTCTAGGAAAGAATGAATAATTGTTGTGAAAATCTAGGGACATTAGGCATGCTCTAACTTTTGGTCTACAGCCAAGTGGTTATTTGGTTTCTTGCCTTTGGACTGATTTTGTTTTAGTCTTCTGCCAACTTACATTTTATATTTACCAGAGAGAGGGAGAGTCACGGGTCACTTTGAATAGGTGCAAAAGTTGGATGGAAGAACCTTCCATTACAGTTACCAGAATAGCTACAGTATACCCCTTGCCACCATAAATGCCTACACCTGAAAGGGAAGAAACCCTACCCCATTTTGTAGGTGAAGACCTGGAATCCAGGACAAAGAATTGAAATCCCTGATATCATGCAGGACTTTAATTAAGCAATGAGAAGTCATTTCCATGTCTGTGGTTGCAATGCACTATGGCATAATTTCCATTTGAGATGGAGCATGTCTGAATCCTTTTATATCCTTTCACAATCTAAAACAAGTATGTCCAATAGTGCACTATAATTTTTCAAGGTACATAGCAGTAGCTGTTGCAGATGCAACAGAAACCCCTGCCTGTTGTGGACTGCAGTCGCTTGTCTGGAGCACCCAAAACTCCAAACCCATGCCCAAGTTTGCTCAACAAACACTTTTCTCCCTGCATGTGGATTACTTTCACTGGTTAAACAGCATGTTCCTCCTATTGAGGTATTTTTCCAGTGGGCTTGCTGTAAAAAGCTGCTTTTTTTTTCTTTCTTTCTTTCTTTTTTTTTTTTTTTTAAATCTATTTGGCTTTGGATATTTTTAGTGTATTTAGGTAGATATTCAGTGGATATTTCCTTCAGAATATCTGGCTTCCTCACATGTTTCTGCAGATTTTGATATGTTTCCCCCAAACATTTATATTTTGTTTACTTATTTCCTTCCTTTCTATTTTTTTGGTATTAAGTTTAGATACCATTGAAAATTTTACCTATGTATTTGTGGTACAATGCAGTGAGCACTATATTTTAAAGAAAATATTTTCATTATAGCATATC
>VXAY01007034.1:81154-94852 GCA_013399855.1 Oxyruncus cristatus
AAGAGCATTTTTCTATGGATTGATTTAAGTTTATAATTAGGTGGGAGAAAAATGTAATAAAAAGTTAGTATTTGCTTGGGGTTTGCTTTCTATTTTGGCCAAAAGAACAAACTCCTCTAGCTATTTGTGAGACTTCTGATCTGTTTTCACATGCTTCTCACTGAGGAAAGCAGCCACAAAAGCTAATCGTTATTCATCAATTTTACTAGGGGGGCATCCGAAGCACAGCTAAGACAAGGTATCTATCAAGAGCACCAAGAGTTAGGTAGTGTACGAAGAGCAGCAAGCAGGGTTTCTTTGCCCAAAAGGAACCAGAATATATTGGCATTAGTACGTTAGAAGCCTTTAGTTTTCCATTTCCTTCCTCTGGCTTTTGGTCACCATTTATAAACCTTTCAGGCTTGTTCTGTGTCACTTGATCTAAAAGTATGTTGAGACAACTCTCACAATGTGTATGAATGACAAGAAGGGGGCTCTGCAACCGAAGTGGCAAAGTGGGAACCATGTTTTTTTGTTTCTATGTATTTAATGAATATAAATATGAGAATAAATATAACAACAAGTTAATTTAAAAAATAGTAAAGATACTTTATGGTGATGTTGCAGTTGGCATTATTTTTCTCTTTTTCCTAGTCCAATATGAAGGCTCACTCAATAATGAATTCCACAGGTTTCTACTGTTTTAACCAGTTTCCTTGAAGTAAGGCAAGGTGGTACACCACTTTCTGACAAATAAGGTAATTTCTCCTTCCCTTAGAGTCTTGGAGATGGAGTTTTCTTCTTTGAACACAGTTAAATTATGGTACCATACCACGTTCAGCCACTCAGTGAAACTGAACCTACCTGTGAGTTTAGCAATAGCTAGAGATTCCCAGGGTACAGTGGTACCAGCACCACTGATGCTTTCCTATCTTTGTCCCTTTCACTCAGAAAATTATTAGCACAATAATCAGGAATTTTTTTATATGTTCACAGCTTTTAATGTGATCATTTTTTTGAAGACCACCACACATGAAATACTTATCCAGGGGAAGAAACCTGTCCATGTGCTCCAGTGAGCTAATGTGGCTTTCTAATTTCCACGAAGGCTGTCAGATGTCTCCCGAAATTATCCAAATCATTAATACTGATAACATTTACCTTCTCAGGTTACCAGTTCTGCTTATAGTGTCCCCACCAGCCATCCCCGGAGTTGCTGCAGCTCACTGCTTCTGTCTCTTTGCATATTTGTCCTTTGCCTGATTCTTAGCCTCAGTATTGGCAATTTTAGCAGTTTCATTACAACAGCTGTTACATTTGATACGCTTTTCCTAAAAACCTCAGCTGCCACAATCTAGAGAATCCATATAATGTCTGTTTTCACTTGTTAAGAAAAGAACATTTGTATCCCTTATGTTTGCAGAGAAAAATGTGGAAACAAGCAAGTGAACCTGAAAAGCTCCGAAACCACAAGATGACTGAAAAGGGACTTAATAAAACAAACAAACAAACAAACAAACGTATTACTTTTAAAACAATATCATGGAAAGTTTTTTCCAGTCCTCCCTCATGGTTTTGGTATGCAGTATACTTAGAGCAGATGCTGAGTACAATTCTTTGTAATTATGCTAACAAAAAAAATTAAATAGAATAAAAATCCCTTTCTCACTTAGTGCACTGTACATTTTCTTCATCTGATGCACTTTGAGTCAGCCAATAACATTGCACAAAATACTGCCTGAACATAAATATATTTACAATTATTAGCTCGCTTTTTAGAAGAGTGGAAGAAAATGGCTGTATTATTTGTTGTTATGTACAAATTGTCAAATAGCCAGATGAATAAAAAATAAGTTTTAGAGAACCAAACAAAGATGTCCAAGGATTTAAAAGCAAATGACTCCATGCGGAACGTCAAAAGGTTTGGCAGCCCTTGCACCCAATATTAAACAAATTTTGATTAATTATTTTGTCCATTATTTTCTCTTATTTAAATAGTAAGCAATACTAAGATTAAAAAGTCCTGACATAACAGTGCAATTTTTCAAGAGAGGCTAACTTCAAAAGACTTGCTGGGAGATGATGAAAGGATGAAGCAAACTTACAGGGAGTCAGCTTCCAAATTCATCATTCAAATAAAATTATAACTGGCTCTGCAGCTCTCTTTTGAGCATGAATCACTGTGCCCAACTGCTGCACAGTTATCCCAGATAGAGAGGTAGGGCTGCATGGGGCCCCTTCATGGTTCTGCAGGTCTTGCACAAGGTAATGAAAGGGCTCCAGCAGCATCTGGTATCAGTTTCTCTTTTGCTGTGGCAAACTGCTGGTGATATAATCAACTCTCCATGCCATTTGTTTTTTTTTTTTTCCTTTGTAGTCCTTGCAAGAGGTTTCTCTCTCAGATTTTTGATTTACTGTTGGGTTATTTCTTTGTAGTTTTGTGATAGTTCCTGACAAATTCTCAAGTGCTTTGAAGATCATTCTTCAGTGATGGTTTCTTGGGTTGGGGGGAACAGAGAGACCAAAGTTCTGATGACTATGGGTCAACCCAAAAGAAGAATGATGGCATTAGATACAGGGGGATGCAAAATTTCACCAGAACCTGAGGCCTTATGTATCTGCTGTGCGCTCCATGAGGAAGGGAACAATGTAAATTCCAGATATCATCTTGTCAGCCAGGACACAGGCTCCTCTTTTCTGGGTCCCTCAAGAAAACAAAGTGGATCAAGGTGTTGAAAGCTGGTTTCTCTTATAACAGTATACTTTGTAGCTTTTTCAGCGGTCTCAGGATCTCACAGGTTCCCTTCACCCATGTATATGAACATGTGAGTTCGTCTGCAAATAAAGTCTGTGCTTTGATAGAAGTTTCTTCTTTCTGGGCTGGACCCATGATCAATATATGGCTTTTGCTCTTTTTACTTCCTTTGATTTAGTGTTTTGGAGCAAAGGTGATGACAGACACCACCACAGTACAGCACTTTTATTAACAGTAAATACTGTTAATAAAAGTTTGTTCTCAGATCTGGAAGACCATGTGGGAATTGTTTACTGTGTTCATTATGTTACCCTCCATTTGGCCAGGAAAGGATCATCCTGTACACCTAATTGTAAGCCATCTCAGATGGCATCTGTAATAGTCTTAATGACACCTGAAGCCCTTTTCTAGCAGTCCCTGTTTAGAAGATGCCATTGTCCTCCAACAGAGACCTGTGAAGAGTGGAAAATCCCACCTTCTGCTCAAAGAAATACTGCCAGGCCCTTTACCTTATACTTGTCTTCCCTTTTCTTTCAATAAAGAAGGAAGAAAAAAGAAAATGCCTACAGAGTTTATTTCATACACCTACTGAAGATCTAGAGGAATTGACACACAGCAGGCCTCAATAAAATAAGAGATTGTTTTTCTGACAATGTAGACGCAGCCAGAAGAGAGTTAAAATAATAAACACAGAGGACAGAGGAATTGGTGGCCACTGAACAATCTCCAGTTCAGAAAGCTGCTCTCTTACTGAATCTTGGAAGCCTTGATGCTATGGCAGATAGAGGATCACCTTGTTTCCCTAAGTTTTTCTTTGTAGAAACCTGGGTGATTAACAAGTGGGTCAGATGGAGCCTCCCTGAGACTCAACATCGCTGTTCTACTCCTTGATACTTCTGTTTTGGCCAGGGCTATAAAGAAATGCTGAACATTTACACAGTACTTTGCATTCTTTCTGCATGAGGTTCCTGCTTTCTGTGCTTTCACACATTTCTGTCTTGGTTACAAACTTGGATTGCGATTTTTTAAGTCACTTGGGATGTTTCAGAGAAAGAAGCCCATTGAATCCCTTAGAGTCTTTTCAAAATGTCTATCTAAATGTTTAGTAGTTAAAAACACTTATAAAAAATGTCTTGTAATTGAAGACTTGGTCTGCTAATCAAAGGTCTCACGAGTTCAGGTTAATGCATGTCTAGGCCTAGTATTCAGACACAGACTCTAAAATAGTTTCCACTGGCTACTACGTTAAGCAGGAAGACAAGAGATGGCTTTTCTTTTTGGGCAGATGGTTGCTCCAACATCTTTAAACTCTGAAGCAGATGTTGCTAGAAGTGGTTCAGCCTCACTGCTCCCAAACCACTCCTCAGAGGTGCCTATCCAGTGCTGTGTGCCAGCCTGCAAACAAGGAAGGAGCCATTAATCTCCTTTTTGGCTGCTGGAGGGCAAGTTGGATGTTAGCTGCTACCCCTAGGAAGGGCACTTGTCCTCCTGGCCTGGGGAGTGTGGGTTGGGAATACATTAGCAAGAGTACAGGAAACTTTTGGACCTATTCATTCACATGACAACTCATGGCAGGAATTAATACACTGAAAGGATTGCTATCTTTACAGGGCTTCTTTTTAATGGAATAATTTAATTTCCAGTGCCCACAGTTGCCTGGAATGCAGTTATATTTTGCCTGTAGGAATGCTGAGGATTTATGTAGCACACTGAGCAATAGTAAGGGAATAACATTGCTTTGATCTTGTCTTGAATTTTATTTATTTTTTTTTTATTTTACAGTAGGTGATGATAGGGAAGACTGTATATCCTACATTAAGAGAGGCAGTCACTTTCCTTGTGTTCATTTTCACATCATATCTTCTTCAGTTTCAGTAGATGACCAAAATTGTTTTGTTTCCCTTTGTTGTATGATCAATTGACCAATGTAAAATCATGAAATGCCTTTTCAGAGAACAAAAGGTAGCCTGTTTCCCACTGATAAAATAGCTGTTTTAGCACCTGTAAATCTGTTTTGCATTTAGTGGAAAACTTTATTCCATGCTGATAACAGGATCAGAAAATGGGCTCTGACAGCATGTTGTGATTTTACAGTATCCAGGGGTAAAACTTGAGCTAATTATGAGCACATGGCTTTCAGGAGTCATACTTTTATATTTAACTCCATAAATCTTGCTAAGTGAAATCCAAACCTATGTCTACAGCATTTGCTAATCATTAGGTTATTAATTGTTTTTGCTTCTTGATTCATACAAGCTGGGAGTGTTTGGAGTTTTGTTTTTAAAGTAAGGGCTGCAAAAAAAAAAAAAAAAAAAAGAGAAGGAAGTACTTTCTTTTCCCCCTGTAACTTCACAGGAGGTGTTTCTGCTGAACTACTGAAGCTAAGAAACCTGTTGGCCTCCTAAACAAAGGCCTCTGTAGAAGAGTTTTTCAGCACTGCAATTTAAATGGTGTCTAGTTTCAGCCCAGAATACTAAGGTCATAATTTTAGACCATAGATGGCTCTCCCAGATGTCTTTGGTCAACTTAATCACAGTTTGCCTGAAGGTTGTGCTTTCAGGTAATCCATCAAGGCATAATAGTAAATCAAAACCTTCTTCCAGCTCAATAAGTAGCATATTTTTAGTTTGTGTTAAGACTGATATTGGACAGGAACTTACACTGATTTAGAATATTAAGCACTATTACTGGTTACTCTCATTTGTTACAAATACTTTTAGAAAAGTATGATTTGATAATTGCTATCAAAAATTTGTTGTGGAGTTTTTTAAGCCATAATTTAAACTCAGATAGGAATTACTATACGGTGTTTTCAAACGTTAGTAAGCATTAATACTTACTGTTTAAACTACCCACTGCTTTACTCCACTCTAGACAGAGTTATCATACCTAGGCCAGATGCTTCCATCAGAGTGGACCTCAGATGCAGCGTTTTAATTAACTGAGTGTGTAAGACTTTTAGTTGTTTACAGAAGGCCAAATCCTGAAGTGGGATGGAAGTACGTCTCTGAAGGGGATGGAGGAATTGTCGGCATCCACAGGCAGTCCTCCAAGACAGAACCCTTGTTCCTGTTCAAGCAGGCTTACAAGGCAAAGGGGGAGGGGAAAACATCTAACACATGGAAAAACATAGAAATAGTGAGATGCCAGTAGATTGTCCTGTGAGAGTACCCAGTCTCAACCTCAGTTGTTTGTACTTTGGGAATTTGTTGTAACTTTCATCTTCTGATGAAAGCAGACATGATTTTTGGCCTGAAGAGGAAAAATTGATTTGTGGGCACCTGACCCAAGCATGAGAATTAAAAGTGCCAGATATTAAATCCAGCGAAGTAATGACCCTTCATTGTTCATGTCAAGAGTAACAAACACTGTATCTACTTGAACCACCATTTTAAGTAGTTGGATAGCAATTGCAGAAACTGGAACTTGGCCAGGATGCTGAGTACGGAAGGCTTGTGACACATGCCAGGAGCGCCATAATGCCCAGCTATGCTATGACCTTGTTTTTGTGCCTTGCTCAAAAAGGAAGCAGCAGCCTGTGGTGTGTCCCATTGTCACTTTCAGTAGAATATCAAGTGTGTGTGTTGAATTGATGGTGTGACTCTTCATGTACGTACATACCTGCACGGAAAACCTTCAATAAATTAATGTAACAAGCACAGGGAGAGTTGCAGCTCCAAGACTTCAAATTCACTTCAAACTATATTTACAGTATGCACTGTCAACAGTTGCCCTGCCAAAGCCATAAATCATATCTACAGGGTAGACTAAGTACACCTCTTTACGCAGGACATGAGTCTCCCCTTTGGATTTCTCAGCTATAATACTGAGGGACAGAGGCTTAGCTGGTGTAACTCAGCACAGCTCCAGGGCAGCCAGGGAAGCACCGGATTTCTATTAGCTGGCTCCCAGGATAAAGACCAGAGCTAAGGACAGAAGATGAAAGGCAAACCCTGTAAAAACATTTTCTGAAACCTCTTGTGAATTAGATTTAATAACACTGCAACATCCAAGCTTCCACTGAACACAAAAATCTTTTTGCTGGAGATTAAAGTGACAGTTTAAAAAACCAACAAGATACAGAAATACAAACTTCTGACAAATTAAATTATCCATTAATAGGCTAATTAATTGCAATGTTTGTTTAATCTCCAAATTCCATCATGAGCTGCAGGAGTGCTGAGCTTTTATAGATTGTGGCGGTGCAAAACACATTCCATATCCAAGAAAATCTTGCCAAAATCCCTTGCGATACAATTTCTTTCTTTCTTTTCTTTCTTTCTTTCTTTCTTTCTTTTTTTTTTTCTTTCTTTCTTTCTTTCTTTCTTTCTTTCTTTCTTTCTCTCTCTCTTTCTCTCTTTTCTTTCTTTCTTTCTTCTTTCTTTCTTTCTTTCTTTCTTTCTTTCTTTCTCTCTTTCTCTCTTTCTCTCTTTCTTTCTTTCTTTCTTTCTTTCTTTCTTTCTCTGTTTTCTTTCTGTCTGTTTTTCTGTCTTTCTTTCTTTCTGTCTTTTTCTCTCTTTCTTTCTTTCTTCCTTCCTTCCTTCCTTGCGTGCTTCCTTTCTTTCTTTCTTTTTTTTCCCCTTCTAATCCTTGTTTTGCTCTGGGTGTTCATAGTAACAGTAACAGCTGTCGAACGTGGCTTCAGGCTGTCTGACTCCCTTGGGAGAATTTATGTGTTTTTCTACTTCCTTTCCTTATTAGGAGGCAGGAATCTGCGACACCTATTAGAACAAGTATGCATAAAGGGTAATGACTGTGCAATTTATTAGTGGTCTGTTCTCCTTCAAGCAAGCCATCAACCATAAGTACACAGTTTGTGCCAGCGATCACGACTAAGTACAATCTTGCTGTGCAGCAGGTGGGCAGCACCACAGTTTCACTGCAGGGAGAAGTATGGCTGGGGAGGTCAAATGCTGGTCTGCTTAAATAAACATCTTAATTGACTTTCAGTGAAAAGAAGAGGGTTGGCGTTGTTAAATGTTTATCTTGAATCCCCAGGTAAGACAGACAAGTATCAGAGAGTCAGATCATGTAATTTTGTGCCAAAGTGGTTAAATTCCACCAGCAGAATCCTGTGAGCACTTCTCAGAAGGTAGTGTGCCTGCAGAAGGCTGTCCAGAGTAATGAGCTAATGGGAACTCTTTGTGTTCTGATATATTTCAATCATGTTCACTCTTGTTTAATAAAATTCTTTTGAAAAATGAAAGTTAAGATTTGTGGTCTAGAAGCTAATCACAGGTGACAATGACCAGCATTTTAAAAGAGTGGAGAAGTCAGTAGATTCCACCTCACTTTTGAAAATGAGGAACCTTGATTTATATTCCTTATGCTGGAGTACTTGAATGCAAGGGGTTTCCTCTGTCCAAGTTTGGGAAAATTCATATCTGTCCTTTATCCTCGTCCCATCTTTAATGCCACTTCTGGCCACTGAAGAAGAATCCTGAATTTATTTAACTATGACTTGGCCTGGGTATTTGTAAGTATACTGCAGTCCCTTGTACAAACAGATAATTTTATTGGATAATGCTCTGGCTCTATCATCTAACAGAAGTTCATGAGTAGGAAATAAAAAACAGAGATCCACATCCTCATCTCCAAGAACTGGACCAATCATCTAATAGAAATATTAGCAAAAGCAATCAACTTCAATGGCAAGATTCAGTCCAACCAGTATCAATCTGTATTCCAATAAATGTCAGACCCATTTTACATTACTATAGACTAGGGGGTGAAACAGTTGCCCTGAACTGCTGCCATATAATCAAGAGCAGGCTCAAGCACATTGACTCCACCAAGTGCCATACATCAGTAAGAACAGCAGGATACTGCTCATATTTTATTGGATTAGGATATTCTAACAGCAATTCTGTACTAATTAATATAATAATATTTTTATATGCCTTGAGTATTTAATTACCTGTCTTATTGGTAGGCAGTTGGGAGAACTGGCAGCAAGTGACAAAATCTCAAGCTGAGCAGAAGATCTCTTTTTTCATCACAACATCTTGCTGGTTTGGTGTCATGCAGCCCATGTATTGTCGAAATGAGAACAGTAATGACAATAACACTGAAAATTCAAATTTATTAAACTTTTTCCTTTTTTAGGAGAAGCCCTTTGGAAAATACTGTGATGAAAAGATATTAATGTAAAACATTAAAAAAAGAGATTAAAAAAACCTGTTGAAAAGGCAAAGACAGGCAATAGGGAAGGAGAGAGGATCGTGGGAAACCAAATGCTAATGAAAACTGAGCACATATAGCACAGGATTTTGCCAGTTTTTGGAGATTGTTCATACAACTATAACAATCATCAGGAGCAACATTTGTTCAGGCATTCTCACTGATTAAATCTTGGCCTTGGAGCTGAGAGCTAAACCTGCAGGCAGCAGGGATAAAATAATTGTTTGATCTATCTAATTAAGAGTTTGGATGTCTCAAGATAGGTAAAGCAGACAGGTGCCATAGACATGAATAAGAAAGCATGCAATGCAATAACAAGAATAACAGTTCTTTCTGGTTGTTGAATGGAAGGAAAAAACTCAGTCCCACCAAGGCTTCATCCGTAGCATGGCTGTATTACTGGATTATATTTAGAGTACCGCAGCAAGGCATGGCTAACTCTGCATTTTCAGGAGCAGTAAGGCTTAGAGTGCACTCACTCTGCATTACCTCTCTACCAGCCCTTGCACATCTCTGCACAGTGTCACTTTTGGATAGGCTGTGTACTGTGGGATATGTGGGTCCAGACACCATATCACTTATATCATAGAAAACCTATGTGTGCCCTCTCCTTTTCTTCACCCCTGCTGCATAGAGTGCCCTGCCATATGGCAAAATCTAGCACAGACAATGTGTGGATTGCTTTCTTGGTGTTGCCAGAATATCCCATTTTCTTATGTACCACTTCAGACACCACGACTGTGTGTGTTTTCTTAGCACTATATAGCTGTTACGGTTAAGTGCAATAAACATCAAAATGCGTCTTCATTCTTGAGGGGATGAATGTTGGAGGAAGGAAAAGAAGGTCAGTAAGTGATCTTGAGTTTTCACCAGTACAAATGAGGGCAAGGTGCAACCTGTTTTCTTTCTGTTAGAGAGTGTTTTTCTTTCTCTGGGTGACTTTCCCATATGGAGGTATGTATTGCCTCAGCCACTTAGGTACATCTTGACAGTCACACTGCTGTCATCAGCAATCTCTTTATAAGTATCCTGCACCAATCCAGCCACCAGTGTAAACCAAGTTTCTTGAGCAAGTACTTCTCTCCCAGTTAATATTGGGAGAGCTCTGTCTATCAAAATATGGATAGATGATAGTGAATGACAATAAAACTCACACCACTATTAAAAATATCCAAAGCATATATATGCTAAAGATATCCAACCAAACCCACAGAATCCAGATAGTGGCTGTCTTAACCATCACTGGAGGCTCTTCCCTGCCAGAGACAGGGGAAACTAATGCTAGTGCCTTTCTGTCTGCTGTGTGTCAGAGGGACTGAGTTCTGGCAGACAACACCAGCAGGGACCAAGGCAAGCAATCTCAATCTTTCTGGTCACTAAACTGTCAGGACAATAATAACTTCGGATCACTCCTGGCTTTTACTGAATCTGAAGTGGTAACATGGAGTTGTAAAGGCTTGTACCCCATTACCAGATTGCTAAGCCATTCAGTGTGTCAAGTGAGCTCTCATCTTACCAAGTAAGACCATCTTTAAAAATGCGTTTGGTATCTGTCTCCTAACAAATTCTGTATACACACAATATATACAGCAGTAAAATATGTGTTTATATAAAATATTACATTTTGCATTGATATTTATATTCAAGCAAGCACAATTTTAAATATAAAGGCTACACGTGTAATGTGTGTGTATAGTACATTGACAAGATTTACGTAAACACTATACTACTACGACAAATGTACAGATGGTCTTAGTGTATGTTAGACATTCTAAGATTAGAGTTAACAGTATCATTGCTATTGTGCTTAGTTGGTAAAAGGTATGAGCATGTGTGTTAATAACCTTCTACAGTCCCGGTCTGTGTCAACAGGAGATCAAAAAACCAAGAGAATAAAGAAACTTCCCATTCAAACAGAGAAAAATTCCAGCCTTGGTGCAGGACCATGACACACACTGACTTCAAGTAACTTCATGACTAATTTTTGCCCTCAGATGAACATGCATTTCTTACATTTAACTTTTCTCTGGTAGTTCCACCTTTTCAAAGGACATCCAAAGTAATCTGGATTGCTCTCCCTGCCTGACTTTGTCTGCATGGACAACTGAGCAGGGTGGTTATGCAGATGTGTGTAGAAAATACAGTGACCTGGCTAGCAAGCTGTCTGTGGCATAGAGTAAAATCAAGGTCAGAATTAACTGCAATGTTGGAAATTATAACTGCCAGTCTTGTAAATTTTAAAATCCCAGGCAACCTGTTCAGCTAACCTTCTCAGATGTACTGGATTGGTCTCTAAATTTCAGCTCAGTTCCTGTCCAATTTTGTTCAGACAATCACTTCAGTGGATTTTCTTACATGTATGTCAGAGTAAAACACTCCTAGCTCAAATACCCCCACAGACTGCACATTCCTAGCAGACACTGTAGTGCTTTTGTACCCTGGGCATCAAAGGATGGACTTCCGTGTGACTCTAGATCCCTTTGCCTATTTGCAGTCTGCCTTCTGGAGCTCTGCACACTAGGAGAGCTTTCTAGGAGTTGCTTCTTTTTCAGTGCAGAAAGCCACATTTCCACTGTGGAATTGTGGGGGGAAGGAGAGAGACGGGTCCAGGATTTTGTCTAAATGCAACTGTATGAAGGTGAACATTCCACTGGGCAGAGGTGGTCCAAACCACAGAGAAGTTTTGACCCTTACCACGAACTCAAGAGAAGCTGTGTGCTTGTGACAGATGATCCCTGTTTTATTGCAACTAAATACAATATTTATATCCTCTTAATTTTTTTTTTCCGAGAACAATTACTTCTTCCTATAATTAAAATCCCTGTGGTCATTTGGCAGCTCTTACATTAGCTAGAGAGATGTTTGTGCACTGTATTAAGTATTAACAAGACAGAGCTACAAGCCAAAGCACACTGTGATTTAAGAAGGTACCAAATTTTCATGTTTACATGTTTCCTTTTTGATGCAGTGAAAATGCAGGTATTAGAAAGAGACTGATATCCTTGTTATTAGCCTTCTGAACACCATGCTTCATACTTACTTTGCTAAAATTGGCAGGTGATGACTGAGAAAGCTAGCTTTCTCCATGAGCACTCTTGGCTCTGCTTTCTGCCTTTCAGTGACAGCATATGTAGAATGGAGAGGATCAAAAGCCAGAGAAGTTAACTATATAAACAGTTCAGGTGGTAACTGGCTTCATTAGTTGGTAGGATATTTTAAGGCTATTGATAATATTTAATTAAGCAGACATGGTCTTATTTCATCAGGCAGACATTACTAATGCTGAAGCCTTTTTATAGCATACGTTTAATTTAGACACCCTCCTCCAGTGATTGAAGTCATGTAGGATCTGGTTCTCATTTATGCTTAGTCTCTATATGAATACTAACTTTCTAGTCATAAAGAGCCAGTAGGCTTTCTGCAGGCATCAGAGGCCATGTGATCCTTTTGGAGGGATTTGGAGTCTATAAATAAAACAGCATTAGAGAGTCTGTACATTTACTCTGTAACAAAAGATGAAGAAACAAAAAAATGTTCTCTCTTTATCCTTATTCTTTTCACCTTGTAAGAATAAATATGAGATAAAAATGTGCAACCCAGTGCACCACACAAGACATGTCTCAAAAAACATGTTTGATATTCAGAGCTGAAGGAGTATTTTCACCTCAAGCTGACAATGATAGCCAAACAATTCTTCAGAGCACTTCAGGCTGTTGTTTTAAAAACAAAGGTGGTGATTCAGTTCTTTAGAACAAAATAGTTTTGTTCTAAATGTAAACTCTTCTCATACATACTTCTCTATAACATCATTTTCTGGCCGACAGACATTGCAGTGGATGTTGTTGCAGCATCCATTCTGATACTGAAATGCAAAAAAAATTTAGCGCACCAAAATATTTTTCTGGAATTATATGCTTCAAAATAGTTTTTGTTTTAATAACTAAAGCTTCTTGTATTATTAGCAATGCAATAATTTTCAGAAAATATTTGGCAGCTGCTCATGAAAAGTCACTCTTTCCAAAGTTTTTTCCCTGAAATACTTTAATACACATAGGACGCAGTCTAATTACTTTCAGCATTTACACATTAGAATGGAATGACTCTGAAGAAGCTGTCTTTTGCCTTGGGTAAAGTATATAATATTAAGACTCTTAAGCAGTTTCTACCACAGTTTTTAACCCTTTAATAAATTACCTTAAATGCTACTTTTAAAGTTCTAAAAGCTTTTTAAAAATCAAATCACTGACTGAAGTTAGAGCTGTATGATTAGGCAATTAGAAACTTCATTTTTGGAAAATAGCATCTGCTTTCAGTTCAATCCATTTAAATACTTCCTAAGTCTCCTGTACAGCACTGAACTGATTTCATCTCCCCATATTTCCCCTCTCTGATGCCCACACCCTGCACTGGGTTATAGAAGACGATTTGGAGAAATCCAAGGGAAAAACAAGCACTCTGAGAAAAGGAAATTAGGATGCTTTTGGTGCTGTGCTGAAAAGTGTCTGCAGTTAACCTTATAAACATTAGCAAGTCTTTGCATCTGTTTTTACTGAAAATTAACAGTAAAACTTACAGGCTGCGTGGACTCTAGTGTGAGCTGATAAGTCTCATAACTATCTTCCTGCTTTTTCTCCTGAACGTTGAGGAGATGTTTCTGCAGCGTTATTCCTGTGGAGTTAAGATAAGCTGGAATGCGAGAACAAGTCTGGTGTATTTATCAGTCAGTGAAAACTTTGTCTCAAATGAAATGGTAGTTCAGAAGCACATCAATCACTTTTTTTTTT
>VXAY01007034.1:94883-121347 GCA_013399855.1 Oxyruncus cristatus
TTTTTTTTTAATTTTCAAGAGAAAAGCCAGGCAATGTTTATTCAGAGTAGTTAGTGCACCGCTTTAGCCATCAACACACTTGTAGCAAGCGTGGGTAGAGACCTTCCCTAATCTTTGTTCACGAAGCCTAGCTGTGATGATGATGAGTGCACCACCGAAATGCAGTTAAAGAGACACTGTTCATTATTACCACCTGTGTTACATGTCATGTTATGAATAGACTACTTTTATAAAGATGATCTAGGGTTGTGCTCTACCTAAATATTGTTTCTGAATATGAAGGCAGCTCAGAATTAAGGTAAAGGCTTGCATTTATCACTGTTAATTATCCTAATGGTCGGCCACATTAGTATTCCAAAGTCCTAAGTGCACTGGTGTTGCAGGGGCCCTTATTTTTCCTTGCCTCGCTTACCTGTGTGAAGATAGGACAGGCTCAGGATTTATTGTGAGATCCTATGTGGCAAGTTCACTGCTCGTTAGTACTGTGGTTCATATTCATTCAAGCATGGTTGGGGGATGAGATTTATATCCTCCAAGGAGCCACTGCCTCCAGGGCTGAGGAGTTCTGAGTACCCCAGAATTTCAGTGTTGCTCCATCAACCCAGCTCCTAAATGGTGGGGCAAGGATGTAGCCTTTTTCTGATTTTTTAATCACCTCATGAAATCGGTCTGTAGGGTTTAAATTCTCAGGCATGAAAAATGGCCCAAATGATCCAACTAGAAAAATTTCATTTCCTTTGACAACTGGCAGGTACAGTCTGGTTTGGGGAGGTGCTGATAAGGCCGTGCAGTAAGATGGACCCTTACCACCACGTGATGTTCTCCAGGAAGTTTCTTCTTGGTAGACAGCATCCTCTGGAAGACACCCATAAAGTGTCTTATATGTAATTGAAAAAGTACAATTTCTTTTTCTATGTTAGCCTTTCTGTTACCAGTTGATCCATTACTTCAGTTCTGCATCTGACTTATTTACTGATCCTTCAAATGCCAAAGTACTCAGTGAAACAACAAATCCAGTTACCCAAAGGATTTCTTCCCAGCAGATTGCAAATATTTTTTCTCATCTTACTTTCCTTCTTCATCAGCTAATGGGCAGAGCATAAGTTACACAGACAGTAGATTTTCACATATGAACATAAAATGCAATGAGGGGGTTGTGCAGCTCTAAGATAATAAAGTAATAATATCACAGAATCACGGTATCAGAGAATCACAGAATATGCTGAGTTGGAAGGGACCCATAAGAATCATCAAGTCCAACTCGAGCCCTGCACAAGAGCATCCACAAGAGTCACACCATGTGCCTGAGGGTATCATCCAAATGAATCTTGAACTCCATCAGTCTTGGTGCTATGACCACTTCCGTGGGTAGCCCGTTCCAGTGCCCACTCTCTAGGTGAAGAACCTCCTTCTAATATCCAAGCTAAACTTCCCTGACCCAGCTTCAGGCCATTCCCTCTAGTCCTGTCACTGGTCACCACAGAGAAGAGATCTGTGACTGCCCCTCCTCGTCCCCTCACATGGAAGTTGTGACTGCAATGAGGTCTCCCCTCAGTCTCCTCTTCTCCAGACTGAACAGAACAAGTGCCCTCAGTCGCTCCTCATACGACTTCCCCTCAAGGCCCTTCACCACCTCCAGGGCCCTCCTTTGGACACTCTCAGACAGCTTAATATCTTTCTTCTATTGTGGTGAACAAAACTGCCCGCAAGAGTCAAGGTGAATTTAAAAGAAAAATAATGTCCCTCTTGTCTGTCTACGGACTAAAGAGGCTTCCCTTCCTATAATAGCCAGGGAAGGAGAGACGCTAAGGCTCCATTTATTGTACACAATGGGACTCTTCTTGCCGTGCTTCTCAGGGCAGTTTAAAAAGTCAGCTCTTAATTACCCAGAGCAAATATAGTGCTAAAGATGGAAAATGGAGAACCTGAAGGGCCATGAATAAAACCTGTCCCTCTTAGGAAACCAGCCTCATCAGGCTCTAATCAGTGAGGAACCAACTGTGCTGCCAGAGCCTAAAATATTAAAATCCTGGTGACAGACAAGATATAAGCTCTGTGAGTCTGTATTTCAGGCTGCTGTCAAGGGTGACTGTTTGGCTTTGTGAGAGGAATGATCTGAGAGAGTGCAAGAAGAGGAGAGGCAGCATTAGAGTTATTAATTATTGTACTTTGGGCAGCCTTCATCTCCTTTCTTAGAAAATCATAATTTAGAGACAGGCAAGAGGGTTCTGCTGCCAACCTTTATCCAGTTGTGCACCCCAAAGATGCCTGCCAGCCTTCCCACACCCCTGCAAATACTGATGAGGAGGAAAATCCAAATCTGTGTCAAGAAAAGGAGTACAGTAAGATCACAAGAGCAAGCTTACTAAAAACATAAAGACACAGCCAAATTTGAACCTCACTTAACTCTTGTTAAATCTAGCCATGCTTAGGTCTGTTCTCCAGTATAAACCAAAACTACTCTGGTTCCTTTTTCTTTCTCAGAGCCAGTACCCTCCCCATCTCTCAAACTTTCCCTGCTTGGTATTGTCTTCAAACCTCATTCAGAGGGTTTGGTGGTGCTTTTTGTAAAACACAGCTTTTTAGCAAAGGAACCTCTCATCTGTAAGAGATAACACATTGTCTTTCACTTAAAAGGAAAACTCTGGGAAAGGTAGCTAAGGAAACAAGTTGCTATTTTACCTTAAGCAACAAGTAATTGTTTCCAGCATTCAAATCTAAAATAACACTTCTTTGAATCACATTTTCAATAGAAATTAAGAATTTCTATGCTCATTTTTAAAAATTGGTAGCTGAAACTATATCTAGAGCTGTAGGTCAGACACCAATCTGAGTTTGCACAGACAAATATTCAATAACTGTGCAAACAAGGCAGATCAAGATATACTTCGTGGCCTGCTAGGAAACATATTTTAAAATCTGGTCATTATTTTCTTGTTACTACAGTGCAATGGTTTTGAACTGTGATAATAATAATTAACCACACAGTGCTGGGAAGCAGATGCAGGGAAAAAGAAATTTCTTGCTTTTTGAGTTGTGCTGTATTTTGCAAAATTTATCCATTTTTAATTCCCTATTCAAAAGGACAGAACCCCAAAGAAAAGCAAAATACAGGTCAGGAACACACTTTGACAAGAGAAGAAAATTTTTTCTTTTAGCTAAGAGCATGATGCTACCATCTCCAATGCATCATTCACACTGTGAAACCCCGTCTCTACTTTTGGGAAAGAAAAAACATACTCATACTACAAATTATTTTCATGGTAGAGCATGCGCTGTAGTCTATGCCCGGGATTTACAGATACTGGTCAGTCCAAGCTGAAATTCTTTGCAGCCATAAATCTAACGTGACCCTGGAGTTAATCAAATTTACTGTGTGATTAGAGCAGCCAGAGATGCTTGGGTCCATGGAAAACACTGTGTCATTGTACAAGACACCTTGCAAAGACAGAACAGGAGCAAGAATCTGCTTTTTGGAGATAAAAATCAAAATTAAAAGGAGTAATAAAGAGTGAAGGAGGAATACATGTGGAATAAGCACTTCGGGAAGCACTGAAAGGGAGCACAGGAAACAGCCATACTGAATAATGAAGAAAGCATTCGTGGGGATACAAGTAATGATTAGTCCTGCACAAATTTATTGCTGCAATGTCTATTGCCAGCTGTTCCACACAAGTTTTCCCAAACAGCAAACAATGCACAAACAGCCTGGTGTGAAACAGCACTACTTAAAGGTGAAGAATGCCTTGTATTTCTTGGGAGTGGAGCAAGCTAGAGAGGGCTGGAGCAAGCTGGGTCCTAATTTCTCCTGTGTTGTCCAAACACTGTTGGACACTAGCCAGAGCATTGGCATATCCATCTCATGCAGGCCAACCTTTTTTGCAACTGGAGAGGATCAATGTACTTGTAAAGATCTGACACAGATGTCTGAAAATAACAGCCAGAACAGTATTTGTTTGTTTTTTTATCCTAACATTTTGTCTACCTTTCTAGGAGACATTCCCTAATGTTCTATTCTCCACTTTCCTGTGTTGTGAAATGACTGTAGAAATGCTACACATAAAATGCTTACTGACCAAGTCACAGTATGCTTCTTACTTATATAATGGCTTCAGAGCAAAAGGAGCCTTATCAGCCGTGTAGACTTCAGCTCGCAAGTGTGGTAGTACAAATATCACTGTGGTGGCTTAAAACCAAACACACAGCTAGAGAGCCATGGTCAAAATGGCTTGTGTTGGTTCAAGTGCAATCAAGCAAGCACTGAATGGCCACATAGTCCTCTTTCCATGCAAGAGCAACACTATGGCAGGCCTCTGGCATCTGGGAGAAAAGGCAATGCAAAAATAGAGGACCGAAGCAGCAGCAGGAAGCTGGAGGGCAGGGGCATGACAGCAACCAGATGGTAGATGCCATTGAATATCAGAAAATCACCACTTAGTAAAATTAATTATATCATGAATAGTATGAGGATTAGCCCTAGAGAACTGCTTCCTAAAAATCAGAATTCATAGTTTTCACATGGGTACTTAAGTTACATGCCTAATACACAGCTTTTTCCTTTGCATTTGAACAATTTCCTTGGTTTTTTGTATTCAAACCTAGGAGCTGATTTTCTTCCTCTCCTATTGAACACATAGACAATATTGGCCCAAAAAACTGTGACTGCTGGTCCCGTTTTAGACTTTGTATCCTGATGTTCACATTAAAATAAAGTTCTGGAGGGACATAAGACATATATTCAAAATACATCACATAGCCCTGGACTGCAGATTCCTAATCAATGGGAAAAGAAATATGCCTTTTGACTAGATCTCTCATTTGCCCAGGCTTTGAGTTCCTCCTTTAGTCAAACTTGATCCACTGAGAGGCAGGTGAGACTAGCCTTGAGAGAAGAGCCCAAGCCCAGTAGTGGGCCTTGGCCATCTGTGGCATGGCCTTTCTCAAGGAAATAGATGACTTGAAAGGTAGGAAGAAGAGACGGCTGAAAATAAACACTTGTTGTTGGTGAAAGCAGCCTGCTGAGGCATTGCCATGGAAGATGCTTGTGATGTAGATATGGATGCACATATACAGGAGAATTGGGCATGGCCAAGATGGCAAGATATCCTGAGGAAAGGAGGCCCCTGATACGTCAAAGGGTGCAGGAAGCCCATGTGTAAAAACGATATACTGCACCACTGCTAATAACAATGGCTGCTGTGCATAAAATAAAGCCAAAAATAGCCTCCAGTTACTTATTTTCTGTGGGCAGTTGCTTGACACTCAGCACCATAATTAACAACAGGATTTTCCCAAGTGCCTCCTCCCCAGAGGACTAGTTTGGGAAACATCAGGCTATGTAATTTTAACCAGCTTTCTAAGTAACATATTTAGGTAACATATGAAACATACTCGGACAGTTTGGTGCAAATATTGGAACCGAGGGTCCTTCGCAGCGTATTTCATTTACTGAATCAAGCAGAACTTAGGCTACCTACAAGGGATAACAGGGACAACAGGTCCTGTGGAATAGGGAGCTGGAGGTGTTCTGCACACTCTAGAGAGTAGCTGTTTGCTTTTTACTGTAAGGAACTGTCCCTGCAATTATTATTTCTCTGTGCAAGGTTTATTTCCTTTATTTCCTTATTCCCAAGGTTTATATCCTAAAACAGGACTGAATGTCATGCCTTTAAGTTTAAATCTGATTATACGTTTGAACAGATAAGCAAGAAGGATTATTCTCATGCGTAAATACTACAGGTATGATTTTCAAGGTTCCAACTGAGAAATCCATCCTTCATCATAGCATAGGTTGAGTGACATGCATGTGCTAAATTGGAAAAACTGTATATAGTTTCAGGTTTCAATTAATTAGAGCCTGACTGAATCAGGATAGGAGAAAAACTCCTCTTCCCTAGATAACAAAGCCTCTATCTTATTTATAAAAATGCCAATGACAGCAGCTTTTTATTAAATTTATATGGTAATATTCCCCAAGATCCCTCCATGAGATACAGATAAAGAAAGTCATTCTCTTCTGTCTTTCAGACAGCTTTAAAATGAACAGATACTGCTCAGTTATGTTTTTGATAAATGTATTTTGTTTTATTTCCTGCCATCCATGAAACTCAGCAAAACTCTATCCGTTTATTGCATGTTAAGGCAGGGTGTGCATTTGTATAATATATGTTTATATATTAATGGATACAATTTATTGGCCTATTTTATATGAAAATAAGAGTTGTGCTGTTTCACAGGTTTCCCAGAATATTCTAAATTGGAAGGAACCCACAAGGATCGTCAAGTCCAACTCTCAAGTGAGTGGCATGTGCTTATCAGTTTATACTTCACTTCTGACACCACATACAATTGTCTTTTGTTTTCCCCTGTTTCTTTTATTTTCTCTTTTTACATCCTCTCTCTAACTCTGTCCATGTACCTCTATTACATATGCTCTCTTCCTTCTCAAGTCTTCCCTTTTTACCTTTCTGCATCCTTCATTACACTGTTGCACAAGAAGTGTATATGTGTTTCTCTCTGCCTGCATAGTTTTTTGTTAGGAAACTCGTAAATATATGAAGTCTTTTCCTTGCAAACCCTTAACCCAAGTCCTGGTTTTCAGCCATGTGAATCTCTCATCTGCTCTGACTAGTCACTGAGATCAAATAAAATATGGAAACCACAAGCAGTTGAAATCACAATCACTGTTCAAATATTGACATAGATGGTTGAATCAGTCTAGCTGGGAGGCATACAGCATTGGAGTCTTGAATTGCACAGGAGGCAAGGCAAGACAAGACAAGGTAATGCAAGGAGGCATAAGAAGACACCCTTACAATGGCAAAATATAGCTCCGGCTGACTATGTTGAAGAGTCCCGTATATTAGTCAGTGCAGCAACACCAAATAAAGCAGTGCACTTGAGGTGGCACCCACTTGCTGAACTTCTTGTGAAATAAACTGTGGTTTCTACACTTCTCCCTCATGCTGCTAAGGCACCTTCATCTTTGCTCAAGAGGCACCTTCAAGAAAGTAAATTCAGAGCTGAAACACTGAAGTCTCCATCTGCTGGAAAGGGGCACTGGAACAGGCTCTCAAGGGAAGTGGTCGCAGCACCAAGCCTCTCTGAGTAGAAGAAGCTTTTGAACAATACCCTCAGGCACACGGTGTCATTCTTGGGTTGTGCTGTGCAGGGCCAGGAATTGGACTCAATGATTATGATAGGTCCCTTCTAAATCAGCATATTCTATGATTCTATGACCTTCCAGCTTTCTCAGATAAGAAAAAGATTTATAATGGGGAATTTCTCAAGTTTGGCCAGACATTGAGTGGAATATCTGGGTAAGTACTATGGAAAATACATGCTCTGAATCTTGAGATGAGGAGTTGGAGACTGAGAAATATTCTGTCCTTAAAACTAATTCACATTTGTTGTCAAACCCAGATCAAAAGCCTTACACATTAACTCCATATTTGGGATTTTGTCCTTTCATGAAAACTACACCTGAGCTTGTAATGTAATTTCTTTCCAATTCTTTAATGCTCAGATGACATTTCTGGGGTATTTTCAGCAGTTTTACCATCAGCTCGAAGTGAAGAGACACCTCAGTTCAAAAGGTCTTTCTCTCTTTAGAAAGGAGAGCACACTGGTATATGTAATTGTATACAACTGTTCTCTTTTAGGATTTCTATATTTCACTGTGTGCTTCTGACACCCTCTCATTCAGTTTCACACTTGTTTCTGAAGGATTCTCCTACTAAAGTGCACAGTTTTCTTCCTTGGGAAAGAAAGCCCCTCCTGGTGTTTCAAGAATTGGTAGGGAGCCTGTGGGGCTCTGGCTCACAGAATATATATGTTCAGGTATTATAACACTTCAGTCATAGAATCATAGAATTAACTGGGTTGGAAGAGACCTCCGAGATCATCAAGTCCAACGCTTGATCCAACTCCACTGTGATTACTAGATCATGGCACTCAGTGCTAACGGCGGTCGCGTCGGGAGTGAGGAGGCGGACACGCCGTCAAGGGTTCTTGACAGTTTTGCCAAGTGGCGCAACTGCCCTTTATTGTAGGTGGTAAAATGGCAGCAGCCTCAGAAGAGCAGAGAGCTTACAGAGGTGCACAGAGAACCCTGGGGTACAGGCGAATCCAAGGGGTGGAACTAGGGTACAGACTTTTATAGGGTTCTACAGGGAGGGTTCTGGAACAAGGGAGGTATTAAGCATATATGGAAGAAATGGGAAGGGCTGGCTTCAAATTAGGGAATAATAGGTGGGAACATTATAATGAAGGGGAGTTAGCAATCCTTATAGGGAAAACTCTGCATTGCAGGGGTAAGAGAACCTATAGGAAATTAGGAATAAACTTATTAGAAAACTGAGGGAAAAATATGTATGAACTGGGGTACAATCATTACAAACATGCATTAACAGTTCTATTAAACATTATTATGTAACTTGAACAGTCCATTAAAATGTAAAACTCTATCTTGCTGGCTTGTGTCTTGACTAGGTGTTTTGTTTCTGGTATACTGCTTTCTTCCACGCTTCCCACTGCTCTTGCGGTACTCGCTGATCCCTGACACAGTGCCACATCCAGTCTCATCTTAAAAACCTCCCGGGACAGTGAACCAACCACCTCTCTGGACAGACCATTCCAATGCCTGATCACTCTCTCTGTAAAGAACTTCTTTCTAACATCCAACCTCAGCCTCCCCTGGCAGAGCTTAAGCTTTAGGTCTGTAGCTTTAAAATGTTTTGAAAGACAAAGGGAAAAAAAAATGAAGAAAATAACAATGATCATTTAGAAGTTGACTTTAGAAAAGGTTGCATAGGTAGTATTTGCCACTGAAATGCTAGTACCAATCTTTAAACCAAATGGTGTTACTTTTCTCCCTACTCTTCGTTGGAAACTCAAGATTCGTTTAACCCACTCAAATGTTATTAAATATTACTAAAACTCCTGTTATGGGGGGGGGAAAAGACAGATTTCACCACAAAATTGAAACCTCCAAAGCCGCACTAGCCTTGGGAAAGCTAAATAGCCTTCTGGCTAAGCCAAAAGACTTCTAGAGAGAGGACAGAGATTTCGATTTTTGGGTGGCAGCCATGAAAAGAGTTACTTTTTATCATTTTCCCAATGAAGGATTAATGAAAAGACACAGTAAACCAAAAATCACTCTGCTTTCCCCTTATAAGAAAATAGCCAGCCCAGTTGCTTTGATTTATGCTGAGAAAACACATGGACATGTCCTGGGACTTTGACTAGAAACAAAAAATGCAACTCAAAACCTGAAGGCAGACCTTGCTCGTAGACTTTCCCACTTTCTGCCTCCGGCAGCTCCCAAAAACAAAGCCAATATTCATCCCCATTGGCAGCCACATTCCATCCCCACTGGCAGCCACATTTCCCTGCTTCCCATTAGTGCATCTCCAGCTGCCCAGCACTGCATTTGGGCCCCCACCTGCTCTGGCTGAGCCCCTGCCATGACTGGGAAGGCATGCACTACACCTGCAATGGCCCCAATGGAAACACCCCAAAATGCCCCAAAACTGTGCTGGTCCCTCAGGATCCTTTGTGGGGTTAGCAGGGGCTGTTAGAGAAGGGCTGGGCTTGGTGGAAGTTTGAAAAGGGTCAGGGAGGAACCCAGTAGCAGGAAGACACCTGAGCATCAGTGTGGAGGGGAAACAAGCTGGGAATTGGCTGAGATGTGGAAGATGTTGATCCTGTTTCTGTATTCTGTGGGATTTGCACCACATGTACACTCTCCTCTATCCACTGTGGGATGAGCTTCCCTTCCTCTCAGATGCTGTCTGCTCAGCTTTCCAGGGGCAGGGCATATCTCTTTGTTGTGTGATTCTGCCTGGTTACCTCCATAGCTCTCTCTTGCCACCCACCTTCTTTCTTCCTCTGTGTGTTTTGGCATTTCCTAAAGCCCTGCATGCTGTGCAGGGCCATGCGTGTACCTTCTTGCCCATGCTATGCATCCCAGCCCAACAAGGCTGGGGTTATGCTGGGACCCCAGGCACCCGGCACAGTGCAGTATGCCATAACATACAGGCTTGTAATTGTCTGTGTTGCCTGGCACAGTGGATCTGAAAGCTCATATCAGGTCATGAATATTACTGTCAAAATAATTAATGCTAATAAATAACAAAATCTACAACAATAATACAATTTGCCCAAAATTGTGCAGTACCTGCTGAATCAGGATTTCATGGGAATCATTACCAGGAGTCAGCTTAATCATTGGTTGAAAAGAAGAAAAGAGAAAGGAAGAAGAAGCAGTTGACTGATTGTTTGGGAAGGATGAGTCAAAAATGAATACAGTGTAATGCTCAGCACGCTGTGCTGCAACAGAGTAGACTTCTTGCCTTCAGGGAGTCCAGAGCTTCTCAGTTCCCCCTGTCCTTCCATGGCTTTCATTTAAGGGTTTTGGATATGGTGTGGACGATAAATGTTGAGACTGTTACGACAAATTCCCAAATTCTGCATCTCTTGAGGACTACATTTTCCTCCCAAGGTTCTGTGTTGATGACTATATCCATCACTAACAGCCCGTTCTGGACCTTTTGACTTAAGTGCTATAGATCTTTCATTTCCAATTGAAATAAATACCACGTGTTATCTTTGTTCTCAGTAATAACGTTTTCTTGAGATAAGTCTACTCCATTTTAACTAAACACAGACCTGAAAGGCTTTGTTCATATCTGTTTCTTTTCACGGATGTTTTTGGCCTAGTTCACATCTGAGAACAAGTTCAGACTGAAATTCAGGTTTCATGGAAGTGACTGCTGTCATAGATATCTCAAAGTAGTTATCACCTCAAAACTTCAGGTTCTTCCAAATCCCTTCTGAAGTATTTAGCATCTGACCAAGGCAATAGATTGGGATTATTGCTTTGGATTTGTTCTAAAGGCATGAACTTGGAATTTCACGTTGAGCACGATTAGTGTCAAATAACCCTATTTTGGCATGATCATAAATCCCAGTTCTAGAGTGCAAAAACAACTCAGTCAAATGTCTAGAGTAAGTTTTTTTAGTGTGGGTAAGTAGGTTCTACTCCCTCAGTCTCCCATCTTTCAATTTCATTCTCATAAATGTTTCCATTCTAGCAATTTTTTCCCAGAAAAAATCAGCCTCATAGCAGACACTCACCATTTCAACTTTAATTGTTTGGCAAAGTGATAAGCAACTGAAAGCAGTATTTTTTAATGCAAAAAAGTGTTGCACAGCAGTCTCTGTACCACTCATTATTTTAATCTGTTTGTCTAGTTGTGATATTGCCAAGGCATATTTTACTAGAGTATTTAGGACACTGGCTAAATGTCAACTACTTCTCCAGACTCACTGCAAAGATTTAGTAAAATAAAAAGCAAAAGTTCCCTTCCCTCATGCAGGTTTGGCATCACAGGTAAAGCATCTCATTAAGGTGGGGGGTGGAGGAGGCCACTGAGAAACTCAATAATTCTCAAGAACTCCAAATCATTGACCTGAAATACTTTTTATTTTTCTTTTAAATGTAGAGGTATTTTTAGTTTTCCTCAATTTTTACACTGACTTTTGAAAACAGTTGGATAATATTGTGCTTAATGGTGTTAGTTAAACCTGCTAGAACTAGAATAATTGAGGCTCCTCCTTATGACTGTAGTCTGGACTTCCTGGCTGTGAATCTGAATTTATACGTCATTATTAATGTCTTTGTTTCATGCCAAAGTACATTTGCCATTTTATAAAGCATGAAAATGGGCAGTGCCTGGCCTAAGGAAAGGTCAACATAAACAATAGATATGTTGATGGAACAAAGCTAATGATTGATGGAAAAAGTACTTGGAGGAGAAACAAAGCTTTATTGCCTGACAGATATAATTAGAGAAGAAACATGAGAAAGGCAAATATGGGTCTAGACTTTAGGGGGCAAGGACCCCTCAGAGCTAGGTATCCAGTAGAGCTGGCTACACTTAGCTCTACACCAGATCAACAGAGACCAATTCAGATGGCTTGTGAGGCAAGGGAGAACTAACAATGGGATGAAGTAGTGGCAGAGCAGTCCCAAGTGAGAAAACTGGGATTCTGTGGCCTCACGAAAGAAAGCTGAAAGTGAAAGGCACAAGAAGGCTGAGTGGCAGCTGGGGCCATAAAAGTACACTGGTAAACTGCTGCACATGATGCTCAGAGAGTAGTTTAAGTTACAGAACAATGCCAACAAAAGGATTCATGGGGAGATGGTATGTGTGGATATACATGTAAACCAGAAGTTAGATGGAGCTTTCTCATCCTGGTGGCACAAGGCTCTATTGTGGCACAGTCTTCTGTTGGAAAGCAAGGACAGATGGCCACAGGGTTATGGAATGGAGCCTGGCCAGGTTATGAGGGAAGTGGTACAATTTAGACCCCAGGAACGAGGAGCCAGCATTGATGGAATCCGATCCTAGACCATATTCCTTTGTGGTAGCCTGTGGGAATAGATGAACTGTCAAAACACATTCCCTCAAAGGACAAAGGTTATTGTACACAACACGTAACTTCTATTTCACATATTATATGAGCTACATTACACACAAATTCCTCCTAACAGTTTTCCTACCTATGTGAAAAGGATAAAACTCAGCAGTTCATCTCCTAATCCCATCAAGTTTCTGATTTTATTTTTGCCTCCAAGACCTAGCATTTGTCATGAACTCTGATTGTCATTGCCTCAGTCTGCATGAACCAAAGGTCTGGTAGCAGTTCGCTGAACTTGAAGGGTGTGAGCTCAGGTGATCTCTTAAGAAGACCATGATGACCCATCCACACTAGTCCTGTTCTGACCACTGGTGCATAGCGAGATTCAGGAATTAAATCAATAGGTTCTTCTTTCCCTTTTACCATGTTGGCCATTGTTGGAAGAATCCAACCTTTCACAGGATATTTAAACTTTTATTTCAGACATTTCTTCTTTGCACAATGAAAGAAAATCTGTACACCACACCTTCCTCCATATTAACCAGGGATAGTTAGTAAAAATTTCTCCTTCCATCAGTGGAGGGGAATGAATCTTCTGTTTTCAGATATTTCCCTTAAAATTTAATTTACTGAAATTAAATTTTTCTTTTAATGACCTTGGAAATCAAATAAATTAGCTGCACTTATGGCATATACTTTCTGCCTTGTTATTGGCAAAATTTATCACATCAGCAGAACACAATACACTGGAAGCTGTCCAGTCCTCTGAGAAACCTTCTCACAGTTATCATAACATGCAGTCAGCGTACATGAACAAAGAGTAAGGAAAACTAAATCTGAAGCAACTCCAGTATTGTGGTTAGAGAATATATACAAATATTTCTTCTGTTGTATATTGCCCTTGCCTTTACAAAGACACTTATCTTTTAAAACCTCTGGCAAAATAAAATGTCCAAAGATTTTTTTTTTTTTTTAATTACTGCTTTTGCCAGTGAAGATGGATGTAGGTCTTTTTCTCAGTCACTGAGTAAATCTTGTAAGCTGGATCCCTTCCTTTCAGCTAGCAAAGGGCACAGCAAGGCATCACCGACTTTCTCATTCTATCTCACACACACTTTCTTTCTATCTGTCTTTCTTGGTCTGCCCATATGTATTTGTTTATGCACAGATATACACACAGATATGTATATACATATGCATATGGATGGTTCGTTCTCAGCTTTTAAAGTAATTTTAACACTACAAAGCGAATCACAGAAACAAATTTTAAACACATTTTTCAAAGGAGAGAGTAACGTCAGGGCTATTGAGTAACCTGTCCTACCAAGGTGACAGCCCAGGTTATTAACCTTGTCCCACTGAAGTCAAAACAGAGCAACAGTAGGAGGACTTCTTGAAATAGCTGCAGCCTTGTACTGCCAGACATTTTATATTTTTAAAAAGCTAAATTTACAGGTATATTACTGATTTTCTCATGTCTGAGAATGAAACGATTAATGGCATTGATTCGGCAAGTGGTGGAGGAAAAAGGAGTAAATGTCTTTGAGGTCTGAGTCTTGAAGTTCACCAAAGATATCTGTTTGATATTGTTGCTTTTAATGTGAAAAAAGCACAATACCACACCTAAAGGTACAGTTGAAAAGACATTAAAATAAATAAACAGTTGTTCCCACTGGGATAACCTGAGAAACTCTTTTCTTTGCCTTAGAAATAATCTCTGCCTATTCTCACAAAGCTCGCCATTGACACATCTTAACAGACATAGATGCTAATTCTCATTCCCACCTCCCGTCCTCAGTCATGCTAGTACATGCCCAGGGAAAGACTGCTCCAGTACTCTGTGCCCCTGAGAACAGGAGTCAATGTGGGAGAGGAACCACTTGGTGAACGTGACCTTAGTCACAAGGCTGTGGAGCATCTCTCATCTTGCCTTTTAAAAAGCATTGGGCAATGCTTTGGAACTCAGTGACCTGCAGGGACACTGCTCAAACTGATGTGCTTATGTGCACGGGAGGGAGGAAGGGACAAGTTTTACAAAGGACAAGCCCATTAAAAAAAACAACAAAGCAAAGCAAAACCAACAGCCTATCATTCCACCGCAAAATATGCGGAAGGGTTTCAGGACTTGCGTTGCTGAGGGCCCTCAAATTCTGCCCCAGCCATATACATGTGAACAAGTTAAGCTCTTTGTGGTTTTGTCTGATCTCAGCCATGTCTAGTCTTAATCTATCTCAATCACTAGCTACCTTTTAAAAATAACATTTTGTGGTTCCAAAACATCTTTAGTTAATCCTTGTTTGTTTGTAAAGGAATTATATTTGGAAAGATGCACATATCCATGTTTCTTTGACAGATATTCCCTTTACTGTTCTCTCCATCATAAATTTTCTTTAAAAAAAGTATATAATACTCCAGTATCAGGCTACTGAGCACTTGATTCTAAACAATATGCTTTTTTCCAGGGGAATCAGGAGCTTGTAGCAGAAAAAAAAATTTAAACTCTTGAAAATATGCCAAATTGATACATGAATGTTCTTGGATCTTCTCCATATTGAAAGTCAGAGGCATCAGTGCTGCTTACCACACACGAAGCTAAGGAAGGAGAAATAAAAATTTTATAATATTTCGAAGATCACACCCACAAATGTATCTGGAAAATGTGTGAAATTTTCACACAGACTTGTAGCTTTCTCTGAAGAAGATGAACTTGTCTTTAAATTTCTGAATGTAAGGAAGACAGTTGCTAAGATTAGTTTCCAATTCAAGTGTAATTGAAAGAAAACCTTTTAAATGGTTCATTTCAGGACAACTCTTGCACTCTTTTCAAAAGTGAAATATTAATTTTAATTTCTCATTCTCCTCTCAAATTAGAGTAATCTGAGTGACTGCAAGTCTTGAGAAATCTGGTCTCTGATTCTCTTTCTGTACTTCTTGGTCAAACTTCTTTCTTTCCACTTCACCTTTTAGATACTTTTCTGAAATTTCTAACCAATCACATTATCCAAAACAATGTATTTTTAAGCATATTTCCTAAAAAAGAGCTTTTCTCTTCTGCAGAAAACATATACATTGCTTAAGCCTCTCTCAGGTTCTTAAAATAGGCTTGCATAACATGCATGTTAAGGGTAGATTTTCTAAGTAGAGAAAAAACTTAAAGCTGAATGCAACAATGCCATCCTAGTGTTTTGTGGATAGCCTTCATCTACGTTATAGCCAATAATGTTTATGCCCTTCTCAAATAAGTACTTTCCAGTGGGGGCACTATGGTCAGCTCACTAAACATAAAAGATGTTAAAGCATACTGTCATTTTACAATTATTAGATTTTGTGGTAAAGACTTTATCACATGATTTTTGGAACCAGTTCTTTGATTCATACCTTCAGATTGCATTTGTGCTGGAACCAAATTGTTCAAGGGCACATCTGCTTGATCACGTGCTTGATCTGCTTCATCATGTGCTGATGAAGCCAGAATGCACATATCTGAGGCCACAAAAAACAACATACAAATTCGTGACAAGCAAAATGGAGAGTGCAATTGTAGAAGCCAGATCAAAACCACCTACAAAACAGTTTGGAAAAATTAATCTCTAAATATTGAGAGGTTTCATTTCTACACTTTTTTTGAAAAGCAAATTATAGTGTCCTACAGATGCAAACACATAGGTTTAACATTCACAGAGCACAAAACCAAAGCTGTGCTGTGCTGTCTGTGCAATTTAAAACAATTCAGTATTAAATTCCAGAATACATGCAATTACTCAAAACATGAAAGTGTCAGGGAAAAAAGTAAAATAATTCTCAAATTAGTTCTGGCTTGTAACTCAATTTTCAATTCTCTTATTTCCACTGAACAACTGGAACTGAAAAGCAATAAACCCAAGGAACTGCTATCATAAGGGATTTTGGAGAGTCTCTGTTAGCGTCTGCTAGCTGGGCAGAGGGAGGGAAGAATCATATCAGCAATTTTTAAAGTTGCTTGCCGTTTCTCATATTATGCAAACTGAGCTAGTGGAATCATCCCCAAGAATGATAATGCATGTGTTACTTTGGGTCAGTTCCTCAGACATGTGATTTATGCAGCCAGCTGTTGCAAATGACGCCACAAGGTCTTGCTGTCCCTAACCACAGCAACCAGTACAGAGAGTCACATCAACCAGCTGAAGCAAGGGGTACAACCCTCACAGCTAAGAGTAGTGAAAGGATGCTTCAGTGAACAGGTACTATGATCTATTGATTTAATTGAATATCCTTAAATATCCATATTTCTGTGTATGTAGATTTATTTAACCTTTTCTAATAAATTGATTTTCTTTAATGAATTAAGATGAGCCTCTGGGGCTTCCATATGAGCAAGACTTGCAGCCAGATAATGGTACTGCTGCACTAAACCTGAAGTAAATGCTACTTTAAACAGTTGGCAGCTAAAGTCCAAAATCAGGGGTACTGTTTGTTTCGGCATCTTCTTTATCCCAATGACTGGGATTTCTCAGGCATCAGGCTGCTACCCACACATGAGATTAGAGCTGAGTTTAGTCCAAAGTCTGCAAATATATTTCTTATTTTCAGGTTTTACAGGGTATGGGAAGCTATTGTGCAGCCTTTGGATAAGTCACATTTAGACAAAGATACAGAGACCTGTTTATCAAAGATTGGCAAATCATTTCATCTCAAACAACAGCCTCCCTAGTGACAACATACTGACTACTTTTAGCAACCAAATGGTTTTTCACAGTGGGGTTCAGGCAGTAATTTTTGCTAAGGAACCTGCTTGTATTTTGCCTTGTTACACACTATTCGTCTTTTAGTTTAAACTGCCACATACAGGGAGGGACATTCAGAAAACATTTGCAGCTGGAACACAGCTGCAATAAGATAAAATGTCATATTTTAATTATGTTCAATTTAATTAGCTGCTGAAGTGCCAGGTGGAAGCACATGGGCAGCATGAGCAGATGGAACCCAAGGAGAGAAGATGTGAGAGAAGACTAAAGCCTGACACACCATGTCCTTAGCGTTATGCTCAAAAATCCTATTTTTGATACTTTTAACACTTACAGCAAACCCTGTTGAAAAATGCCTTGAAGCTTCAACATTATTGGGTCAAAAAAAAATTGCAGTAGAGGAAGAGAGGACACTTACTTTGTTTAACTTCACAAACAGGAGGAGAACTTGAGGCTGTGTGGAGTGAGGACTTGAAGATCAGTAAGCGCTCTGTCTCCATTTTACATGTTGGTGGATAAGGTTAATTTCACATCACTCCTCTATTATGATCTGGTTATTAAAATTATTAGAAATGCCTCTACCCTAATAAAAGTGCAAAGGAGACCACAAGCCAAAGTCAATAGTATGGGTTTTACTTAAGGGTAAATGTGAGGCAGAGAAAAAGAGATAGAAAGAAATAGGAAAAGGACAGGTGGGGTGAGAAGGGACGTGGTAGAGAGAGATTAAAATAGAAAATGTATCACCACTCCATGTAGCCCAGTGGCGTCCCATCGGTCCGGTTCTTCTGGTCTTCTTTTAAAAATATCGTCAACAGAGCACAAAAGCATGGAGCAGTGGAGGTTAGGTACCAGACAGCATTCCTTCAGATATGCACACAATGCTGTAGCATGTGATTCTACTTTTCTGCCACCTGATTCTGAAATTTCAAAGTAGGCAGCCAAGCTGATATTTTCCAGCGGTCAGTTGAACGAATAAGGTCACTGCATTACTCACTCTGCTGCTGTTTTTGCCAAACAGCAAGAAACCAGAGCTGTTCAGGTGTCCACATGATCTTCCATAGGGCCATGGAAATTCCTTGGCATTTCTTGAATGCATGGTGCCAAAAAAGGTCTTCTCTTTTCTAGGCTGAACATCCCCAACTTGAGAGAAATCAGTCATGGAGAGACTGTTCTATGCTGACATCTGAGCTCAAGCACTGGTAAGCTGTCACCAACCACGCTACCCAGCCACCCAAACTTCACTAAGCATACCAGCAAGGGCCAACAGCATCTTTGAGACATGCTCACATAGCTACAAAGAAAGAAGCATCTCTGTTGAGAAATGGGTAGAAACAGGAGGAGAAGGCACAGCAACCTCAAGAATGTAACCAAGAACAGGAAAATACCAATATGGAAGCAACAAGCCCAGCAGGACGTGGGAGAGAGGCAGGACCTGGGCACATCAGGGACACTGGAGCTGCTAGGCTGTGAAATGTGTCTGAGTCCTATCTGCTCCTGTGCAGTTCTCCACCTGAGTGGTGTGTTGCAGGGCTGCTCACAGGACTGGTGTAGCGACGGATGGTCTGGGTCAGAAAGAAAAGGTAGAAACTGCTTGATTGTTCTTTTCCACTCTTATTAACTGGATTATTATCCACAATCTTTGTATCTTTAAAGAGTGTATCTTTAAAGAGTGAAATGGGTGAGTTCAGGCAGAGGGTTTGCACGTGACAGGAATTTGTGAGGATTGGTAGGTGGCAGAGTTTAAAATATTCTTAATTTACATGATATCAGGAATTACAAGGTAAAGCTACACCCATTGTGGGCATCCTTGTACTCCTACATAAACTTGGCTTATTATTTTTAGGTTATTATGGGCAAATCAAGTCTCCAGACACCCATACATATCTCTGTTTAGTTACTTGTGGAGCACACTGAAGAACACAGATACTACACAATCCACTGTTCACCATATGCATGTGTACACTATATGGTATGCCCTATAGATGTATGAATTAATTATAAAACCATGGTTGTGCAGGGTGTACACAGAGTCCATGTAACTGAATATTGAGAAGTACTGCTGAGTGCAAAGATCCTCTGGGGATTATACCTGTTTGTACAGGGATATAAATGTTTCTTTCCCAACTTAAGTCTCTCCACAGATTCCCATTGAGACTTTTCTCATGCTTTTATATTCTGATCATAAAATTGTCATTCTTTTAAAGTGCTCTTGAAAAAAAATATCAAAATGATACTGTGGAAAAGAATCTAGACTTGGAAAATAATTTAGGCATCAAAACTGTTCCAATTCTCACACTGAGCCACCTCTTTCCCACTTACTCATGTAACCTTTCTCCTACTTAAGCAGTTTTAAATGAAAACAAAAATGTTACATTAGGAAGTTATGTACCCTAGAGTTGTGGATAATAATTTCTTTTTTTTTTTTTTGGATGTCTGGTTAAAAAATAGCTCCATTAAGGAAGGTGTCTGCTGAAGCAAATACCGTAAAACATACTCCACATTCTCAAAGTAGTATGTGTTGAGATTATTAGGTGATTATGATCATGGTGAGATGAACCTTTGAGAAATATTTGAGGCCTGTCTCACAGAAGACCTATTATATCCCCACATTACCACATCACGTTCCTGATCAGACCTTTCAGAGCAGCTCAGGACACCAGCCTTGGAGAGAAAGCAGTTGTTTTGTATCCATGGGTAAAATATAATGTAGCGCTTACATTATACATCAAAGCATAAGAAATATACTAATTTTTATTAGTTGATAGCTCAACTGGAATTTCATGAACTAATAATCACTTGTCCTGGTGCAAAGTTTCTGAATCCTGGAACGAAATGATGAACAAGTCCTCCTGGCTGTGCTTTATATGTGTTTGTGTTGCTCTGAATTTATGGACTGGTCTGGAGAAATACCATCCCTGTGCTGGTGCCCAGTAGGATCTCATCTACTTTAACACCTGTGCAACTTTCCCAGTTCCACACATTGTAATAACAGATCAACATACCAGTACCGATTTTGCATGTAAAGCCCAGAGATTATGTATTCCACTTCCAAATGTTAATTTCACCCAATTCTCAGTATTCTGGGACACAAAAGAGTGCAGGTATGTACGGCAGAGCTAAACACAGATGCTTTCCCCTTCCTAGTGCCAACCTTCCTGTCTCGTTGTTCTCCTACTCTCCACCCAGCCAAGACTAAATTCAAGATGGGTGTATGCAGACAAAGTCAATCTATTTTCTTGGGCAGTATCTAGCAAGTAATTTCTGTGTGGTGTTGTTACAGAATAAATACCCATGCTAGCAATCTGTAAGGCCTTCTGCCTCTCTAAAGAAAAATTTAGAGAGCTGAAAATGATGAGGACATATGGTGCATTCTACCGCCTTCTCCCACCTTCTGTATTCACACAAGCTCTGACGGGCTAAAACCACAGAAATTTTGGGGCCTGGAATTTAGTCTTTTGCATCTTTCCATGCACTTATATTAAGATCTGTCAAAAGTTGAAAAAGAATTACAAATCTGAAGAAAATATGATCTGAAGAAAATACATGTTCAAACTCTGTGTACTTCCCATTGAGTGGTAATGAGCCTGTTTGCTTTCTGTGCAAAGATAATGTGGTTTGATTTGGGGTTTTTTGTTGTCTGAGGCTGGTGTGATGTACAAAATTAGGTCTACACAAGCCACATTTGAGTTAGAGCAAGCCCATATGTACAGGGAGGCTTTCCCATATTCTGGGCTCCCCTGGGTGAGGGCTCAAGTCATGTACATAACCCTGGGGAATACTGTCAGACTGACATTCCTACAATACCTGCCAAACTCCCCAGAAAGTGAAAACATTGGGCTTTTAACTCTCTTGGTTTTTCTTGCAGAGCACTCTTGATCAGCACAGAAGGCATACGAATTTAAGGCAACCCAGTATCTTGCTGGGAACAGCACCTTGTTATAGGTCTGGGTCCTCTGAAAGCTGGTGGGAGAGATAGGAAAAACCAAGTGTCACAACGAATGAGAACTTTAAAACAAAATCAAATTGAGAGAAACTTGATGACAAGCAATTTTGCTGAAAGTTTTAATGTTGCTGGGAAGCTGTCCTCATGTATTACAGCACAGACTATACATTAAAACTACAAGAAAATTCTACTTGGCAGAATGGACAGCCCTTCATGGATTTTTTTTTTTTTTTTTCCTAACACATTATCCTTGGTGGTATACTGTATAAATTAAAAGGCTCACCTTATGGTAAAAAAATCTCTACCTTGTATCTGGTCTGAATCTACCCTGTTTCAGTTTAAAACCATCACTCCTTACCATATCGCTACAGGCCCTGCTAAAATGCCATTCCCTCTCTTTCTTATCAGCCCCCTTCCCGTAATGAAACACCACAACATGGTCTCCTTGGAGCATTCACTTTTCAAGGTTGAACAACTGCAATTCTCTCAGCCTTTCCTCATAGAAAAACCAATAGCATGTACAATAAAAGTTGTCTTTTCAGAAGTCAGTGCTTGGAAACTGGTCTCCAGCTGTAAGCAGTGATAAATCCGTAAAATACAATTCATGCTTGTATTTGCAGGGCTCATCAATTATGCTACATATACATTACATTACCTTTAAATATTATAAAATGCAACTGAAAATATATGAAAGCATATTAAAAATGCAGGGATTTCGTACTTTTCATACCTTTAAAGCTACATGCCATTAAATGCAAAGTAATATTAAATAGATAAACAACAGGTTTAGGCAGGCTTTTGAAAGGCTTCCTGCCACTGCTGTATCCTTCAGCTAGTAAGGCTGTTCACCAAAAGGCAGTGGAAGCAGCACAAGGACAGACCTAGAGGCACATATCTCATTTCTCATGCTGAAGATCCAGAAAAGAGCACTGTGCTATCGGTACTGTGCATTTACTAATTCATGATTTATCTTCTGTGAAATGACTGTTCCATTTCATGCACGTAAAGGAGGCTAAGTGGCAGTAATTGGAGATTTTAAGTACCAGCAATCAACTGGTATATTAGGAGGAGGAAATAAACTGGAGGCTGGTAATGTCTGGTTTTTGATTTAATACAGAATATGCATTAAATGTAAAAGGTTGGAATAAAGCCTAGACTGCAGACAAGGGAGAAGGAGGTTTAGGAATAGTCAGGTGGTTGGGAAGATGAGGAAGACATTTTTCCACATCTGATTTCTGTGACACTCTGTAAAAGCACAAATGAATGGCACAGTTACCTAATACAAAAAGAATTAAAGGTACCCAAATTAGGGAATTTTACCCCATTCACAGCCTGAAAAGGTCATCACTGATGTTTGATAAAAGAATAAACTCCTTCTTTCTTTACTGTTTGAATGCAGTGTATCTGTTGGATTGTCCTTTCTGACAATCAGTCTCACTCTCTCATGCAATTTTTCTGATCCATATTTCAATATTACATGGTATGCAGCAAGAAGACATGGCACGGAAATGCCCCACTGGATAATTTATTACAGAAGTATGGTATTTTACAGACATAATAAATAGAGTGGAATGTGATCAAAGTCAGACATATATTAATTATAGCATGGCTGACTAAATGAGAGTAAATGTAGTGAGGGTTGTCCAGTTGTTGGAGCTGGCATTTAATTCTTTAGGAACCATGGACTATATGATTTTGCCTTAGTCCTACTTTTGACTTTAAATTTAGGTATTAGCTCTAAATCCCTATTTACTTTCTCAGACAGGATGACTGTTAATCACTTTGTAGATTGTTTCACATTATTCAAATAGTTTTGCTATTATTTGAATCGATGCATAGAAACCTAATGTTCAATGAAAACTGGCTGCACAATAAATCACCACTTCCCCACAAACATACTATTTCCCACAAACAAAATGAGTGACACAGTGCACACTTACATGCTCAAAAGCTTGAGCAACACTAAAACTTAGAAGGCTCACACAGGACTCAGTAAACCAAGAAGACTCTTTCAATTCTAATTTTTCTTCCCTGTATTTCCTGTATTTTCTTTATGTCATTGAAAGAAAGCTGTTTCATGAGAATACAGCTTACTATGCATAATTATAAGAATTTTAACCCCAGTAGCATTGCCCTTAATAAACAACACAGAAATACAGAGTCACAAAATGATTTGGGTTGGCAGGCACCTTTGAAGATCATCGAGTCCAACCCTCCTGCCATGGGCAGAGACACCTTCTGCTAGACCAGATTGCTCAGAGTTCCATTCAACCTGGTCTTGAACACTGCCAGGAATGAGGCATCCACAACTTCTCTGGACAAGCTGTTTCAGCGCCTTACCACCCTCATCATAAAAAATGCCTTCCTCATGTCCAATCTAAACCTACCTTCTTCTAGTTTAAAAGACCATTCCGCTGTCATATACACACACCTGTCACTTACAGGCCCTTTCAAAACATCTTTCTCAGCTGTGAGACATTGACAGATCCAGGCTGAACAACCTCAGCTCCCAGACTTTTCTCACTGGAGAGGTGTTCCGTCTGTCTAATAATTTCTGTCACTCTCCTCTGGATCCAATGGGTTCATCTATGTCTTTCCTGTCTGGATGCCAGAGGTGGATGCAGTACTCCTGGTGAGCTCTCATGAGAACAGAGTACCTTCCTTGACCTGCTGCCACATGTCTTTTGATGCAGCCTGAGATGCTGTTGGCTTTCTGGCCTGTAAATGCACATTTCTGGGTCATGTTCAATTTTTGTCCACCAAGTTCTTCTCTGCAGGGCTGCTCTCAATCTCCCTTCACCCCTCAGTCTGTATTGATGCTGGGGATTGCCCTGACCCAGAAGAACATTGAATTTGACATTGTTGAACTTTATGAGGTTCACATGGGCCCACTCCTCAAGTCTGTCAATGTTGCCCTGGATGATATCCCTCCCTACTGTGAATCAAGTGTACTACTCAGTTTGGTGTCATCCACAAACTTGCAGAAGGCACCTTCAGCAAGGTGCCTAATCCCACTGTCTGTGTCACTGATAAAAACATTAAATGGTATTTGCCTCAGTACAGACCCTTCAGAGACACCATCTTTACTGGTTTCCACTTAGACACTGAGCCATTGTCCATGACTCTTTGAACACAGTCATCCAACCTTATCTATCTACAATCCATCTGTCAAACCCATATCTCTCCAATTAAGCAGAGAGTATGCTGAGGAGAGCTGTATCAAAGGGCTTACAAAAGAATAGATGGACGACATCATCAAGAGTCTAGGTATGAAGTAGATGGCATAGAGTTGACATGGCTTGGGTTGGAAAGGGGCCTTAATGATCATCTAGCTCCAACTCACCCGGCCAAGGGCAGCTTTCACTGGACTAGGTTGCTTAGAGCCTCCTCTAGCCTGGCTTTGAAAACTTCCAGGAATCGGACATCCACAACTTCTCTGGGCCNAAGCAGAGAGTATGCTGAGGAGAGCTGTATCAAAGGGCTTACAAAAGAATAGATGGACGACATCATCAAGAGTCTAGGTATGAAGTAGATGGCATAGAGTTGACATGGCTTGGGTTGGAAAGGGGCCTTAATGATCATCTAGCTCCAACTCACCCGGCCAAGGGCAGCTTTCACTGGACTAGGTTGCTTAGAGCCTCCTCTAGCCTGGCTTTGAAAACTTCCAGGAATCGGACATCCACAACTTCTCTGGGCCATCTGTGTTCTAATGCCTCACCATCCTCACAGCAAAGAATTTCTTCCTAACATCTAATATAAGCCTACTCTTTTCAATTTTAAGCCATTGCCTCTCGTACTCACTTCTGTTAAAGTCTTTCTCAATCTTTCTTTTAGGCTCCCCTCAGGGCCTGGAAGGCCACACAATTAGGTTGCCCCAAAGCCTTTCCTCTTCCAGGCTGAACATTCTCAATTCTCAAAGTCTTTCCTCATAGCAGAGATGCTCCATCCTTCTAATCATCTTGTTGGCCCTCCTCTGGACTCACCCCAAGATGTCAGTATTCTTCCTATGCAGAGGACTGCAGAGCTGGATGCAGTACTCCATGTGGGGTCTCTTCAGAGTGAAGTAGAGGGTCAGAATCACTCTCTTGACTTCTTGGCCATGCATATTGAGCACAGGATATAACAGGCTTTCTGGTCTGCAAGCACACATTGCCAGCTCATCCACCAGCACCCCCAAGTCTTTCTTGGCAGGGCTGCTCTCAAGCAGTTCATCCCCCCAGCCTGTATTGATACCGGGGGTTGCAATGACTCAGGTGCAGCACCTTGCACTTGGCCTTATTAAACCCCATGAGATTCCCACAGGCTCACTCCTCGAGTTTGTCCAAGTCCCTCTGGAAGGCATCCCATCCTTCAGGTGTCAACTGCACAATTCAGCATGGTGTCATCTGCAAATTTGCTGAGGGTGCACTTGAACGCTTTGCCTATGTTATTAATGAAGATATTAAATAACACAGTTCCAGTACAGATGCCTGAGGGACACCTCTGATACCCATTGGGACTCTGAGCCATTGACCACTACTCTCTGGTTGCAACCATCAAACCATTTTCTTATCCATTGAACAGCCCACCCATCAAATCTATCTCCAGTTCAGAGAGAAGTATGTTGTGGGGGACCATGCCAAAGGCTTTACAGAAGTCCAGATAAATGACATCTGTAGCCCTTTCCTTATCAACTGATGTAGTCACTCCATCATAGAAGGCCACTACGTTGGTCAGGCAGGACTTGCCCTTGGTGAAGTCTGGAATCACCTCCCTGTCCTCCATGGCAACATGCAGGTCCATGCTGCATGGATGTGTGTATAGGCTGAGGTATCTGGTTGTTTGGAGTATAGATTTCTAAGCTCTCTAATAGTAGCTGCGGGCCTCATCCTAGCTTTTTGTTTTCTCAGGACTGACTAAATTAAAATGGTGCGTATATCTTACTGTACTTACCTTTACCACTTCCAATACTGCAACGCATAGTCTGTGTTATGCTCAAATCTTGCTTGCTGATCCCAGTTGAGCAATTTATAAGCTGAAGATAAAGCAAATCACTGACTCTATCCTTGGTTTTCTTTTATAGAATAGAATAATAGAATAGAATAGAATCATAGAATCAGACGGGTTGGAAAGGACCTCTGAGATCATCAAGTCCAACCCTTGATCCAACACCACCGCCATTACTAGACTATGGTACTAAGTGCCACATCCAGCCTCATCTTGAAAACCTCCAGGGATGGAGAATCCACCACTTCCATGGGCAGCCCATTCCAATGGCTGATTACTTTCTCTGTAAAGAATTTCTTTCTAATATCTAACCTAAACCTCCCCTGGCACAGATTAAGGCCATGCCCTCTTGTCTTACTGCTGGTTGCCTGGGAGAAGAGACCAACCC
>VXAY01007034.1:121836-133492 GCA_013399855.1 Oxyruncus cristatus
CTGCCCCCAGCTTGGTGTCATCTGCAAATTTACTAATGGTGCACTCTATTTCTCTGTAGTAGGGCAACTATGACCTGAACCAAAGCATCTTTGTCAGCCTCTTTGAATCCTCAAGTCTGCCCTTTGTGTTTCTCTTCTGTTGCTTCTCTCTACTAAGGTATTTTCCATGATGCTCTCTGTTGCTGTTGATTCGTTTTAATAATTTCTTGAAAATCAGCCAAACCTGAGAATACTTGATTTTACAATTGGTAAACCATCACAGGTGTGGCTTCACAACTATTATCCTTTTGAGCTGATTCACTCTACATTCATAGCAAAGGAATTGAACATAGTTTCTTATGCTAGTTATATCTGCGCTAACACTGTTAGCAGATATTAAATGTCAATGTTAATCACTTAGAGTCTAATCCCTAAACTCAGTGTAGCCCCTGTGGATGACATCTTGTACAGGGCTATATTTTATGGCTTGTCCCTGGAGACCTCTCAGGTTAGGCAAAAAAACCCCGTTGTTGAGGTTTAATAGCTTAGACATTATTGTAGAGCCTGTAAAACCTCAACCCTGCTGTTATGTGGGTTCTTCAGCAACTGTACAATCAGCAAGTTATAGCTGCAAAATGTTTTCCTCAGTGAAGGGAGTTGTAATCTAAAATAAATATTTTAAAGAAATATTATGAAGCACGTATGTCTGCAGATGTTCACTTGTGTCATTGCAGCAGTAAAATTACTTTAACTGGAGGTTTTTTGGCTGACTACTTATAGCTATACAAATGACAAAGTGAAAATAGTGACTTTTGATAGATACGTTCACTTTAATAATTTGAAAACTGCTTATTCTTGCATAGTTCAGAGCTGTAGCATGTCAGCAAAGGAAAAGCTTTTCAGCGTTAACTGTGCCCCTTGTGATGCTACAGATAATTACTGTGAGTGGAGTGCTGCTGACCCTTTTGCAATTAGTGGTTATCATGAATTTGACCATATGTTATGTCCAAAATTATTATTAGATTAAAAAAAATTAATTTTTGCCTCAGAACATGCCCTTTCCTGCTCTTAACTGAAAATGGGATTAACTACTGAAATATGCCACATTTTAGTTGTGCTCTGCAGAGCAAACAACTGGCTTTGGTCTAGCAAACTTTCCCCCTGTAGAAACTGACATGACAGTTTTTTATCACAGCTGCATGATTAATATATTAATGCAATCTACTAACAGAATAGGAAGATCTGTGCTGAAGCAAAAGCAAACTGATATAATATTTGTTAATTTGATCCAAACCAAACACTAAATACACCTTACCCCCAGCAAAATGTGATTGCCAAAGCAATAGAAAATACTTAAGATGGGGGGCACTAGAAATAAGCACTTTTGTGTAATATGTCCTTCTCTGTGTAGGATTATGTGCCTATTCCATGTGGATACACTTTTTGAACTTTACAGGGCAGAAAGAAAAGTCATGTATGAATATAAAATTTACATGAACAAATATATGTGCGTTTATACGTGTTGTATACATATATGCACACATACGTCAAAACCACTCGAATTTTCATAAGAATGCATAATGCTGGAACACGGCTGGCAGAATGCAGCAGCAAATATGGTAGGGGCTGCAGAAAGACTGCCCCAGTAAATGCTAAGTACTGTTACCCCAGTAAATGCTAAGTACTGTTACCTGACTTCGAGACCCAGAGTAATTCTGTTGTGTGTAGTTGCAGGTGTGTTCATTGACATTCAGTGGTGGGTTTGCAACTGATGCCTGAAACCACTTAATTTAAACTGGCAACCTGAAAGAAACAGATAAAAGGAGAGATGTGACTGAGCTCCTTGAAGTCTGCTGCAGAGCATGAGCTTTACGTGTTACAAAATGCTCACCGATGTGACTTAGCAGATATTTCTTCTAAATAGGTTCAACACAGAAACCGATGCTTTGATGACCATTAAAGTCTCAGTCACTGAAATCCTCAAAAAAGAAGCAAATTGCCTGATTCCTCTCAATTCCACTGTTGTGGGAAAGCATGCATAGAAAGAAAATGAAAAAGCCAATATGACTCAGTAACACAGCTCAGCTCAGTAATACAGGCTATATGTGATACAACACCATGTCAGGAAGACATAAGACTGCAAAAAAAATCACTAGAAAGAAGCATAAAGCAGCTATCCAGCAGGACTGGGTTAGCAGAGAAAAAAAATCATCAGTACATTTAGCTGTAATTTCTTCATATTATTTTCTTCAGACAGTTTCCACTAAAAAGACAAAAATATAATGATGTTGCCATATAAGTAGATCTACATGTGTCCTTCATCAGAGTATAGTCCCAGCATCACATTTAATACAGAGAAAATGAACGTTAGGAGCGAACTCTTGGCCCAAATAGAGTCAGTGGGAGCTTTGCCATGGCCTTTAGAGGACCAGCCTGTTACTACAGGTATTCAGCCTGGGTCAGTATAACCCATTCTTATTTATGGACTTTATTTGTGAACACATTCTTTCTTTAGTAGTTAGAGTGTGTTGAAAATACTGACCTTCTGAGCTAAAGAAAAAAAAGAAGGAAAAGGGAAAAAAAATGAAGTAAAGTGATTTGTGTGCATGATAAAAGTGTTTCTCTGCAATAACACAGCATGTGGTCAAGAATTACACAGGTTGCATTTGCCACTTTATATCTCCTGCCAGATGAATACAATTCGGGGCCTGTTACCCCTGCCTGCAGTACTGTTTCATAGTTATGAAGTCATGACAGCTGTGATTGCCGGTGTGGAGAATAAAGTCTGTGGAAAAAGTCTGGATAGCTTCCCACTGTACACCAGCCAAAAATAAGTTAGCTGGAATTAAAACAGAAGAGGAGAAAGCTGGCAGGGGGAGAAAAATGAGGGAACCAATCGACATTTTATGTTGGGACACAAGCTGATGCAAAGAGACTCCAGGACAGATCCTGGCTCCATTCCCATCTCAGCAGGATCCTGGAACTGATGAAAAGTCTGAGGTGTAACCAAGAACCCATTTTGGCGAAGTGCGCACTACCTCATGGAAATTGGTACTTCCCATTTCCTGCCTCCCCGGAGATTTGCAAGTCATTTGAATTAATTTCATTCCCAGCTTAACAATAACTGTTCAAACACACCACCTCAGAACTTGCACCTGAGGAAACATTGTGATCTATAAACTCACAATGTCCCACTTGAATGTGGGGAGCAGGTGCTAATCAATAGTGTGTTGCTGACATTTAAACAAGGGGTCTCCATAGACATAGTCTCCCATAACTGTGACAAACACCGCAGCTCCCTCCCTCTGCAGGTTCAGGGCTGTATGCATTTGCAAAGCAGGATCTGATTTTCTCTTTCTTCCTCTACCATCTGTGGAAAAATCTCCTCATATCATCAAAGCAACAATGCTTTGCAAATGAATATTAATAGAAAATGTTTCAGTTATGTTTGTGAAAAACAACGCCAGGGTATCTAGAACAGTATAATGATAAGTACATACGGTTTGGGTCTGCGAGTTGGTGTGTAAGAACCAAGGAGAAGAATGCCAATATTATTTTTCTTTTGCACCCTGTAACTGATACTTGCTACAACGAGAGATTTATCATGAGAGTGAGATGTGTGTTCTTCAGAATGCCTTGGAGGAATCTCTCAGAGAGGCTGTTTCTTCTAGGGTTCACAATGAAATGCCTAGAGAGGGTGATGTGTTGGATAGAGAGATGGGAGTTGATTGCAGACCTTTCATGGGCCGCGAAGAACCTCTCTGACATACCTGCATCTCTGACTGATCCAGGTTGACATCATATTTGAGTATATGAATATTTGAATTCAATCAGATTATGTTCATTGCAATGGTATCGAACAGGATCTTCCTACTCACACCTGGAGGCAGCAAGTACGGTGACAAAAGATACATGGCAAAAGCTCCTGAGAAAAAGGTTTAGTTAAGAAAGAACAAAAGCAGGACTAAAAAGAGGAACAGCTATTAAATTTTAGATTCAACTAGGATGTCCACAACCGTATTCAGAGGTAGCGCTATCCTTCTGCCTGACGTGGGGAGAAGAGCTTTAACTCATTCTCACAAGGAGAATTCACAGGGGCCTAGCATTATGCTGATGACCTATTTCACTTGCATAATTCAGAAAATGTCCTTTGCCTCAACCCCCTGCTAGACAGTGATCAAGTTCACTAGCACATACTGGTGACAACAGCAGTGATGATTCTTTCTTTTTGTTCCTCCAGCTTATGTGGTCAGAACTCCTCTTTGCCTTATTTAGAAATAAACTTTTATATTATGGAAGTATCTACTATGTCAAACACAGAAGCAGACTCAGACTGTTTGACTTTTCTAATCTTTATTTGCTTATGATTTTAAAATATTTAGAGCCAGAAAAAAAAATAGATTAGAAAATTAAACATCGTGAAAGCCACATATTTAGAGAAATAAGCATTCCCTTTCTGTATGTCCTCCCTCAGCAATTACATCATCACTATAGCACCTTCTCCTTGCAAGTCCATCAGCTCTTGGAAAACAGCTATCAGCCACCAAAATACAAGCAAACATATTAAAGTGTAATTTTAAATACTTGTTAAAATCTTCTTCAATGCTGCTTAAAACTAAGGGCTCATTCAAAGCTAAAGGACAGGTAAGAAAACAAGAAGTGTTTCCATTTTGAAACTGGCTGTAGAGAGGACAAGTAAGAATCAATAACAAAGCTGGAGAAAAATGTCTCCAAGGGTAAAGCTTGACCAATTCTGTAGCTGTAACTACACTACAGCCCAACAACAGGTAATGCTAGAGACAAAGCCAACCTTTACCCTGTAAAGAAGCTGACAGGTGTTTCCACTCCCAAATCTGCCATCTAAGCAATGCATTAAATATAAATATCTAAACCTCTTTTCCTTGCTGTTTTCCTTCACTATTTTTTTTTCATTTGCATTTGGTTTCTCCCTCTGTCTTATCTTGAGCTTTTGGAAGGGAAAGTTAAAATACTCTCCCATCTCATCCAGAGGACAGCACCAAGGCTGCATTTGGTAAGTGCTCAACATCTAAGGTAGCACCCTAAAGCCAGAGTGCGATTATTTCCAGCTCTGGACAAAGCTCTCAACCATTAGAGTTGGGCACTGTTCCCAGGCTAGTCCCTGCTATAAATGGCATAGCATAGCAGGAGAACAAAGAATTAAATTGAAGTGAAAGGAACTGAAGCAGTGGATTTTAAGACAACAAACATATGCAGTCTTATTTCAAAATAAGCACCAGCACACTTGAGCAATTGGATAGGGAAAGGCGGGAAAGTAACATAACGAGGAGTATTCAGATGGTAGAAGTAGAATTGCATTACTGTGACATTGCATCTACAGGCTCAGATGTTTTATTTCTTTGTAATTTTGCTGATTCCCAGTCTGCTAGATCAGACTAAGAGAAAAGCTAGAATATCACTTGCTCTGCTAATCAGAGGGACATCCTTGGACTATTTTTAATTTTAATTTTAAAAATTGTTAGTCTGAATATATTTGATTTATGTGAGACTACCGCTTGCTTCTCAGAACCCTTAGGGTCACAGCAGAAGGAAGCTGGGTTGTACAAAGGTATTTTTCCCTAAGGCAGTTGTCGGGGCATCAGGGTTGAATGAAGACAGGGAAGGGTAGCCCTTGGTGCTTGTCAAGCCCACAGGGCACCACTTTGTTTTTTCCTGTCTTAAGGGTTTTGTTCTGTATCATGGCTTCTCCTCTGCTTCTGGGACTGTCATTTTCAGAGACAATTTCCGTACAGGCACTGTAAATAGAAGTGGAAGTGATTGTTTGCTGTATGGGACATGGTCCATTTGTATTTGCTTAAATTACAAATCATAGGCAGGCTTCCTTTCCTTTCCTGTTTTCCCACTGATCTTGCTTTTGTGCATTGTATTTGCTGTGCATTGCACAGCTGCCTTAGCTTTAGCCTAGAGTCAACCCTGCAGCTGATCGGTGTGTCCTTTCCACTGCTTGATCCTGGTTAGGATCTGGTTGAACTGATTAATGCAGCCAAAGTCAACAGATGGGCACAAAAGGTGAGATAAACCTCATGTATTTTCCCTATATGCTGTTTTCTATTTATGCACAAAAGCATTAGATCTTCATGTCTCTTGTCATGCATTATGTTCTGTGGACCTAGAGTCTCTGGTAAATGTGAATGACTATGCACAAAGAAACACTGGGTAAGATCGATGCTGGCCTCTTCTGCTAAACACAAGCTCTCAAATTCTCGCGTTTCATGTAATCTACAATCCCTTAAAATAGTAATCCAGGGAAGGCCAATTAAATCAAAAGCAAAAATGCTGCCTTTTTTTTTTTTCTGGGGAGAAAAGAAATTAAACTAACAAAACAATTTTTCTTTTCCTTATCCCCCAGAAGAAGCCTCCAAACTGATTAGGTGTCTATTTTGAGAAAGAAATACCCACACTTACTAATTGTTTTGGAAAGGCTAGGCCAATTTTCTCCACTTTTGTCACCCAATATTATGAGGGATGACTGGAGCACAGGAAAGGGCACAAGCTGTTGTTATTGACAATGTGTGTGTCATTTTACTTACACAACCAAACAAAAGAAATGCCAAAACACTGAAAAACAGTGCAATGTTAACAAGCAGAGCTGGATCTACACTTACTGTGCTTCTAAATAGGCTACTGGTTTTACGTATGTTTATCCATGAGTACAGGGCAGGTTAATGTACTGCCATTATCAATGTCCATGTGACTCTCACTTCAAGAGTCATGACATAAAACCCCTTTAAAGATCATACTTCTCTTCTGTGCAAAACACTAGTTCACTGAAGGAAGACTTCAGTCTTTTTCTTTAAAACTGCTAGACAGCAGAGAAGAAAAAGATCCCCGCAGTGTGCTGTGAGCTGTATACTGTACTCATTAGTGACTTCATCCTGTGAGCTGCCTTCTCTGGCCGACATCCAGGAAAACACAAAGTATATATTTAATTTTCAGCATGTGTGTAGAGTCATTAATTGCAAGCACATTCTTACATGCCTTTCTCATTGCTTCTTTTCATTTTGTTACTGAATATAAAAGGCAGCAGTGGTTTTTAGGGTTGAGACTGTTTTGGAGGGGACTTAAATGAAAGTACTGAAGACTCCTTGCTGTGTGTAAGAATAGCAAGACAGTAATATTTTTCTAATTGANTGCTTCTTTTCATTTTGTTACTGAATATAAAAGGCAGCAGTGGTTTTTAGGGTTGAGACTGTTTTGGAGGGGACTTAAATGAAAGTACTGAAGACTCCTTGCTGTGTGTAAGAATAGCAAGACAGTAATATTTTTCTAATTGATGTGATATTCCTGCCTTGAATACTGTATTTTGTTTTAGCTTTGTCTGGCAACATTCTATCTGTTTGCATGCATGTTGATTCATGCTACTAAACTGGGCAGTATATGGAGAAGGGAAAAACTAACTGGCATGTTTTCAGCGGTGATGTATACTGTTCTCACTTGATCCAGATCATGTATCTATGCTGCAGCTGTAAATGCATTACTTTTTTGTTAAAGTTATAGCAGTGATATAGTAACGTAGTCTAGTTCAATTTATACCCTGACTTGCACATGTATGCCTCCAGGCCTACATCTCCTTTGTCCCCATGGGGTATGGATCCATCAGGAAGGAAAATAAGCTGAATTGCTTATTTTGAGACCTTCCTCTGCAACAGTCTTGGTGAGGAGCTCTGTAGACATTGTTTCCCAACCCATGACTCTTTCTGCACATTACCCTGTGGTAAGCCATGTGGGGAGACATGCAGAGTAAACTCCTGGCTTCAGTGAAGTGGCAAAAGACAAGTAGAATTAAACTTTATCATATTTTCATGCTTTCTTCAGGGTCATTACAAAATGACAAATCTCTCCTCTGTATGCCTCTTTCTCAAGCTGATACAAGTAGATTGTTATGCCTACTCAAACTATGAAAGAATCAACAGAAACAGTTTAGCACCATGACCATACACCAGTGTGATGGCAGAAGAAAAATTTAAAATTAAGCAAGCATGGAGTGGTGGGTTTGAGCCCAAACCATTAGACAGTGTCGTTTCTTTTGGGATCTGATAGGGACTTAAGTAGAGAAAAGTGGTTAAAATTGCACAGGCTACACAGCCTCATCTTCACTTACAGAAGCTAGCTGTTCTCTCTGTTGCAAACCTTTTGTGGGCACTGCAGATGGGGACTGCCCAACTCTCAGCAGCTTTTGTGCTTGGATACCCAGGGACCTGCCACGTAGCAATGCTCATGCTGGCAGCTTCTGGGCATGGAAAAGGCTTCAGAACCTGGGCAGGTGTGTTCAGGGACTGGCCTCTTTGGAAAGGCTTCAGAACCTGGGCAGGTGTGTACAGGGACTGGCCTCCTTGGAAAAGTTGTTCTGTGCTACTGTACTCACCGTCAGTCCTCTTTGAGCATTGCAAAGCATGGCAAGTGTAAATTAAATCCTCTGTTTCCTTTTCTGAAAAATAAATCTCAATTTGCCTCAGGAATTTGCAAAAGCTTTCAATGTAGGGCTGAACTTATCAAAATTGCTTGTTCCCATTGCCAGAAAACGTCCTGGTATTGCAGAGGAAGCAATACGTGAGAATAACATTCAAGCTCTGAGTATGCAGTTTTTAACCAACGCTATTTGTTCCATATATGGCATATACATACATGTTTCAAAGTAGCCTTATTTATACTGTTCTGTATATAAAAGCCCATTACACTCAACTGGGGGGAAAAAATGGTGATATACTGTATGTGCCTGGTATCTTTTGAAAGTTCTCTGGAGGAAAAAATAGGCATTGAGATTTATTGAAATCTGAGTCCTTTTTGAAGAGGCTAACTTTACTAATGAGACAGCCTGAAAAACAGAGACTGTCCCTTCTGGCATATGTGTATCATATGAAAACCAGTAATTTTTTATTATCTTGGTATTCCCAGAAAAGATATTAAGCTGAAACACAGCTTCAGCTAACATAAGCATCAAGTGTATACTCAGACCTTTTAATGCTAGAACAATAAGCCAGCTTTATTACACTGATTATTGATAATATGAGGGTTGTTCTGGAATTTAGTCATAACTACATAAAATTATTGTTTTTCTGCCATAATTGTTGGCTACACAATTACAAGGGACCAGTAATAAGTTAGCAAGTAATTAGTGACAAAGATTTCTTTTGTTGTATATAAATGTAGTAAAGCCTTAGGCTAATTTTACCAGCATGTTCATATGATATCACTTCCTGAAAACACATGAAAGTTTAAAAAAAAAAGTATATACACAAAGCAAAGGCTGTACAAGTCCTGCAGAAAAGAAGTGACCTCAAGAAATATTCTGGGTTTCTACCTCGGAAACCTGTTTTAACATTGAGGTCATTGCAAGAATTCAAGTAAAAACACTGTTTATGTATTGACACAAGGCTAGAGAACATTTCTTTTGCAATAACTAGCCTTCTTAGAGGATCATAATTCAATGGCAATATTTTCTGTGTCACCCTCTTGGTTTGGCGATACTTTTTTCCCCCATTTTTCCACACTGTCACTTTGGTGATATTAGCTTGAAGCCAACTGCACTCAACCTCTGCTCTAAATCACCAGTAGGCAAATCTGAATCACTTCAGCTGATTTTATAGGCTATGTACTGCCTTTACCGGCTTCGCTCTGAATTTACCCCAGCAAAGTCAGGTGCAGAATTTGGCCAGTTTTATGTTTGTAAGAAAATGTAATTAAGCACAACAGACATGTTTATCCTAGAAAATATTATTATACTGTAAAAAAGATAGCAAAGATAGTTAAACCACTCCTTTAAATCCACAAAGCCTTTTTACCATGTCCTAAAACCTGTTCTAACTTTTTTTTTTGTCCAGATACACCACAAATTTCTAAAGGATTTCTAAACTCTGGATGACTTTAGACTTGTGATTGAACTGAAAAGCTTTTTTAATTTTTTTTTTTTTTTTCTGGCAGAAATGTCTCATGTCTAGTCTTTGGCCAACAAGCTTCTACTTTCCTTGGATGGAAATGCCACTAAATTGCATTTTGCATGGGAAACTCATTTTGGTCTTGCATCTTTTTGTAGAATAGTGTCAAATTTCCTGTAAACCCTTGAGCTACTCAGAAGAACATAAGAACCAGCCCTGATCCAACCTCAAAATCAGTGACACCATTGAAACTAGCTATAGTGAACTTATTTGTTATTTCCATTTCTTCTGTACTCTCTGTTTTTTGGCTAGCAACAGAGCTTCTGAAATGCTGTGAAGAATGTTAAGAGGTCAAAAAAATTCAGATGAGATTTTCCATCAGTTCCTCTTTAAGTATATGGTCTTTTCATGAAGGCTTCTGGCTAAACTGAACTAGAATAAAGGTGTGGAAACTCCCAGCTTTCAAGTGTGACTCACTGATAATTATGAGAACTTAGTTTTTCTTCACATAGTTCATAAAAATATGATTTTTAGATATTTTCCAATAATACAAAATGCTTAATGCTTCATGTCTCACCACTAGGGACAATAAGGTAAAATGTTGTGGCATTTTTGGGTCATTCAGCTACTCTTGTAAGTAGGCTTACAAAATTGAGAGATTTTTGTGACACTTTTGATAAAGAAAATTAGATTGATCCTGATGTTTGCTCTAAGGAGATCTCTTTTCAGACTAATACCTTCAAATTAATAGCTTAATTTAACTTCAAATTTAAATACTACAAAGATAATATTTCCCCTCTAGACATACAGTACAGGTCTGTAAACTACAAGGGGTCTGTAGAATGATATCAGGAAACTGTTGTTCCAGAGATTTGATTTACCCAGGTAGCTTGGGACACATTTTAGCAACATACCGTGTGCATCTCCAGTTTCTTCCAGATCTTTTAATGCAGAGCCATGACATAATACAGCAAAACCATGCTTCTCAACCTGGGTACTTTTTTATCCTCATTGTCTAAGCTCTACTTCCTGTTTCTGTCCAGAAAGGAAAATATAGCATAATATATTACGATACAATAAAATAAATACAGACAACATTATAACCAAGAAGGCCCCACTCAGTCATTCTGAGCACTCACTATTGTAACTGCACAGGTCTACAACAAATACTGGGAGCAGTTTCACAGAAAATGACATTAGGAATTCATTACCAGCATGAGCGGAAGCATGCTAAATTGTGCCCAACAGAAACACAATTACTATGCTTGTAAAGATGTGGCAAAAACATATTTTGAGTAAAGGAATAGTTGTGACAGATGCACCAATTTTCTGACATAAAGCACATCTTCCCCTAAGGAATTTGACCAAAAAAGTGTGCCAGTCAGAGCTTGCACCCTGACATCACACCTGTACCCTGACTGACACAGTTCTTTTGGTACATGTTTGTGATGGTGAGCATCTCAGAAGAAAATTTTTTACACTCTTTTACAGACCTCAGTGGTTGCTGAGTAGTGCAGAATCTGCAAACATCAAATGATCATAAAAGCAGTAGGTCCCAGAAACAAAGAAGCTCAAAATTGTTACAGTTGGAAGGGACCTCTGGAGATAATCCAGTCCAAACCCTCTGCCAAAGCAGGGTCAACTAAAGCAGGTTACATAGGAACATGTCCAAGTGGGTTTTGAACGTCTCCAGAGAGGGAGGCTTCATCACCTCTCTTGGCAGCTCCAGTGCTCTGCCATCCTCACTGTAAAGAAGTTTTTCC
>VXAY01007035.1:5757-15810 GCA_013399855.1 Oxyruncus cristatus
TCCGGCGGGAAGCGGGGCTGGATGTCCATGTCCGTGGGGGAGAACCTGCCCGCCTGGGCAGGGCCAGGGGGGCCGGGCCGGGCCTGGTGGTGCCGGGGCAGGGTGGCGTAAGGGGGGAGGCTCCCGCAGGGCCCCCCCGCCAGCTGCCGGCGGCCCTCGGGGCACCCGGGCGGGTGCGGCCCCTCTGCGCCGCCCACGGAGGGCCTGGGGAAGGTGAAAACGCCGGAGTAGCCGGAGGGAAGAGCGGCTATCTTAGCGCCCAGGGCCGGCTCCAGGGGCTGGGAGGGGTAGGCGGGGGGCAGCTGGGGGAACACCGGGCCCGGCATGGCCTCCTCGCCCCGTGGGGCGCCCGCCTCCCCCTCCGGCCTCTTGGCCGGGGCGGCGCCGCCCAGCGCCTTCTTCTCGGCCTCCTTCTGCCTCTGCTCGGCCAGGAAGCGCTCCTCGGCGTCCAGGAGGTACCTCTGGATCATCTCCTCCTGGAACTGGTGCCGGGTGCTGGTCTTGAGGTGGCCGGCGAAGATGAACTTGCGCTCGCCCTGCATGGCCGCGCGCAGGATGCTCAGGCTCAGCCGCACGTCGCTGCTGTACTTGGAGGGATCCGGCGCCTTCTCCGGGGCCCCTCTGCCCGGGCACGCCTTCTCCGCCGGGGCCGCCAAGTCTCCCGGGGAACATTCCTCCTTGCTGCCTTTCCGGGCCTTCAGGGACCCTTTCTTCTTCTTCTCCAGGGTGTCCCCCTGCCCGTTGCTCAGGCCGCCCTTCGCGGCCTTGCCGTGCATCAGGCCGCCCATGTTCTTTTTTAGCTTGCTGCCCAGGGTCTTCCCGAAGCTCCCCAGCTTGTTGGCCACCGAGTCTGCCCGCTTCTTGTCCTTTTCCTTCTCCTTTTCCCGCTCTTTCTTTGGTTTCTCCCTGTCCTTGCCTGCCCTCACGCCCCCGTTGCTGGCGGAGCTGCTGCACACCGACTCCTTGTCCGACTCGCCCGACTCCGCCGCCGAGCGAGCGTCGTCGCCCGCCGAGGCCGTGGGGGATTCCGGCTGGGCCAGGGGCGCCTGGGGAAGAAGGAAGGCCAAACGTCAAACTCCAGGAATTCCCGGGGCAGGGATTTTCACGCGGAGGGTCACGCGAAGGAGGCGATGTCGCCTGGAGCGCGGAGCCGGGGGGACATTCGGACGCAGAGCGATGCTGCCCTGCCCGTGCACGGATATATCCCCCCGGCACCCTTCCAACCCCTGGGATGTTCTGGGACTTCATGGTTTTATTCTGTGATTCTATGACTCTACTCTGGGATTCTGCAGTATCTCCACTGGCTCGAGGTTTCAGGGCCAAAGCCAGCGGAGAGAGGGGGAAGATACTTGGTCCCAGTCTCGAGGTGGCTGTAAACCACCAGCTCCTGTTTGTTCGGAGCACGGAGCGCCCCCTTCCCCGCCCTCAGGGGCACGGGAGGGCTTCAGGGTGGTGTGAAGAGCGAAAAGGGGCACGGAAAGCTCCGGGAAAGAGCTCTGCACACCCACCAAACCGAGTCGCCGCCCTGCTCGGAGCAGGATCAGCGGCAAGCAAGGCCCCCGCACCCGCCGCCCTGCAGAGAGGAGGGTTAAATAATTCACAGGTCCCTTTACCTGCGTGTCACAAGGCAACGTGATCCACCTCACATTCATGTAGCTGTGCAGCAGGTGCAGCTTGGCCTCCAGCGACAGCGTCACGCTGGTGTCACCGTGGTGGTGGAGGGGGGAGGAAAACACAAGTCAGAGCCCAGCTTCCAACTCCCACCCGGCTCTCCCCGCCGTGTGTTTTACGTTGTTCCCTGTGTTTTTGCAGCCTCCCGAACTTTTCAGTGGAACACCCAAGGGGGAAATCGAGACTCGCAAGCGCTGAAATTAAAACTCCTCTTCTGCCTCAGCGACAGCAACTGCTGGGACCAAACCACGGTGAGACCTGCCTGAAGTCCAACCTAAGGCAGGCAGGGTCTGGTCTGGTGGCCACCCCTTTCCCCTCTGCGGGGGCCCACGGCACAGGGATTTGGTGGGGGCTGGAGAAATGCACCTTTTTTGTGGAAAAATGATGGGAGACCCTCCGCTGCTACACCCAGCCCGGAGCGAGCTCCAGGACCTGGAGCATCATCTCTTTACCGCGTGGGGAGGAAGCTCAGGAGGTGTCACAGCCCCACCCAAAAGGCACCAAAGCGAAGGAGAACGAAGGAAAAGCTGCTCCACCCCCACGAGCAGAGTCATCCCCTCAGCCCAACCTCCATCCAGCATCAGAAATCCCAGCTGGGATTTCTCCGGCCCTGACCACTCTGCTCTGTGGATCCCCATCCCGCATCCCCTGTGGGTCACCAACCCAGATTCCCCACGGATCGCCACCCTGGCTCCCCCGTGGACCACCAACCTGGCCAGTTTGACGTTGTCACTGTCGTCCTTCCCCCACTGCCACTCCTTCCCGGGATCCACAGCGAAGTGCACCGGGAGCAGCTTGTGCTCGGAGTCCGTCAGAGGGATCACGGCTGCCCCGGGACAGGAACACCACGTTTACAGCCCAAAAGGACTAAAATCCCACACTCACAGCCCACCCTTCTGATGGCAACGGCATCACAGCAAATCCCAGTGACTGCCAGTGCCTGGGATCACGGAATCGTCACAGCACCGTGGAAAGGTTTGGGGTGGAAGGACCTTAAAGCTCATCCCATTCCACTCCCTGCCACGGGTAGGGACACCTCCCACTAGCCCAGGTTGCTCCAAGCCCCGTCCAGCCTGGCCTTGGACCCTCCCAGGGATGGGGCAGCCACAGCTTCTCTGGGTAACCTGTGCCAGGGCCTCCCTGCCCTCACAGGGAGCAATTCCTTCCCAATATCCCATCTACCCCTGTCCTCTGGCAGAGGGAAGCCACTGCCCCTTGTCCTGTCACTCCACGTCCTTGTCCCAAGTCCCTCTTCAGCCCCTTTAGGTCCTGGAAGGGCTCCAAGGTCAGGACACTCTTGGGTTTCCTGGGCTGCTGGTGCACGCTGCCAGGTCCTGCCCAGCTTTTTTCCCCCCAGCACCCCCAAATCCTCCTCCACGGGACCCCTTCCGTGCTTTTTTCACCTGATCTCCTCCCCTACCTTGATCCTTTGTGTTTTCCTTCTGCTCCATGGAGACCAGGGCAGAAAAATGGGCTTGGTCGTAAGCCAGGACCAACGGAGACCGGTGGCATTTGTTGGCTGGGACTTCCAGGGGCAGGTAGATCCCTCCGAAGGGAATCGGGGCAAAAGCTGGGAAGAAACCAGGGTGGTTAGTTCCCATCACAGGTTCAGGAGTTCAGAGCTGTTTGTGCCACAACTGCTCCAGGACGAGCCGTTGGCCTCAGTCGAGGCCTCACCTGCAATTCCCCGTCGTCTCAAGGGACATCAGGCAAAACCACAACCCCAAACCAGACGTTTATTTTACATCAGGAGGGTAGAAAAGGCAGAATGAACTGGTATTTTCTATAAAAAAAAAAACAAAACCCTCCTCTCCTTCACTCCCCTGCAAGACAAACTTTTCCCCGCAGAATGATGGAAGCCGATCGACCTTCTCCGACGGGAAACCGAAGCCGATGGTGGAAAACCCACCACGCAGGGAATGGAATTTCCCATCTCTACATGTGTGTGTGGAGGAGCAAAAGAGGTAGAAGAAAAGAAAAATTCCTCACGGGGATGCTCTTAAAGCAGCAGAAACAGGGCTGGGAGCCGAGCTGGGCCCCGGCCCTGCCGGGGGTTGAACGTGCCCCTTGCGCTGCTCCCGACCCCAGACCCGGCCTGGGGGGCAACGAGGCCTTGTGAAAACACGGGATTTGAGAGGAAAGGTGGAGCCTGAGCACAGGCAGGTCAGAGAGGCTTTGGGAAGAGAGGGCAGGTCTCACCTTCGCCCCCCGAGTCCCGCAGCATCGTGTCTGCCACCACCACGATGGGTCTCTTGAGCACGTGGGCCAGGACGAAGACGTGGAACTCCTCCAGGCTCTCGTACACCGGCTCTTCCGAGCTCTCCACCCTGGGGGGAGAAGAATTTCACCCTCTGGATGTCCAGTCGTTGCTTTGTAACACCCGGAAGGAGGTTTCAGAGGCAGCCACGCAGCGGCGGAACGGCAGCGCCGAGGTTGATCTCAGCCCTCATTTGGGGGTTTAGATGCGCATTCCTAAAATGTCCTGCTCCAAGGCAAGGGTTTGTGCCCAGGGAATGCCCAGCTGCTGCCTGGCACTGCTGGGAGTCCCTTATCTAAGGGGCCTGCCAGGTAGGAGCTGCCAGGCCGGCTGCAGCAACGAAGTGCCCTTGAGACGGAGCGAGAGGCAGAAACTCTCAGCTCTGGGTTATTCCCTCGTTTCGGAGCCAGCAATGCGAGGAAAAGACGCATTCCCTGCTCATCCCGTGCGCTGCCCCACAGAGGAGGCCGTGCAGCCCCCAAATCCTTTCCTCGGACGCTCCGTGGGCCTCGCGTTTTCTCTCCATCCTTCCTTTTTCCCCCCCGGCCCCAAAACTCCAGCGCGGCCCCCCCAGCCCCGTCCCCTGCCCTGGGGCTCCAAGCCCGAGCTGTGCCCCGAGGGAGGGCACTCCCTGTTTTCCCCCTGGCTGTGTCGTGGCCGCCGGGCCCTCACGCACCCGCCGCAGCCGCCGCCGTTGGTGCCGTAGTGCACGCGGGGCTCGCTGGAGGCCAACTTGATCAGCTCGTTCCACTCCTTCTGCCACTCCTCCTCCGTGTACACCAGCCCAGACTGAGGGGGAAAAAAAAAAACAAACGGCCCAGAGAACCCCAAAATCCTCCAGGGAAATCTGTCCCGGTCGCCCCAGCACCGGTTTATACCCACGGCACAACTTTTCTCTACGGGATTGACGATCGACACGTTCCGCACCACGTCCCTGAAAGTGGGGGACAACACCCCGCCCAGGGCACAGCCCCGAAGGCACCTCCATCCCACCAGGCTTTAGCCACAGGATGTCTAAAGTCTGCTCCAAGGGTTGGATTCAGGAAATCCACCTTTCCCCAAGGGCAGCAGCTTGGGGTGGGGGGAACCTCAAAGCTCTTCTCCTTCACGGCTGTGACATTCCCTCCAACAGTCCAGGTCGCTCCAAGCACTTCCACTTCCCTGGGCAACCCGTGCCAGGGCCTCGCCACCCTCACAGGGAAGAGTTTCTCCCCAGTACTACCCCAGACTTTTCCCCTCTTTTAATTTAAACCCATTGCCCTTGTCCCGTCGCTCGTCCCAAGCCCCGCTCCGTTTGACGCAGCTCTGACTGCAGGACGCACCTCACCGGGGCAACAGCCCGAAATCCCACACCTCCCAAACCCACGGGACGTTTTCCCAGCACTTTCTCCTTGGCTGAGGGGTCCCCAAAGGGACCCTCAGCCGGCTCCCACCTCCTTGTTCTGCTGTGTCTGCTGCCAGCGCCACCTCCGCCTCAGCGCCTCCCGCTCCGCTCCCTTGTCCATCAGGGTGTAGAGGGATTTCCGCAGCATGAGATCCCGGTCGTGGAAGCCCCACATTCCTGCAGGGGGGAAGGACGGGGAGGAGGATCAGGAGGGGCTGGGATTGCCTTCCCCACCCCCGGTCACAACCCGCTGAGCTCCCGCGGCCCGTGCGGACGCGCCGGAGGAGGGAAGGGGCGGCTCCGTTATCCCACGTTCCCTTTGGGATTCCGGGGACACTCGCCAGACGGACAGGGAGAGGGATTTGAGGAGCACACAAGGTGCTGGCGGCCCCTTCCCTTCAACCCATCCCTCTCCCGCAGGAGCCCGAGCCCCACGACCGCTCACGCACTGCCGGCAGGAGCAGCAGGGGATGGGTGGGAGGCTCCGGGTCCTGCTCCCACCTGGGCTCTGCCCCCGGGGACCGGCGGGTTGTTTCCCCACGGATTAAGCCAAGCCTTACCCAGGGAGGCGGCGTGGAGAAGGCAGTTCCCGTCGCCGGTGGTGGCCAGGGGCAGCAGCCGCTGGCAACTGGGATCCACCGTCACCCACCAGTTCAGGCGCCCTGGGGAAGGTGGGAGAGCGTGAAACCACAGCCCTGGGGGGCACTGGGGAGCTCAACCCCTCCTAAACCACCAAAGAGGATGAAAACCAGCTGAACAGGCTAAGGAACAGGGACAGACCCGTCCCTGGGCTGGGGGACAGGGACAGACCCGTCCCAGGGCTGGGGGACAGGGACAGACCCGTCCCTGGGCTGGGGGACAGGGACAGACCCGTCCCAGGGCTGGGGGACAGGGACAGACCCCTCCCAGGGCTGGGGGACAGGGACAGACCCGTCCCAGGGCTGGGGGGAGGGGCCGACCAGGCCCNGGGGACAGGGACAGACCCGTCCCTGGGCTGGGGAGAGGGACAGACCCGTCCCAGGGCTGGGGGACAGGGACAGACCCGTCCCAGGGCTGGGGGACAGGGACAGACCCGTCCCTGGGCTGGGGAGAGGGACAGACCCGTCCCTGGGCTGGGGGACAGGGACAGATCCGTCCCAGGGCTGGGGGACAGGGACAGACCCGTCCCAGGACTGGGGGGAAGGGACAGGACATTGATAAAGCAACAAAAACAGGAGGCTGGAGCTGTGAAACTTCCAGGGGACGCCAGGAAAGGGCCAGGCTGAACAGGGTCACCCAAATCATAATTGAACAGGAATAGGAGCCAGGACTTCCACCCAGACCAGTCCTCCTCTACTGGTTTCTCCCCACCCCCCCTTTTTTCCCCCTCCCCAAAAAGCCCATCAGGCTGAAAATGCCTCCCGGAGCACCCGGCACAAACAGATTCTCCAGGGAAAACCAGCTTGTTGCCGCTTCTTGAAACCAAGTCCCTCCAGTTTCAACCCTCTCACAGCCTGGTTTTCCCTGCTCACTGGTTTTCAGGTAGAACACTCCCGGGGTTTCTGCTGATCCCAGCAGCTCTCCCGCTACAAACACAAACGGATGGCGCTTTGCGCCCTTCAAACCGGGAGTTTTGGGTCACTGTGGTGGTTTGACTCCAGAGCAGCTAAAAATAGAAGGCAGGAAAAAATGCCCAGGGAGCCCAGCGTGGCTGGAGGCTCAGCCTGGAGGCTCAGCCCTTCCCGAGGGAGCAAAGTGGGGCTGGATCAGGACTCTGAACCCCCCCAGGCTGTGTCTCGCCCTGCCCTGCCCTCAACACCCCTCCTTTTGGTTCCTGTGCAACAGGCAGGTTTTTGGCCAGGAAAGGCCGTTCAGGCTTCCAGCAAGTTGTATTTAAATCGCTCCTGCAGGAAACCAGCCCTTTCCCAGCGTTTCCAAGGAGCCTCTCCCTCCCTCCTCTGAGCCCGGGCCCTGCCAGGGATCCCGACAGGCAGACCCGGGATTGCTGGGAACAGCTTTGCACAGCCTCAGGGAGGAGCTGAGCACAGAGAACCGGGGCCTCAACACCCCCCAAGACACGGGAAAACCCAACCCCACGAGCCCAGCGTGACACAGGTGGGTCCTTCCCGTCCCCTGCGCCGGCAGAGAGGGACCCGCCGGAGCCTGGGGACAACGGCTCCGCCTGGAAAAGCCGGCTGCTCCCTCCACACAGCTCCTGGCACGGCCGAGTCGGGAGCCCGGCCAAGTGGCCCAGGGCCAGGGGAGAGAAGGCGGCGCCTCACAGGAGCTGCCTCCCCCCTGCAAAAGGGGGCCCTTTCGATCCACTTCCCCTCCGTTCCTGGAGGATCCGACGCCCTTTTCCACGGAGCTGGAGTCTCCGGTTGGCACCGTGGAGGTTGGGCAACCCCTGGCCGGGTGCCATCCGAGGGGGACACACCTCGGGGAGGTATTTCTGGGCCCAGCGAGTGTTTGCAGCCACTCCCGTTACGCAAGAGGAGTCGTCTCCAAAGGAACCGCAGCCCAACCCCGCTCCCGGTGTTTTGCTCCCGTCGGGGGCGGCGGAAGGGCCAAGAGGCCGCCCAGAAGGGTCGAAAACAACCTCCCATCTCTCCGCGTGTGGTTCTCAGGGAACAGCCCCGAGAGCTCTGCAGGGAGGACAACCGGGCTCAGGAGCACGAGGGACCTTCCCAGAGCGGCGGCGGGAAAACCCCTCAGCACCCAGAGGCTCCCTCGGCCTCCACCACGACCCTGCGGGGTCCGGTGCCACCCCACAGAACAGCGGTTTGTCCCCGCAGGGATCAGGGGACGATGTTTCCCCACAGGAAAAGGCCTGTTGGGGGAAATCCCATCCTTTCTTCCGACAGGAGCCACCCGAACGGGCCACGGCAGCGGGGAGGAACTGGCAGCTCCTCCCAGCCCCAGAAACGAGAACTGCCTCACCCGAAACCCAAATGGCTCCCCTAAGGCTACCGGGAATCCACTCCCGTGGTGTGATCACACGAGGGAGTGTCCCAGGGATGTGCCAGGAGTGAACCCACTCTGCAGCTTCCCAACACAGGGCAAGGCCTGACCCACAGTCCACGAGGGTTTGTGCCAAAGGACACCAAGGCTACGGCGAGGGTCGAGGTTTCAGCTCTGCCAAGACCTTTCCATACCACCCCGAGCGCGTTCAAGGCATTCCCAGAGGATCCCATGGCAATTTACAGCCGCTTCGGAAGCACTTACTCTGCCACAGTGGCGTAACGGGACCTCTGGATGCACAGGGAGAGGATCTGAACGTTTATTGGGCTATAAAACATCTCCTTAATCCCCTAAGGACGGCCTGTGCTAAATTAATAACGGGAGTCTCCCTAGATCACAGCACCACGCTCAAAGCCCTACTTGGAACCCAGCTCGGAATATTTCAAAGCTGCGTTAGAGCCCTTTGTTGCAGACAAACACTCGTTTATAACAACCCCCCGAGTCTGCCAGAGGCGCTTTCTAAAACCCCGAATTCCCCCCCGTTAACGGTGTCCCAGCGCGCCTGGAAGCTCCCCCAGCCCACGGATGGAGCCCTCAGCCCCCTCACCCCACAGGAACCCAGCCCCCCCGAGCCTGCTGGGACGGGAGCCGGGCTTTATCTGCCCCCAGCCCCGGCGGCTGCGCCGCTGCCGCGTAACAGGATCGCCGGGATCGAGTGCTCATTCCCAAAACATGAGAAGATTTGTTACAGCAACACCTGAGCAGGAGAGGGAGAGGCTGGGCGCTCCGAGCGTCTGTTATCCCTGAGGATAACGTCTTCTCCAGGGTGTGCAGCGGCCACAGGAACAACTGGGGGTGGCGTAGACCCTCCCGAGCCCCCCCTCCTGTGTCCCGGCGCCAGGGATGGGGTTTCTCCCTGCCAGCACGGAGGTGCCACCCATTCCCCGGCTCAACCTGGTTTACAGATCCCCTGGGAGCTGCTCAGGAGACTGATGGAAAGGCAAATCCACGTGCCCCGGGCAGGGGGTTCCTCCCCAGGCACGCAGCGAACCGGCGGGTGCTGGAGCAGCAGCATCGACCCTTGTGTCCAAAATCAACCCTGGATCTGTCAGCAGCACGAACTGCTGCCTGTTGTTACACAGGAATTCCCTTTTCCCTGTCTCTCCAAGGGGCTGGCTGGCTGGAGCACGGCACTGGGACGCTCCAGGAGCGAGGCAATGCCAGTTTTTGGGTGTCCCCACTCATCTGCGCGTGGTGACAACAAGCCCCGGGGCTATTTACACCCAGTGTCCCGGGGCGAAGGAAGCCGCTCCAGGCCATAAAAAGGACGGAGCAACCGACTCCCTGTGGGATGTGCATCCCTGTGACATCCCGGGGCGTTCCCGAGGGTCCCGCTGCCGGACCAGCACGGAGCCAGCACTCACCAGCCTGCTCCAGTGCCACCAGCATGGACTGCTCGATGAGATCCCGCTCGATGAAGCTGCGGAACTCCTCGGAGTACACGGTGAGGTCGGGCAGCTGGAAGGTGCAGATGGGCATCTCCAGCAGGTGCTCGCCGCCGCCGCCGCCGTTGCTGGAGACGTGGGAACGCGCCAGGGACACGATGGTGGAGCTGGCGTGGGAGATGCCTCGGGACAGGCGCTTCTCTGCGGGTGGCAGGGGAAAAAGGGGAAACCCACCTGAGCGGTGCCAGGAAGGGGAGGGAGGTTTGAGCCATCCCACGCTGGCTGCGGGACACTGACCTTGCACGATGTCATCCTGGCGCTGCAGGGGCGGCCGCCCCGGCCGCGCCGCCTCCCGC
>VXAY01007035.1:42720-62998 GCA_013399855.1 Oxyruncus cristatus
TTTTCTCCCCTCTCCCTTTGTGTTAGGGGCACCAGGATGGAAACCAGCAACCTGTGCAGCCGGAGAAGGTCGGCTGGGTGCGGAAATTTTGCGGGAAAGGCATTTTTAGGGAAATCTGGAAAAACCGTTATGTGGTTCTGAAGGGAGATCAGCTTTACATCTCGGAGAAGGAGGTAGGATCGGTTTCAGTTTCCTTTCCCATCCCCCCCTTCCTTCCTTTGCATATGAAAAGGAGCAGCCCCGGCCCTTCCCAGCGCCCCTCCAGCGCCAGCCGGGCCCAGGGGGTTCCTCGGGGGCTTCTCTTCTCCCCGGGCTGGCGCCGGCAGGACCCGGCCGGGTCAGGGTCGGCTCCGACGGCGGCTCTCCCAGGCGGCTCCGCCGGGAGACATTTTCCCGGCGTGGAGACACGAAAGGATTCACTTAGCGAGAGTTAAGCCCTGACCCCCCTTCCTGCCGCGGCCACAGCCATGCCGGCTCCCTTCTGTGCCCGTCCTCCCTCGCCGAGCCCGGCAGCGCCTCGCTCCCAGCTGCTCACTGTCCATTTGGAAACAACTCCGCTCTCCCGACTGGAATCGAGCCATTTACGGGTCGATCTCTGGTATTTTTCCCCCGTGCCACGAGGACAACGGGGAATTTTCCCCCCGGATTCGGCACCGTGTTGTACAGGGTGCCCCCCCTGCTGTGTCTCCTCGCCGGGGTTTGGGGTTTAACGCGGTGTTGACATGGGAGGTAATCGGATGTGACCGTCAGGCTGAGCCGGGACCCGGCTGTCCTTGCACGGCCCACCCCCCCCATGCTTTTTGCCTCGATAAATCCACCAGGGAGAACTCCCCAGGCCAGGGCCCTCCAAATCCACCAGGGAGAAGTCCCCAGGCCAGGGCCCTCCTCCCTCGGGTCCACCCCAGCGCTGCAGCGGTGCCCACTGGGGCTGCTCGGGGTCAGGGAATTCGGGGTAAAATCCTGGTCCCGCTGGGTTTCCCTCAGGGGAGGTCATTCCCAGCTGGATGCTCGGCTGCCTGGCCCAGCTCAGGATCTCAGGAGAGCGGAAGGGGCAGCGTGGTTTGAGGCGGGTTGAGTCGCGGGCACGGCACACGAGGAGGGGATCGAGGGTTGTCAGAACACAGAAACGGCCCGAAAAAGTGGACCCAACGGCCAGGTGGTGCCGAGCCGTGTGCTGGAATTCCAGAGCTCGCTCCCACCGACCTCCTGGTCGCTCCAGAGCCGGAGAGAGACGCAGGAACGGGGAATGGATGTTGTGGGCAGGGTGGGGGGGGTCGGTGCCTTGGGAACGCTCAGGTGAGCCGAGGTGATGAGGGAAGGATTAGGGACTGTGGGCAGCGCTGCTGGTAGCGAGACAGGAGCCCCGTGACGGATCCATAGACACATTTATGGATCGGGGAAGTTGGATGGACGTGAGAGGCACGGAGCCAGCGGCACAAATCCCCCGTGGCCTGTGGCTCTCCCAGATTTCCCAGCAGCAGTGCAGACCCACGCAGTCAGGCTGCTGGGATGGGGTTGGGAATAGGCTGGACTAGCCAAGAGAGAAGGTGCTCGGACGGGAATCGGCGCAGGGAAGAGGCGCAGGGAAAAGATGTCTGTCCGTCCCTCCTGAGGACGGCCAGGTAGCTACAGCTCCAATCCGGCTGTGCTGGGAGCCCGGGAGAGGGGCAAGGCCAGAGGGGCCACATGGGGGGCCCTGTTCTGAGCAAGTTCTTAGGGGGAAGAACCCCCTCCTGGGCCTGAGGCGGCTCCGGGGGCTCCACGTGTGTGAGGGACCATAAATAACGCGCGGCAGCGGCCGCCGTGGCTTTATATGGAAGAGTCCGTGGTCGGGCAGAGATGTGGTTACGGAGGTGACATCTGGTGCTGCTGTGCACTGAGGTGACTCCGTGCCGGTCACAGAGGCGACACCTGGCCGTGGGTGGGTGTGCCCTGGGGTGACCCCGTGCCTGCGGTGCCGGCGAGGGTCTCGGTGGAGGGGTTCCCGGGGCTTGTGAGTGCCCAGGGCGCTGCCAAGACCTCCCGCTCCCAGGGTCTCAGAACAGGGGCTTGGTGCTGGCCGGAGAACCATCACTTATTCCCTGGCAAAGCCCGGCCCACCCCCTGGGTAATGAATGGAAAACTGAGCAGAAACAGCCCCCCGGGACAGGCTGAATCTCACCCGACCCTGCAGCGCCGGGCGGGGAGACTCAGCCGCCCGTTTCTGCCACGCATCAAAGCCCTCCTGTGTTAAGAAGGATTTTGCTCCATCAGAGCCAAAGGAGCGACGTGGACCTGGTGGATGGAGCTCACGAGTTCGCTCCCGGGGCAGCCCCCGGTGCTTCCCCTCACGCTCAGTGGCTGCTCCAGAGCAGTGGCAGGTTCTTCCGCAGGTGAAGCCACATTCCCGGCCCTCCCCCCAAGCTTGGAGCAGAAGGGGTTAAATCCCAGGGCTCCTGGATGCTCCTCAGCTCTGCCAGGGTTAAATTCCAGGGCTCCTGGATGCTCCTCAGCTCTGCCAGGGTTAAATCCCAGGGCTCCTGGACGCTCCTCAGTTCTGCCAGGGTTAAATCCCAGGGCTCCTGGACGCTCCTCAGCTCTGCCAGAGTTAAATCCCAGGGCTCCTGGACGCTCCTCAGCTCTGCCAGGGTTAAATCCCAGGGCTCCTGGATGCTCCTCAGTTCTGCCAGGGTTAAATCCCAGGGCTCCTGGATGCTCCTCAGTTCTGCCAGGGTTAAATCCCAGGGCTCCTGGACGCTCCTCAGCTCTGCCAGGGTTAAATCCCAGGGCTCCTGGACGCTCCTCAGTTCTGCCAGGGTTAAATCCCAGGGCTCCTGGACGCTCCTCAGTTCTGCCAGGGTTAAATCCCAGGGCTCCTGGACGCTCCTCAGCTCTGCCAGAGTTAAATCCCAGGGCTCCTGGACGCTCCTCAGCTCTGCCAGGGTTAAATCCCAGGGCTCCTGGATGCTCCTCAGTTCTGCCAGGGTTAAATCCCAGGGCTCCTGGACGCTCCTCAGCTCTGCCAGGGTTAAATCCCAGGAGTCCTGGATGCTCCTCAGTTCTGCCAGGGTTAAATCCCAGGAGTCCTGGATGCTCCTCAGCTCTGCCACGCACTCGCTGAATGAGTTCAAACCAGACATTTATTTACTTTTGCCTGCGTTTCTCCATCTGGGAAGCAAGGCAGTCGGTCCCGTCCCCCCCAAAGGCACACGGGACGGGGAATTGTCTGTCCCGTGCCGGGATCCCTCAGGAAGGACGTTGGCTTGGGGCAGGTGGCACGAAGAGGGTGTGGAGAGGAACTCCTGGGGGTTGAGGTGTGGAATGGGGAGGTTCCCGAAATTCAGCCTAGCAACAAAATCCCATCCACACCCCCGCTTTTTCCTCCAGGGAATCCGTGCACTTTTGCAGTTGTCCACCGAGGGCCTGGGCTGGCGGGTCAGAGGCCAGCCCTGATTCACTTAGTTTCGTTCGGGAGAATTTGGGAATGGCCGGTGGGAGCCCAGGCTTCTCCCCGGCACAGCCAGGTCTGTCAGGAGGGGAAAACGTAGTTTTTCAGCCCAGCTGACGGAAAACGCCCCAACAGGACGTTTGAGTGCTGCCCTTTGGAAGCTGCGGGACGGGTCCCGCACCTCCCGAACCAGGAGCTGAGGCTCCGGCGGCGCTCGCTCCGAGCTCTGGGAACTGCCACCAACCCCTTCGTTAGTCAGCGTTTGGTCGCCGGCCAGACCCAGCTCTGCGGAGGGGCTGAGCTCCGCCGAGCGCAACACCACCTTCTAAGCCCACTTCTGCATTCTTTCCCCTCCCTCTCCTCACGCCAATCCCTCCCCGCCGCACATTTCTGGGAATTGTTCACTGTTTCTGGCCCGGCTTCGTCCCTGCCCGCGCCGGCAGCGCCGGGAGCACGGCCGGGCTCGGCGCGGCCCTGCAGGAAGCCCCGGGGGCTGCCAGATGGCTCTGGGGGACGAGGAAACGCTCCTCTTGAGCCTCCCCTTGTTTGCTACCAAGGCACGAGAAGCGCTCGAGGAGCCGCCGCTCCCGTTCCAGCTGGGCTCGTGCTGCTGGTTCCGTGCTGCTGGTTCCGTGGCCCTCCGCGGGGCCTGTCTGCCCTCGGGGAACGGAGCCACACTCGGCACGATGGGACTTTGGGGAGGAATTTTCCGTCCCTTGCACACACGTGTGCCCACCCCTGTCCCGGCCCGGTTTCTCTGCGGGAAGCTCCGTCCCCTTCCTGGGGTTGAGCTGCTCGAGAGCTGCTCGGCTGGAGGAAGTGAAACTTTGGTGGCAGCCTGCGAGGGGAACTCGTGGGCCCCGAAACTGCCCATGTTTGGGTATTTGGCTCCGCTGAGAGTCTGGAGGTTTTTGGTTACGCCCCGAGCCGTGCCGCGACCTCCCGAGTGTCCCGTGGGTGCGTCACCCGGGGTGTCTCGTGACTTTCTGTGCCTTCCGCATTTCTCTGTGTCCCATCAGGGAACTGCTCAGGCAAATCTCCGCCAAAAATCCCGGACTGGAGCGAGTGAGCACCTGCCCTTCCCCTCTGTGCCTGGTTTGGCCCCAAAACACAGCCCTGCCCCGGGTCTGAGAGGTTCAGAGTCGCTGCGGGGTTGGTGAGGGAGGAAACCTGAACTCTGGTTGGTGGGACACCCAGGTGCAGTTCATTAACCCTCGTCAGGGACCTTCGACACCCAAGGGCAGTTAATTACAGACCTTTGGAAGCAAAAGTAGCCGGAACCTTCCAGCGCGGGGGTTCGGGGGCCGTGGTGTTCTGACCCGCTACGTGCCCGCAGCCCCCCGGGGGCAGGAGGGCCGGGGTCGCTGGGGGCAGCCCGGGTGGGCAGCAGCTGCAGGGAGAGGAGTGTGAGGAGTGCGAGGAGTGTGAGGAGTGCGAGGAGTGTGAGGAGTGCGAGGAGTGTGAGGAGTGTGAGGAGTGTGAGGAGTGTGAGGAATGCAGCCCCTCTCCTCGGATCCCAGCAGTGTCAGCAGTGCCGGCCCCGGCGCAGCTGCCGGGGGGGTTGGGGTGCGGGGCTGGGTGGTCTCATGGCTGCAGGGTCTCTAATGTCCCCTCTCCTGCAGGGCTGTGGGGCACTTCAGGCTCCTTCTCCGTGCCTCAGTTTCCCTCCCCTCGGCTGGCCGCAGGCAGGAGCCGGGCGGAACCCCGGGGCGAAGCTGTTTTGTCTGCCTCGAGCAGGTAGAACGCGCCAGCCGAGCCAGCAGACGGCCGGGGCAGCACCTGCTGGGGCTGAGGCACCTTTATCCTGCCCCTGAGCTGCCCCTCGTGCCACCACCTCCCTCCTTTGGGCCTCGGGAGCCTCCCACAGAGGACAGAAGAGCTGCGGAGTTGCCTTTCCCCTTCCTTCCCTGCGGTTTTCCCTCTCTGCACACCGTTCCCTCGGTGTGGGAGGGGGCTCAGCTGCCCGTTCTCCTCCCCGGGAGACACACGCCATCCTCCCCCTGCCCCCCAGAACCGCTGCCACTGACCCTCTTCCCCCGGGAAGGTGTCGCCAGCTCCCAGTTTTCAGCGTTCCGTAACTTTGGTGGGAGCAGGGGGCCCCTCCCCGCGCCCCGGGCTCCGACTTGTCGTTCCCAGGAGGAGTTTGTTCCAAGGACGAGCTGCACCCGCTGCAGGGGCTTTTACCCGAGCCAACGGTACCCACAGGGTATCCCTGGAGCCCGGGATGTTCAATCCCAGCTCCAGGAGCTCCCGGCGCAGCCCCGGGGAGGGAGGGGAGGGCTGGGGGGAGCCCCGGTGACCTACATGGGCGAACATCTGGAGCGAGGGCACAGCTGGGGAGGGGGTTCGGAGCGGGGTTGGCCTTTCCCGCTGCGGATGAGCCGGGCTGGATTCAGGCCGGGGTTCTTGGAAAGAGGTGGGTTGTAGGATGGCAGCGGGAGGAGGCCAAAGCCGATTAGCGGCGCCCGGGGAGGGCGCGCGGCCGGACGTGGTCTGTTCTCCCCGCCAGGCACGGGGGCCGTGCCACGGGCAGGAACCAGCGCCGGGGCCTCGGGATTGTCCCCTGGATGCTGGGGACACGCCCCGGGAGCAGAAGGAGAAGGGCAGAGGGGAGCTGCAGCCACGAGGCAGGGCCAGATGGTCACTTTGTCCGTGCCCCTGCTTAGGGAGCTGGTTGAGTCACCCTCTTCGATAAAATTCTACGGAAAAGTCACGGGAAATTCCTGCAGTGCTTCCCAAAACTGGGGAGGAAATGCACGAAACGAGGTGGAGGCCTTTCAGGAAATCTGAGGGCTCAGACCTCACCACCATCTGCCTTCCTGGCACCTGGGTTACACACCCTCCGTCGCCGATCCAGCCTGGAATGACCGGCTGGAGTCGGATTAAGCAGATGGACGTGGCTTTGAGCCTGCTGCAGTGCTGCCTGTAGTGGTCATGCAGTTCCTCCTGTTTGCCGTGGAAGAGCAGAGCTGCCCTGCTCTAGGAGTGGGACTGGGGATGGTGCATTAGGAGAGTGGTGAAGAGGAAGGGCTTTGCCATCTCCCCTTGGCTCCGAGGTGTGCCCGAGGGATGGCACCGGCAGCTCAGGGGTCAGCACCCAGACCCCTGCCTGTCCCCCAGACCCCTGCCTGTCCGCCAGACCCCTGCCTGTCCCCCAGACCCCTGCCTGTCCGCCAGGCCCCTGCCTGTCCCCCCCAGTGCAGCTGCAGCCTCAGTAACCCCGTGTAAGCCCCGTCTTTAGCGTGAGCCCCTGGTCACTGCCCCACTGCCGCGTGCCCATCACACCACGGCAGTGCAGAGTGCTGGGAAGCAGCCCTGGAAAGCAGGAGATCCTGTAGAATGGTCACTCCAGGACTCTCCACAGGACACCAAGAGGTGGTTCTGTAAGCGAGGGCCGAGGCCCAGCGCTCTGTTCCTTCTCAAAACCTTCCCCCCCTCCAGCTGCTGAAGGTCTAGTGAGGGCCTGGCAGCCCCTGCCCTGGCTGGTGGGTTCTGCCCACAGCCCCCTCCCCAGGGCAGGGGGGGCTCAGGGTTGTGTCAGCACTCCGGGAGCCACCCCCGGAGTCAGCTGCCAGCACAGAGTAAAAATAGGAAGTGCTAATCCTTATCCCTCCGACTCTCGTTCCGCCGCCTGCAGGGAACGATCGTCCCTTTGAATCAGAGATGAGATTCACCTCCTGCCTCCACGCCCTCCTGGCACACAGGACCCCCCCTCCTCACAGCTGGAGTAAATCCTGCTCGTTTTGAGGGTCCACGAAGCATGAACACTCTGTCTGATCACACCTGTGTGGCCTTTCAGCCTGGTCCCAGTAACCCCTCGGGTTGGAGAGGCAGGAATTAAGCCGGGAATTCCGTGCCATCCTTCTAAAGAGTCGTGCTGGAATCCTGCTGGCTGGAGCCTCTCCGTCCGACGCCTGCGAGGCTCTCGTTTTCTTGCCGGTTTTGCAGGTGAAAGATGAAAAAACCGTACAGGAAACGTTTGACCTGAGCGACTACGAGAAATGCGAAGAGCTCAGGAAGTCCAAAAGTAGAAGCAAAAAGAACCACAGCAAATTCACCCTCGCCCACTCCAGGCAGCCTGGAAACACGGTACGTGGGGCAGCCCGGGAGCCGCCGGCCCCGGTGGGTGGGCAGGGCTGCAGAAGGTCCCCGGGGGATGCAGGGAAAGGAGGGCTGGGGATGGTCCCGAGGTTTGCTGCGTGTTGGAGCAGCGCCGTTTGCAGGGCCGGAGGCTCAGGTCCCCTTTGCCTCCTCTGGAGAGGCCGTGGGGCTCTCTCGGGGCAGGGCCCGTGGGAAAAGCGTCTCTGTGTGAGTTCAGCCACTGGCACTGACCTGAATTCCACTCTTCTGTAGGCACCGAATCTGATCTTCCTGGCTGTGAGTCCGGAAGAGAAGGAGTCCTGGATTAACGCCCTCAACTCTGCGATCACACGCGCCAAAAACCGCATCTTGGATGAGGTGAGCGGGGCTCGGGGCCGGGGCCCGGCTGCCCTGTCTCGACCTTCGTCCTGGGGGAAGGTTTGAGACTGCTGGGGAGCAGCAGCCCCCTCAGACCCCTCCGTTCCTGGTGCAGAAAGGGGAGCGGAGCCGCTGGGATTTTACGGCCTGCACCCACACACTGCCACGGGCACCCAGAGCGGGGCCTCGGGAGGGCTGGGGCGGTGGGATCCTCCCAGCACTGGTCACAAAGCGATGGCGAGGGACAGCCAACAAGGCTCTGCCCCCTGCCCGGCCTGCACGGGGCTGGTGGCAGAGGCTGGAAGGGTCACCCTGGCCCGTGTCACCCTGCAGGTCACGGTGGAAGAGGACAGCTTCCTCGCCCACCCGACGCGCGACAGGGCCAAGATCCAGCACTCGCGGCGCCCTCCCACGCGGGGACACCTGATGGCCGTGGTAGGTACAAAACCCGCCCCAGGGGAAATTCCTTGGGCGTGAGGGCGAGGGGGGCCGGTGCTGCCATCAGGGCAGCTCTGGGTCAGCAGCGCCTCCGCTCTCGGGGGCCCCGGTTTGCCATCACCGACTCCTGCTCCCTCGGGTTCCTGCCGGGAGCAGCCGGGGAGCTGCTGCCGGGCGAGCAGGGAGGGCTCGTGCGGTTTGGGTCCGCGCATCTGCAGCCTCGCCCGCGGGCTCTTGGCGCCGGGGCGTCCCCGCTCCCTCTCCGTGCCGCGGATCCAGGGTGCGCAGCAGGCCCTCGGCAGCCAACCCGCCGCGCTTCCCACTCCTCCAGGCATCTACCTCAACCTCCGACGGCATGCTGACCCTCGACCTGATCCAGGAGGAAGACGCCTCCCCGGAGGATCACGGCACCTGCGAGGAGAGCTTCCGGGTGGACCTGGACAAGTCCGTGGCACACCTCACTGCCGGGCGGCGCCGCTCCGACTCGGAGGACGCCAAGGCGCCGGAGAAAGGGCGGAGCGGGAGCCTCCCGCGGCGGGAGGCGAGCTCGTGGGACAGGGCCGGGCAGCGCAAGGACTCCCTGGACAAAGGGACCATGTACACGCCGCAGGTCCCCAAAAAGCTGTCGTACTCAGAAAAGAACAAATGTGCCTCCATGGAAGAAATCCTGTCCCGGCGGGACTCTTCGGCGCACCGGGCGGTGCTGAGGAGGGGGCTGGAGGCTCAGTTTGCCTCGGCAGAGCCGGAGCAGCTGTCCCGGATACAGGAACTGGTTGCACTGAAACTGGAAAAAACTCAGGAACTGCTGACAGAGGTGAAGGGCTACGGGGAAGGCAAAAGAAAGACCAAGGACCCCAACACCAGCACCACCAGCACCAGCACCACCACCACCTCTTCTTCTTCCTCCTCGTCATCTTCCAAGTCGGACTCTGAAAGGATCCTGCAGGAATCCGAGAGGCTGCTGGGGGAGGCTTCCTCCACCTGGAGCCAAGCCAAGAGGGTGCTGCAGGAGATCAAAGAGCTGAGGGACCTGTACAAACAGTTTGAGCTGCAGCAGTCAGACTCGAAGCCCAAACAGAGCTCACAGTCGCAGTTCAGGAAGAGCATGATGTGAAGGCAAGCCTTGGGATGGGAGGGAGGGACCGGGGAAGGCGGCCGTCTGGTCTGGGTTGTTTTGGTTTTTGTTTTTTTTTAATTATTATTATTTACAGTGTTCGAAAGAGTGAAAAGGTGCCTGTTCTCACCCGAATTTGCTTCTCGAAGCTTGGACCCTCCCTTTCCTCCAACGCGTCCCCCTGATGAGTCAACCCTGTGTTCCAATAAATCAGTTACAGTTTATACCTCCTTTGTAAAGAGCTCCCTTTGCACCGCAGGCCCCGGGTCGTGCCGCGCTCGGAGGGCTCCCAGGAAGGGCCCGGGCCCGCCTGGAGCAGCCCGTGGGGCCGAGGTTCTCGCGCCGGACGAGCCCTGGCGTCGCTGCTCCCGTGCCTGGGCCGTGTCCCAAACCACAGCCCCTTTACCAGGAGGCTCTTCCCTGAAACAAACGGCGCCAAAAAGGTCACAAAAGGTGTCCGTCCCCACCGGTGCCTGGAAGTCCCCGTCATCCAGGCCACGAAGGTGCTGGAAGTCCAGGCTGGCCCCCGGCGTTACACGGGCAGCTCGTGGGGCTCCGTCCTGGCACAGGCCCTTGGAGGGTTTGGGGTTGGCAGCTGTTGCTCTGGGGTGCACGCAGAGCCCTCTGGAAGGGCAGCAGGGACGCAAACCTTGCCCACCCCAACCCCCTCAGGCCACGGGTGCCTCACAGCCCCCCTTGGCCCCGACGGTGGGAGGCAGCGGTGATGTGTCTTCCCCGCTGTGCAACCAGAGGATCAAAAAGCCTGGGATCCGACTGCCCACCCAGGGCGGCTGGGGGGGACTTTGGGATTTCAGGTTTTCGTTTCCCTTTTTGTTTTTTGTACCTTTTCTCTGAGCTAAAAGGGGGCAGCATCCGGACGCCACAAGCCGGCAGCAGTTTCGGTGGGCTTGGCTCTGCTCTCTCAGGTGTCCCAGTCGGGCAGCTGCAGGTTCGGTGCTTGTGCTGCCCTGGCTCAGAACCAGCCCCGCTGGAAGGAAAGCTGAGCTCGGAGCCCGGCTCAGATCCCTCGGGTGACGCCGAGCGCTCGGCTCAAGGGCTGGCTCAGCTTTCACACCTGTGAGCAGGACGTGGTGGTGTCTCACAGCTTCACACACGCGGTAACATCCAACTGTTCCTTGCCTTTTTTTTAAAAGGAAACCTAATTCCGTTACCTACACTGCAAATAGTCCACGAAAAAATTAAACCCACAGAGTTATTTCCTGGTCGTGGTCGGTGTTGTCTCTTTTCTTTCCTGGTTGACCCCCCACGGAAGGAGGTTGGTGACGTTGCTGGGGCTGCTCAGCCTCACTCCCAGGCTCACGTTGCTGAGGTTGCTGGTTGGTTTTAATTAGTCCTTCTCCCACTCTCCCATTAGAATTACTGGGGGATTATTGCTGCTGGCACGAGTTTCCTGAAGGTTTTTTTGACAGATTTCAGATCCGGCCCTTGCAGCAGTTTTTGCCTCGTCTCTGAGCCCGTCCCCCTCTCAGCCCGCTCCGAAGGGACGCCGCTGGTCCCCAAACTCCTGTGACCTCCTGCATCCTGGGTAGCACCGGCAAGATGCTGTTTTCCTGACTCCCTCCCCGGCAACTCTCCCCGGATTTCGGACCGTTCGTCGCAGCGCTGCTCTGAGCTGAGGCCTCCGGGAGAGGCAGGACACGCTCCGTGTCGTGCTGGAACAGGGGAAGAGCTGCAAGGTCACCGGGAGCAGCTGCTGGTGCGGCCACTGCCCTGCTCTCGTCAGGAGCAGCGAGGCCCCGAAGCTCCTCAGAAGGGCAGTTTGGGGGTTCTTGCCCCGCTCCTCACCCCTCTGTTCCCCTGCTGCCTTCCCTGCCCTCGGAGGCATCCCCAAAGGCGCTGGCACGGCGCAGGGAGCCCCGGGGGGGGAGCCGCAAAGCCAAGGGCAGCACAGACGTGGCTTTGTGCGTCGCCCCCTGCCCCGGGGCTGCTGGGTCTATCCATGCGGGAGTAACGCTGCACAAAGGGGCCGTGCCGGGCCAGCAGCGGAGCAGCCGCCTGCCGTTCCCAGAGAGGGCCGGTATTGTCCAGCGCCGCAATTACGTCGGCCCCCGGAGACAAAACGCTGGATCATTACAGGGACACAGAGCGCCCCGGCAGGAGCCCGATAACGGCCAAGAAGTCTGGGCTCGGCCCCACCGCGCCTCGAAAACACGTGCGGAACAGGGCGAAGCGGGGCTGGCAGGGGAGAGGGCTTTCCCGTTACGCTCCAGGGAGACGGGAACGGGCCGGGATTCTTGAGATGTAGGCAAAGCGTCTCCCACAAAAATAGCCGCAGTTTGCTCGACACATGCCGGGGGGGGGAGCGGGCGAGGAGCGTGTGCCGCGCTCTCGTCAGCTGGCGCTGGGCTCCCTCCCCGCCTGCTTCCCCGGCACAGCCAATCTCCGGGATGCTCCCGCTCCCAGCCAAATAAGGACCGCGGCGCGAGGAACCCCGGCTGCGTGCGGCACCCGGCAGCCCACCCACCCTCTCTGCCAAAGAGCCTTTCTTTGGTTATTTTCTCCCTCCCCGCCTCGCAGGCTTCAGTCAAACCCCCTCCCTCCTTCCCTCCTCGCCCTCCCTCCCTCCCTCCCTCCTCTGCCTTTCGAGACACCTTAGGAAGGAATTCTTTACTTAGGAAGGAATCCTGCCCTGGGAGGGTGGGGAGGCCCTGGCAGAGGTTGCCCGGAGAAGCTGTGGCTGCCCCATCCCTGGGAGTGTCCAAGGCCGGGTTGGAGCGACCTGGGCTGGTGGAAGGTGTCCCTGCCCACGGCAGGGGGTGGCACTGGGTGAGATTTGAGGTCTCTCCCAGCCCATTCCATGATTCCACGGCTCTAGGGAGCGCCAGGGGAATTACCGCCTCCAACAACCCGGGAAAAGGGGGCTGAAAACCCAACAAACCCCCGCCCCGGGAAGCCACGGGGGCCGAGCTCAGCCTGAGCTGACCCAGCAGGCGCAGCTCCTGCCCGGGGAGCACGTTTTGGGTCAGCCCCACGTGGCGCAGAGCAGCCCTAAAGTTCACCCGCTGCAGGTTTTGTGCCCTCCAGGCCGGACAGGGGGAGCAGCTGCAGCGTCCCTGCAGCGCTGAGAGGCCTCTGGAAAGCAGGAGGGGCCGATTAAGAGGCCTTTGGTGGCTTTAAATAGAATTTACACCTACTTGGAGGCAACTTTCACGCTGCTGGAGGGAGTAGAATCAGGTTCATGTTGTTCCAACAGCACTGGGCTATTCCTGCGGGCTGGAATTACACCTGACAAAGCAGTTAACGGGAGCAACATTATGGTGGATAAAGTCCGGTTTCTCCAGCAGTTTCCAGCCTCAGAGCACTGCAGGATTGAATCCTCTTCCCCATCCCAAGAGAGGAAGAGGCAGGAAACAGTTTGACCCACATTCCCGAGAATAATTATTGACTTAACAAGCTCCAGACGGGTTTTCAAATTAAAGCTCGCCAAGAACAGACCCGCTTCCCTAAAAAAAAAAAAGAAGAGAAAAGGGGAAAAGCTCGAGGGTTTTGTGTGTCAGATGTACCCGTGTGCAGATGTATCCCTGGGACATGCACGTGTAGAGATTGGTGTGTGTTCCCATCTGTCCGAGAGGGAATTCTTTGGTGGGATGTGCAGGACGGTGCCTCGCGCTTCTTTTCCCCAAATCCAGTTGGAGCTGCTGGGGAGTTCCTCGTCAGGCTCGGAGCATCCCCGCACTCCCGTCCCCGCGAGGCTGGAGGGGCTGGCTCGATGCTGCTGCTGTTTGAAGTGACACCTGGTAAGGAAAAGGCGAAAGGTGCAGCTGTAGTTGGACCTTTTGGAGGGTCTCCTGAGCCTGGCCCAGGAACAGCAAAATCTCCGGTGCTTTCAGACGCTGCTGTTTCGTTTGACTCCACAAAATGTCCCGAGGGACTGAAAACTGCAGTGGCACTTCCACTTCCTTAGTCTGTAATGTGTTTAACCACTCCTTGCTCTGTTTTCACACAACTCGAGGTAGGGGTTTTAAATATTTTTTTTTAAAAAAAAACAACTTCTGGGGATGTTTGGGAGAGGCCAGATGAGCCACAGTTCCAAGTGCAGAGCTCAGCACCCTCCCCACACCCCAGGAGTTCCGCGTTGGAATGGTGATCCCTCCTTCCAAACCCCTGCCCCGGGGCTGATGGAATTGGGCCTGTGGCTGGAATAAAGAGCCCATACATGCAGGACAGAGGGAACCATTCAGAGCCAGAGGAACCCGTGGCTCACAGGCTTATACTGGGCAGTGAGCAAAGGCCTGGCATCGACTGGAGCGACCCAGAGGAGACGTGGACCTCATCATTTAAAGGACTCCCAACAGATGGGCTGAGTCATTAATGGCCTTGAACTGAGAGAGAGAAGGTTTAGATGGGATTTTGGGAAGGAGTTCTTCCCTGTGAGGGTAGGGAGGCACTGGCACAGGTTGCCCAGGGAAGCTGTGACTGCCCCATCTTAACAAAAGCCTGACACTGGTGCTTAAAAAAAGTCAGTTCTTTACTTTCCTTCTTCCTTTCTGAGTAAGCGCCGTGACCTCGTGTTAACACGGTTACTGTGGAGTTCTAGAACCTGGGATTTTTTCCCAAATGACTTGCACATTTCCCGTCAAAAACCGCAAGACTTCGGATAACACCAGCACCCTGTCAGTGGCATAGATCAGGAGGAATCCAGCTTTTCTGATTCATTCCTTATCCCCGGCGCTGCCTTCCAAGAAACCAGGATTTCCCAAGGCATCATTTCTTTCCCGTGACTTGATCTCTAGAAACCTGGAAGGAGAACTCCAGAAGGAGCGTCCCCTTCCGTTTCCTTCTGGTCTCATTTCCCTACATCCCCAGCAACATAAATAATCTTATAAGTGATACAAAACACTTCCAAAAAAGCCTACGCTGGAAGCACGAATCCCTCCGGATCCTCTGCCCAAACCAACCCTGCCTTCCCTCGCTCTCCCCGTCTCCGTGAGCGCTCTGGCAGCCCCGTTGTTTGGATAATTCAGGCTACCAGATGGCTGTAAATATGTTCACAACCCTCCTTACCCCGCTCCCTCCTCCCTGGCACTCTCACCGCTCAGTACCGAGCGCCTGCTCCCATTTGGAGCCTCCCTTCTTCCTCTCTGGAGCTAAATTGGCACCTCTGGTTTGTGTTTTGCCTCTCGAACGGAGCGGGAAGATCTTGGGGAATGTTTTGCTCCTCCTGCCCCGTGGCATCAGGTCCCTTCCCGCAGGAATGCTGCCCCTGACATAGGAAGGTGCAGCTCACCTGCCGGGAATCGCGAGGGCGGAGCGGCTCCTTCCTATTTTGAGCGCAGCGAGCTCATGCTTGCCCTTGGCGTGGGGGAAAGGGCACGGGGCACAGGGTGATTCATCCCAAATCATGCCCCCAGGGCCTGGCAGAGGCAACGTTTGAACAACCGCTCTTCCCCGCCTCACAGGTAGATTCGCTGTCGTGCTCCGGTCCTGTTGTTCCGTGGCTCAGAGAGTGCCCAGATCCCAGGGCCTTGAGCCCACAGATGACTTTCCTGTGCCGTGGAACGTTCCCAAACTGCTGAGCAGCAAGAAAAGGGCAGAAAGCTGTTTCGGCGGCACTGCGAAAGGGGAAGTTGGTTTCAAGGCGCCTGGAAACACGGGCGGTGACGTTTCTAGAACTGAGGAACAGCCGAGGTCCCGAGCTGCCTCAGGAACGCTGCGGCAGCACAAATTCGGGTCACGGGAAGGGTGAGTGGGTTGTCGGAGGAAATGCTGAGAGGTGAGACAGCAGCTCTTTAGGTTTTCGGATGCGTCCCCTCGAGTGTCCCCATGTTGTGTAACCAGGCGGTGTCAGCTCCGTCCCTCCAGCACATGCTCCAGTTTGCCGACGCGTGGGAGACTCCGGTCCGTGTTCTCCAGCCTGGGTGTCCCACCTCAGGGTGCTGGAGTACACTCGGTTGCTTTGGAGAGTCCAATCCTTCCGGTGGGAGCTTGAGACCACGCTGGGACTCCTTCGGCCCTATCTTTGCTGACGACTCCAAGTCAGACACCTTCTGCTGCCAAAAGGCTCTTTTCTACCCTCTTACTCATAACTCACACAAAAATTGTAAATAAAAGCAACGTCTTGTGCTGAAATCCCAGAAGGAATTCTACTTTGCCATTCTCGCCAGAAGTAGTGCACTCTACTACTAATACTGGTGCCCAGGGGACAGGTCCTGGGCCTGCTGTCGTGGGTGCTTTGGCTCTGTGAGGCAGGTCCTGGCTGGAACGGCCCATCCACAGCAGAGCAGAAGGTGTCTGTGGTTAAAAAGATGGAAGATAGGAAGATAAGGCAAAGGGTGAGGTGTGGTGTTGACAGAGGCCAGCGAGGCCAGATGGACAGAAGGGTGAGGAGATGCAGGGAGGAGTAGCTGGAGACGCGCCCACGAAGAAATAAGAATTCAGCCGTATTCGTCTCGTTTCGCTCTCGTTGATGAGCTGGTGGGTGAACTCTTCCCTGGAAGGCGGGAGGGAGCAGATGGCAGCAGGCAAATATCTGACTTGAGCAAGGAAAGAGAAACCAATTTTCCAAAGGATCTATGTGACATACAGAGGCCAAACGTTATTTTTATGAGCCGGTACGAGCCAGGCCTCTTGTTTATCGAACTTCACCATTTTGCTTCCTGCCAGCAGACACAAACCAAGTGGCCCCGTGACCTAGAAATGATCAGAGAGCCAGCAGCCCGGAGCAGGGGCTCAGAGCTGGCTTTCCCAGGAACCGACAGGACTCTGAATGCCATCTCACAACTTCTGGGAAGCACGACTCCCAGCTCTGTCTGCAGAAAGGTAGACAGTGCTGAGATTATATATAGCAGCGAGTGGGCTGGGAGGAGGAACACTGGGCTGCAGGGAGGGGGAGGCTGCTCTGGAGAAACCCAGGGAGTGTCTCCTGGTGCAGCACAAACTGCAGTGGCCCCGGCGAGCCGAGCCGGGTCGGCGATGGCCTGGAAGCACTTATGGAATTTAGGAGAGCCCTGGAAGCACTTATGGAATTTAGGAGAGCCCTGGGCACTGCTCTCAGTCCCTTGCTCTCAGCTCTTCTTCCGTGCCCATGTACAAAGATCCGTCGCTCAGGGAGCAGGTGGATGCAGCAGGCACACTCAGACTCCCAGGATCCCACATGTCCCGGTGCTCGCAGAACCATCATCACCACCAGGCCGGGGTTCATCCCCTCCTGGGGCTCTGAGGCCTGAGTGGGTTTTTGCAGAAAATTGTTAAAGGTGCTGCTCTTCAAGCTGCCCCATGGATGGCCAGAATCATCCCAGCACCCAATAGCCCAGGGTTGCCTGCATCCTTCAAAATAGCAACTCCCTTCCAAGGAATTTGCATTTTGCCTCAGCAGAGAGCGCCACTGCGTGTTTGCCATGGATCATGGAATAATTGAACGGGTTGGGTTGGCAGGGACCTTATAGCCCATCCAGTCCCATCCCCTGCCACGGGCAGGGACACCTTCCACTAGCCCAGGTTGCTCCAAGCCCCGTCCAACCTCGCCTTGGACACCTCCAGGGATGTGGAGTCCACAACCACTCTGGGCACGAGTCCCTTCCAACTGGGGATCTCTCTGATTCTCTGCTGCGTTTTCATCCTTGAATGAATGCAGCGAGGGAGCCCAGAACCCTCCGAAACGTGCCGTTTTGGGGAGCCCCCCTGGACTCTCGCCGGTGGAAGGCAGCTGTGCCTCCACCTCTCCAAACCCCGCGCCCGTCGCTGGTCGCGCTGTGCCCTCTAGTGCTCGTTCTTCCCAGTCCGGGGCTCCCGCAGCCCGAGTTCACCCGGGAGGGTCGGGAGCTTTCCGTGGAGCTGCAGCTATCGAACCCTTTCCCCTCCCTGCTCCCCGCGTGGCCCCCGAGGACACACACGGGCCCCGCAGCACCTCTCGGTGCCTCGGTGCCCTGCCCGAGCCCAGTTGCCCGTGCAGTGCACGCACGGATGGACAGGAAAACACTTTTTTGCTTTCTGCTGTGAGAATGCTTAACCTTCCCCTAGAAACTCTGCAGCAGTCGAAGCCCCCAGCGACCCAGAAACTCAGAGCAGAGAGAGATATTAATACAACAGTAATTCCTCCTTCCATCCCTCCTGGTGCTTACAGAGGAACGACGGGTCTGCGCAGGGATGTGAGTGAGGAGGAACTCTGGATGGCTGAGGGAAATAAGGGGCTCTCTTGGGGAAAGCTTCTTTAATTTGTGCAAGATGTTAATGTAAGAGATTTCACCAATAATCGGCCTTCCACCCCCAGTGCTACACGACAACTGAGACGGAAACACCCCTCAGCAGATCACCAGAGAAAAACATTCTCATCTGCACAAGTCTGTGCCTCAAAGCACACCCCAAAACCCAGCACTTCACACCAGAAGCTTTCGGAGCCGCACTACCTGTAGTGGGAGCACGGGGTGGGTGTGCACGGGAGGCGTGAGCAGCCCCAATATTTGGCATTAAGAAGTCAGAGCTCAACTACGATCTTAAACACACGTATGACTTCTTGCTCAAAACAGGGCGAGACTTGAATTTGCAAGGCTGATCCCACGGCTTTTAGTGTGGGATCCTCCAACAGCGACACCGATGAAAGAACAGGCTGAAGACAACGCTGTTGGCTTTCAGAAACGCAAATTACCCGAGTCACTCCTGTCGGTACCGATAAAAGTTTTTGCTGTGACACGGGAGCTCACTTGAAACACGGGGCGTAGCAGAAACACCACTTTTAAGCAGAATAATTATGAGTCATCGCGGTGACGAAGCTGAGAGACACAGATGTGATTCTGAAACGGATTTGGGAAGGCACTTGCTGCAGAGACACATTAGTATCCATAGGCCGTCAGCCGGGAGCTCCCTTCCAGCCTCACATTCCTAATTAAACATGATTCCTGCACGTCCCCAACATCCCCATGAAAGACCCATTCCCAGGGACAAGGATGTGGCACCACAAATGGCCAGGAGAAATCAGTGTTCCATCGAGGCCGCGCTGAGGAGCCCTGACTGGCTGCTCCTCAGTCATCACGAGGATTATTTTATTTGAATTAACTCTACTCTAGAAGGAAATGGCCCTCAAACACCCCATATGAGCATGTTTCACTCATACAGGACAGACCTGCTCCTTTTCCAACACAAGCTCGAACTCTGGGGTCATTTTTTTCCTAGAACAGAATCCTTTCCCTCAGTGCCAGGAGTTCCCAGCTTTAATTTGTCCTGCGGTTTTCTCCTGGTTTGCTGCTGCGGCCGAACATTTATTTTTGGATTCTCCCTCATTTGTGCCAGTTAAATCTGAAGCAGGAGGAGAGGCTTTCCTTGGATATTTTTGGGGCTGTTTTTTTCTTATTTTTTTTTATGAGACACACTCAAAGCAGAAACGGAAGCGTACTATGAACTGCGATTTTAAAGTTTAAAACCAGAACAGCGTTCCCCAGGAAATCAAACTCGAACTCCAGCGAGAAGCCTCTCAACAGCGGTAGCACCAGGGGTTTCCCTGCCCTGGGCTCTGCGGAGGGACATTTTCTGTGTCCTGCTCGAAGCAGCTCGTTGTCCCTGACTCCTTCTGACCCATCCAGCGCGCTTCAGAACCCCGGGGCAGCCCCGACTCTCCACTTGTGCCAGTCGATCCATGAACAAATGGAGAGCACGAGTGTGTGCGCGGCCAACGTCACAGTGCAACCCCCGGCGCCACCAAGACACTTGGAAGTAGATCAAAATAATCCAAGCATCCTTTTTACCTCTCGTTCTTCAGTTCAGACCTTTGCAATGTGTATGATCAGTGAAACCGGTGTGGGTATTTTTAGCGTACAGCAGCTCTTGCTGCCAAAATCAACAACAGCTCTGTTTGCTGTAGAACAGGGCAGTTTTCCATTCCACAGCTCACGGGATTTGACACTTTTCTACAAACCCAAATTCCTGAATTCATGGGAATCCGTGAGAACGTCAGCTTCCCTGTTCTCACATAAAAAAATACAGATGAGGAAAGTTGAAGGTGAGTTCCCTGACAGCCAGGCATCGAGAAACCTGTGTGTGTTTTTTAACATTAATTTCATTTGAGGGGTAATAAAGGGGGGGGGGAAGGCAAACTCATCATCATGGAATATGTGGGAATGGCAAAGGATAGTTCTAGTAGTTCTTGGTCATTATTTTAATACAAAAAACCCCAACCCTTTTGTGAAAGTCTGACCCGTGGGAGCTCTGGACCATCGCTCCCCCGACCTAGGGGGTCACAAAAATGAACCCAAGTCCCTTCAGGACTGTGGCTGGGTTGAATTAACCTGGAATTGGGCAATGGCTACTGTAGGGATGGAGGTGAGAAAAAGGAAGATTTGCCTGGTAACCTGCATGTGCCACAATTCCCTGGGAAAGCAGGATAAATCTGGGGGACATTAGGAAATGCATTGCAGCAGGAGCTGCCTGAAAACACACGCTTTAGAATTCTCTTGCTACAGGGCTTTAACTAGAGAATATGAGGAATTCCACGAGGAAATTCTCCCTATTTTCACCAAGGGCATTTAAACCAAAGCCCAGCTGAACCTGCCCTTCCTCACACATGATCCTGAAAACCACCTTTGGGGTCAGAGCTTGTATTTTTGCGGTTTGTTTTTGTTTTGGTGGGGGTTTTTTTCCTTCTATTTGGACTCAGAACCACGTTGTTTTCCACCAACGGCAAAAAGCTCGCGAAATCTGAGGAGAAAAGCCTTTCCTTTGGGGCAGGGGGGAGCAGAGGGTGTTTTGGGTGGAAATGAGGCACTTGGGGCAGGGACAGAGGGTGTTTTGGGTGGAAATGAGGCACTTGGGGCAGGGGCGGAGGGTGTTTGGGTTGGAAATGGAGCACATAAGGAGGCAGAGGCTGTTTTGGGGTGGAAATGGGGCACTTG
>VXAY01007035.1:74393-85404 GCA_013399855.1 Oxyruncus cristatus
GGTAGCACCCTTGGGGGGTTGTCCGGAGGGGTCCAGGGGCGAGACACGGGGTCATAGAGCCGGGAAATAGTCCCGTTCCGAACATCTGAGCCCCTCGGCGTCGTTACGTGGGATTTATGTCGCCCTCGGCGTGGATAGATGGGATTTACATCCCCCGGGGTGGATAGATGGGATGTGTATCCCCACGGGTGGATATATAGGATTTAGATCCCACTCGGGGTGGATAGATGGGATTTAGATCCCCCTGGGTGGGTACAAGGGATTTAGATCCTGCTCCGGATGGATATATGTGATTTAGATCCCCCTCTGGATGGATATATGGGATTTAGATCCCCCTGGGTGGGTATAAGGGATTTAGATCCCACTCCGGATGGATATATGGGATTTAGATCCCCTTGGGCAGGTATATGGGATTTATATCCCATCAAGGTGGATAGATGGAATTTATATCCCCCTGGGTGGATATATAGGATTTATATTCTCCTCTGGGTGGATAGATGGGATTTAGATCCCCCTGGGTGGGTATAAGGGATTTAGATCCCACTCCGGATGGATATATGGGATTTAGATCCCCTTGGGCAGGTATATGGGATTTATATCCCATCAAGGTGGATAGATGGAATTTATATCCCCCTGGGTGGATATATAGGATTTATATTCTCCTCTGGGTGGATAGATGGGATTTAGATCCCCCTCTGGATAGCTAGATGGGATCAATATTCCCCTGGATATTGATAAATAGATAAGATTCTATCTATCTAGATAGATAAGATTCATATCCCCTCGATTTGGGATTTAAAACCCTCTGGAAGCACGGGAAGCTTTTTTTCTATTTAAAACAAATGACTTTTTCTCCCTGTGAGCTTTTGTCTCAGAAGATGATCCCGCTCCAAGCCTGTGAGCCACCAACATCCCTCATGCCCGGGCGGAACAATTCCGAGACAAGCAATTCCAAATATTTACATGTTAATTCTTTTAACTTCGGAGACATAAATAAATGGAGACATTTTGGCAACTTGGTGACAGATTTAAAAAACAAAAACAAAACAAACTAAAACCCAACAACCCAACATGGGAGTCTCGGGTTCGTTCCAGCTTTGTTTAAATCCTGCAGAGAAAATATTTCCTGTTTCAGGATGAAATGGGGGAGAAGGCAGCCAAGGAGTTCGCCTGGAGTTTAGGGAAGGGGTTAAAAATAGGGAGCTGGGGGGGGGAAAAGGGAGTTTGAGGGGAAAACGGGAGTTTGTGGCGAGAAAACCGGGAGTTCAGGGGGAAAAAAGAGCTTTGATGGGGGCAAGAGAGGGTTCTTGGGGGGAAAAATAGGCATTTAGGGAAAAAATGGGCGTTTGGAAATCAAAGTTTGTTGGGAGGTCGGAGCAGAGGTGTTTCCTCATTGCAGAGTTGTGTGTATTCCTTGTTTTACCTTTATTACGGGATTCAAACTGGGTGTGGAACCCTCCACGTGGGCATTGCCCACCTCAGGACCCATTTAGTTTGGAATTAGGTGCTGGCTTTTGGGCAGCAGCAGGAAAAAGGGATGGATGGGAACAGTTCGTGTTCTCCACGTTGGGGCTGTAAGGGTTGGTGTTGATGGACGATGGTCCATCCGTGGGCAGGACGAGAAGTCGGGAATTCTCTGAGGAACTCGGGAATATTAAAGGCAGGAGAGCAGCCCCAGCCCCTGTAACTGCCCCAATTCACCTTCACAGGGCACTAAAAAGGGGGTTTTCAAGCCCGGAGCCAGCTCTGAGTGGCTCTTCCTGGGCCGCTTTTGGGTCCTTCCCTGGTGGCTTTTGGGGCTGAGACCCCAAAATAACCCCGTGGGCTGCGGATCCCCCAGGGCCTCGTGCCCGGACCGTGGGAGTCACGCTGGGAGCAGGATTTGGCTCTCGGAGGGTTTCACAAGGAGCTGCCCGAAAACACCCGAGACCCCGAGAGCCTTCTGCTCACTTCCTGCCGGGAGATAACCGGGAAAGGTTCTCACAAGTGCAGGGAAAATCCTCTTTGTGCTAAAGCTGCTTATCCCGGGGGTTTGCCGGGAGAGCCGGGCGGCCGCTCACGGAGCCCCCGGCCGGGGAGCCCCCGGCACCCTCCGAGCGGGAGGAAAGGGGTAAATCTGGGAAAGGAGCTTGGGAGAGAGCTGGGAGGATGGCAGGGGGAGGAAAAGCTCCTGGCTGCACCGCTGGAGAGGACGCCGGTGAGAGCCTGGGGTCAGAGTTAAAATAACACCTTGAACTCACCGTATTTTCCCCCATCCCGGGCGTTTGCTCCCTCTTGGTGTGTGCAAGTCTGCAGGTCCCACAACGGAAAATCTGGGATTTTCTGCCAGCTGGAGCCCCGGGATGGACCCGGAGCGTTGGGGGTGGTCGAGGATGATCCGGCAGCAGGGACCCAGCGACGCTGTTCTTGGTAGGATGTGGCGAGAAAAAAAGGGGATTTTCGGACTCAAGAGGTTTGGGTGAATATTTCCAGCTTTGGGAGCGGGGAGGGCGTGTCCAGCCGTCTGTCTGTGACATCCTCGTCCCAAAACAGTGCTGGAAGGTGAGGATTTGGTCGGGAAGGTTTGGAACCGGAGGGTTTGCTGGGGAGAAGGAAGCGACACAGCTTGTGTTTAAGCCAGGTTACAACGGGCTGGTTTGTCCTCCACGTGTGTGCATTAGAGGGGTGGTTTGTAGGGATAAACCCATGAACTTCATGCACATGCTTCGTTTTCCTTTCACTTCTTTTTATTCCACCCGGGGTTGGGAATCTCCCCTAAATCGTTTCCCGAGGGAGCTCTTGGCTTTCTTTCGGTGCACCCCAACGGCAGCACAGAGCCAGGAGGTGGCACTGGCCAGCGGTGCATCCTCCAGCTGCTCCCCAGCCTGTTCCAGGCCTTTTGGCTTCCCTAGGAAACAAAACTCTTCTGCTTCCCGAGCCTGGGAGCCTGGACAACCTGGGGGTGCAGTGGTGGGAGGTGTCCAGGGGGAATGGGGGCTCTGGGGACCGTGTGGCCCTGACCACCACGACCTCCCCTCTTGGCTTGACTCCACATCCATTGGCTTGACCTTGATTCATCCTCTGTTGACTTGTAGGAGCTCCAAGACCGGCTGGGGGTACACCTGGATCACTTTTCTATCCCTCCCTCCCATCAGCTCTTCCAAGGAAACTATGGGATTGCGGTTTTTTTTCCCACCCAAGAGGAATTTAACTCCAGTTTCTTGACCAAACTCCCCCCTGCTTCTGGAACAGTTTGCTCTCCATGGGCAGCTGGAGGAGGGGAGGGCTGTGTTGGTTGGAGGTTTCCTGGTCCAGCTTCTCATTGCACCCGGGTACATCGTGGGTGTTTCTGGAAAATAAGCAGTGGGAAGAGCAATTCTGGAAGGAGATGAGTGAGAAGCTCCTGGCTGGGTTAGTGAGACTCAGGAAGACCCCTGTGAGGGGACAAGCTGCACGAGCTGCCGGTGTTTGTTGTTCCTGTCCCGCTGGTGTTTACGGGTTTATTTACCACGCCAGACCACGCGCCGGTTGTTGGGGATTTTATTGGCAGGGGCTCCTATTTACAACAGAATCAGAGGAAATAGGAAAGGACCGAGGCGTTGCAGAGCTCTCCGAGACTGCACCGTGGACACAAGTGTCCCCTCCCGCCGCTGGAACCTTTGGGAGAGTCACGGCGGCTCCGGAGCGGGGAGGATGTTGTCTGTCGCTGCCAACACCTGGTGGAGTTCTGATCTCCATCCCAGCTGCTGTGTCTGCAACGAGGGGAGGAGGTGAGGAAGTTCGCGGCCCTGGCGTGTGGCGGGATGGGGTGGGGGCGTTCCCGGGACGCCGGAGAGCCCCAGCCACGGGAAAAGGCTGGTTGGCCGGGTGGGACGGGGCTTGGAGCAGCGTGGGTTGGCGGGAGGTGGAACGGGGACGGTCTTCGAGGTTCATCCCAACCCAAACCCTTCCGGGATTTCATGGAGCAAAGGGTTTGGGGGGGTGAGCAGCAGGAGGTGCCTGGGGCTGAGACCCAGTGTGGGCCAAAGGGGCGCTCACCCCGTGGAAGCTCCCACTGAAAGCCAGCAGGTCGCTGGGAAAACGCCCGGAAAAGCCTCTCCAGGCCATCAGTGGCCATTGGAGCTGCTGTGGGAGGGGTCCCCTGGTGTCGCAGCCGGGATGCCTGGAAGGGTTTGTTGTCTTTCCACCGTTTTGGAAAGTCGCCACTTCGCAAAGGGTTGGGTTTTCCAGGGTTGAAGGACACACTCGGAGCAAGTGTTGAAATCCCGGAATACCTTCGGAGGAGGAGCAGGGAGGGGAGGGGGGGGGGTCATAGCAGGAGACCCCGGAGGCTGAGGAGGGTGACGAGGGGGAGGTGGGACTGGAGGGGTGATCCCGCTGACTCCCCGAAATCCTGCCGAGCCAAGGACAACAAATCAGTCAAAGAGTCCCACGTTTTAATGTGCTAAAAGCCCGTGGCAGAGCCCACGCCCTGACAAGTACCTGGCTGTCCTCGGCGCTCCTGGAATCCCCTCCAGCATCCGTGTCTGGTATCCCCGAAATGTTGATGGTGGCGTCCTCTTGTGGAAACCACTGCCAGAAATCCCCGATGGTGTTTGTCTGGGGGTGGAGGAGAAGGAATAACCTGGGATGTCACAGCACAGCGTTAACTCCTATCCCGGGGGATCCCTTCTGGGGACAGGTTTCGCAGCATTTAATCAAGAAAACACGGGATTTCTCAGTTTCTGTGCAAACTCTCACAGTAAATCCCAACTCAGAGCCCTCCGTGATTGCGCTTCGTGCCCGTTCTGCTCCAACCCGTTTCGGTTGTCCCGTGGTCTAAAACCCAGCGGTTTTAACCCATTTTCTTTCTCCTCGTGGCAGCGGTTCGGGCGAGGAAGCCCCGTTTGTTTTTTTTTTTTTGGGAGGGGTGTGAATACCAAGAGAAACCCAACTCACCTCGTAGGAATCCACCTCGAACGTGTAGGGGGTGGGCACTCCCGTGGTGTTGTCGTAGTAATAGTCTCCCGTGGAATAGAGGTAATCGCCTGGAATGGAGACGGCTCCGGGTGAGGAGGGGGTCGGGGACGCCGTGCCCCGTCCCCTCCGGGGTTCTTCTTGCGTGGCTTTCCCCCTCCGAACACTCAGATTCGTCCGGATAACCGGGATAAACCCCTGGCAGGGCTCGAGGCTGGGTTGGACGGGGCTTGGAAGCAACCCGGGCTCGTGGAAGGTGTCCCTGCCCATGGCCGAGTGGATCTTTAAGGACCCCTCCCGCCCAAACCATTCCATGATTCCATGAAGTAACTGAGGACACCATTCAGTGGCTTCTCGGTGCCTTTCCATGGGCAAAGCCCCATCTCCCTGCCTGGGGGAGGCAGGATGGAGCCCTGGAGGAGGCTGGATGGGGGCCTCCCGCAGCCTTCCCAGCCCTGCTTATCCCAGCTCGCTCCTGCGGCTCCCAGGAAGGGGGGAAAACGCTTTAAAAGCTGCTTTTCTCACTGTAACGGACTGCGTAGTCGTACAAAAACTGCGTGATCTCCTCCTCGTCGTCTTCTACCTCCGCATTCCCTAAAAAACAGACGGACAGCACACGGATCATCACCCGGCACCGCGAGCAGAGGCTCGGGCCGAGCCAGAGCTTTGGGCAAAACCCCTTCCCTGCGGGGGCGGTGGATTCACCACCTGACCCATGACTGGATCCGAGGCTTCCCGACAAAAGCTGTGGGAGATGGGAGCAGGGCTGGGGTTTTCCTTCGTTTTTGGGTGTGGATGTGCCGGGAGTAGGAGATGCTTTGGTGGGGATGGAGCCGGAGCAAATTAATTGGGAATACTAACGTTCTCCTTCTCACAGACTCCCGGCACTAAGATAAGATACTCATGAGCATGGAAGATACTCAGGGAATAATACGATATTTTTATAGTTTGGTGCTCATTTATAGTCGTAAGTAAGATATTTAGAGTGTTGTTACTGCAAGTTACACCACTGACAGCTGGAATGATGCCCCCAGTTGTGCCCAGGGCCGGCTGGAGCTCCAGGTCCCTCTCCAAACCTTCCCACCGCTTCCCATCACATCCCTGACTTTCCCAGCGCCAGCAGTGGCTGAGCGAGAAGCCCAGGTCCCGAAATTCTCCTCAGGGAATTCTCTGAAGACACTGTCTCAGCCTGGAGATTCCGGGCTGGCACTGGGGGACGCGGCACAGCCTCGCCCGGCGCTGTGTCAGCGCCTCGGCCCGTCCCGCCCCCCATCCCGTGCTTTGGGGGAAATTCGAACCGAAATTGGGACCTGCCCTCCCAGCCCAGCTCCTTCCCACGCTCATCCTTCGGCCCTGGGGCACGTTGTCCTGTGCTTTCCCAGAGAGTTATTCCCCCGTCAGATGTTGTGCTTGCACCGGAGCCACGCTAAGAATAATATCCCGAAAAGAAAGCAAAAAAAAAAAAAAAAGCTCCCAGCTGGGAATTCTCCCGCTTTTAACACCTCACCTTGGGGGAGGGGGAGGAGGAGGAGGGGGCTGAAGGCTCTTGGGGTGGCAGAGCTGCAGTTTCCAGCTCCTCAGCTGGTGCTGCTCCATGTCCCACCTTCCCAGAGAGGTGGGAATATTGTGCTCATCCCTAAGCAGCCCCAGGTGGGGGTTTCCTCCCTCAGCACCCCCATCCGCTCTCCCCCCGTCTCCGCACTGCCCACCTAATTTTCCAGGAAATCCTGTTGGATTTTTTTTCCCCTCCGTATCTGTGTCTCTAACAGCTCCCAGCTGGGATCTACGGACGATTCGAACTCAACGTGGGAACCATTCGTTATCCCACCGTTCTCCAAGCGCGGACTTTGTGGAACTTCCAGCAGTCCCAGCCCGCTTTCCCCTTGTTTTTTGGGTTTTTTTTTTTTGCCCTGCAGCCCCCCCCCTTCTCCAAGCCAACACCCCGAGACCTCTCAGCCTCCCAGATCCCTCCCCGCCCCAGGTGCCCCGCGGCATCCCGGGAGCGTGGGAACCATCGGAGCGGCGAGGCAAAGCCAAAGTGCCGCCGCCGGCAGAACCCGGGGAACGGGTTTACCTGGGAAGAAGTGCAGGACCAGGAGCGCGGCGACCAAGAAGTTCATCCTCCCGCCTTGGGCGTCGTCCGCCGCCGCTCCGAGGGACTTTCTCGAGCCCGTCCCCACGGAGGCAGGAAATGACTCGGGAGGGGGAGATGGGGGCTGGGCCGAGCGGTTCGATGTCCTTGGCGGCTCGGAGCAGCGCCCGGGTCGTGCCCGGCGCTCCGGTGACCCGCGCGGCGCCCGCGACGCCTCTCCGGCACGGGCAGAGCTTCCCGTGGCAAAAGGGCTGGAGTTGCAGATCTTGGGAAGTTGTTTTTCCTCCCCTCCCCCGGGGGGAAGGGTTGGTGCCGCTGGATGAACTCCGGGATGGAGGGAGGATGGTTTTGATTATGTTTCTAACGGAGCGGAGCAGGGCTATAAATAGCAAATCCTTCTGGGAGAGAGGCGAAGGCTGAGACGCCGACTGGGAGGCAGAGTCGGTCCTGACTTCCCGTAAAATCTTGGGGGATTTTTCTTTTGCCTTGGCTTCGTTTCCCCTTCCCGTGCCTCAGTTTCTCAGCCATGAAACACGAGCGGTCGTGCCTTTATTTTCTAGTGGATGAAAACACCCTGGGCCGGGATGATTCCGGAGCCGTGCCCGGTGTTCCCGGTCGGCTCCTTGATCCTTGTTGGATCAGCTGCTGGTTCTCCTCCTTCTCTGAATATGGAAGCGAAATAGGAGGAACATTTCTTGGAGGAGAAACAGGGAGAAGGACAAGATCCAGCCCTTCTGCTTTGTGGGGAGAAGGCCATAGTGAGGTGCTCCTGCCAGGAACCGGCGGGATGTGGGAAGGAACTGGTGAGGACCTCGGAGGGGAAGGAAAAGGGGAAGTGAAGGAGACAGAGAGGAATCAGGTGGTGTAAAACCAGTATTTTGGCGACTCTCAGACAGGGAGGTTATAGAGAACCAGCAAAGAGCAAGATGAGCCTTGGAGAGTACAGGTGGAGCTCTGGGGAATCAGAGAATCGTGGGATGGTTTGGGTTGGGAGGGACCTTAAAGCTCGGCTCATCCCACCCCCCTGTCGTGGGCAGGGACGCCTTCCACCAGATGAGGTTGCTCCAATCCCTGTCCCACCTGGCCTTGGATACTTCCAGGGGCAAGATGAACTTTATAACTGGGAAAATTCACGTGGAAAGAGAACCATTCCCACGGATGGAGGGTGGTTGGACCCGGGGCAACCCCGGGAGGAGGCGCAGCCCGTGCTCTCCCCTTGGCTTTATCCACCATCCCTCAAGGCACGTTCTCCCCATCGTAAAATCTCTTCCCAGCCCCGTATTTCCAATCTCTCCGGGAAAACAGAGGGAGGGTGACACCCCTCCTCGTGAACCCCCGGCTGGGTCCCTTTTCCCTCCCTGTGGGTGCTCACGGGAGCGGGAGCAGGAGCTTCCTGCAAGAGATGAGAAAGGGGAAGCGGGTTTTCCGTGGGCAGAGGGGGTTTAACGGCAGCAGCTGGGCTGGGCCGGGTGGGACCAGAGGGAAAGGGCTGCGGGAGGGGAGGGAAAACCACCGGGATGGGTGTGGAGACCCCCGGGGCGACCACCGGGAGAGCCACAGTGGGTGGCGCATTTCACCTCCTTGGGCTGTTGATTTTGGTCCAAGGATTCCCGCTGATGTTAAGCCAAGGATTCCCATGGATTTCAAGCCAAGGATTCCCATGGATTTCAAGCCAAGGATTCCTATGGATTTCAAGCTGAGGATTTCTGTCGAGGCTACGCCGGGAATTCCTACTGATTTTTAAACCAAGAATTCCTGCAGATTTTTACAACGAGGATACTAAACCATTTCAAGCCAAAAATTCCTCTAAGTGGATTTTTTTCCAACCAAGAGCGGGCCCAGCTGAAGAACTTTGCCATCCCAAACCCAATTCCCAACCTCCCGGGGCTCCCCCTGCTTTGCCAAAGGGGCTTCTCCCGTCCGTAGGGGGACACTCAGCAAAGGGTTAAGTGCCAAGGAATGTTGAGCAGGAAGTGAATCTCTCCAAACCCTCCTCTCAACCCACAAAAATAACATCAAATCTCAAAAAAATCCCAACCCAAGCAGAAATCTGAGCTCGGGGCTGGAGCTGCTGGGGGGGCAGGGAAGGGTTAAAATATCCTGGGATTAAAGGGATGGGGAGGGAAGGGGCGAGGAAGGTCCATGAGGACAGGGATGGGTGAGTGGATGGGGTTGGACGGACAAACCTCTTGGCGTGGGAGCTGGGAGTCAGAGTTCAGTGGGATCTGCTGGCTCAGCACTGGGAACGGCTCCTCAGGGCTGGGTGTGATCACGTAAGACTTGCAAAAAACCGGGAAAACTTGGAGAATCCACCAAGGGACCTGGATGAAACGCGCCATAAGTTGGCAGAAGGGGGAAACGGCCGTTCTCCCCTTGCTGGGACCAGCTGGCACATCCCAGCTGCATCCTGCCTCCCAGGTGTGGGTCTGGAATTGTGTTTCTGTCTGGAAAAGGAAAACATTCTGGTTTTGGTCATGGGGGTTTTTGTTTTGTTTTTGTTTTTTCCTTTTTACCTTTTTTCTTACCCGTTTCTCACGTGTGGCAACACAGAGGGAACCCATCTCAGCCACAGCAAGGAGCCAACCCAACAGCTTTTCCACCTCCCATCCCAAAACCTTGCTTCCCATTCCCGAAATCTTGGTTTTGCTCAGTCTATTTATAGCCTTTGTTTTTGTTTTTTTTTTTATTAATATTAAAGCTTTTTTGCCAAAGTCCAACAGTAAAAGCTGCCAAGGTGATGGAGCAGCGAGGGAGTGATGCCTTTCCTGGGGGAAAACTCAAAAAGGAGGGGAAAAGGAAGGAGAAGGAGGGGAAAAAGGCAGGAAAAGGAGGAGAAAAGGAAGGGAAAGAAGGGGTGAAGGAGGGAAAGAAGAAGGAAGAGGAGGGAAAAAGGAAGGAAAAGGAGGCAGAAATAAGGAAGAAGAAGGAGGCTGCTGGTCCTTGCTGTGCTCAGGGATGCTCCGGGCATCCCGCACGCTGGATCCTGGACACCCCTGGAAAGCTCCAGGGGTTTCACTCCGGGGAGGAAGGTGGGATGAAGTCAGAGCTGTGTCATTTCCCAGCTTTAATAGGCGGAAGCGAAAGCAGAAGGGAAATTAATCCACGGCAGCCGATGGCTCCGGCTCTGCCCTGAACAATGCGCCGGGCCCCGGAGGTGGCATCCGCAGGATCCCTGCGGAAGGGCCTGGCATTGTTTGGAGTTTTCCCTGCAGGAGACGTGGAGATGGATGAAGGAAACCCCCAAAACCCGACCCCTCGTGGCACCGGTGGCTCGGGGGTGGGTGGAGTGAGCTGCCCATCCCACGGAGGGGCTCTGGGGCCGGGCTCTGCTCGCCCCCCACATCCCCCAGGGGATCTTTTAGTCTAAATGAAGTTTTCCTGCCTTTCCCAGCTCCTCTGTGCGGAATCCGAATGGGACACGTGAGGGACTCGGGATAGAGAAAAAGGCTGGTTTAAACAGGAATTCCTTGAGGATAGGATAGGGTGGAATGGAATGGAATAGAATGGAATGGAATTGGAATGGAATGGTGGAACGGAATAGAATAGAATAGAATAGAATAGAATAGAATAGAATAGAATAGAATAGAATAGAATAGAATAGAATAGAATAGAATAGAATAGTGCTGGGGATGGATGACACCGGGGGCGGGTGACACTGGGGAGAGGTGACCCTGGGGTCGGGTGACACTGCAGACGGGTGACGCTGAGCACGGGCGGTGTCAGGTGTCTCCCAGCGCGGCCCCTGTCCCGAGTGTCCCCTGTCCCGACTGTCCCCCGTCCCCAGGGACTGGTCCTACCCCCCCCACCTCCATCGCATGCGGCCTCCGGGCCGGCAGGGGGCGCTGTGCCCTCGTCCTCCGGGCCCAGAGGGACTCTGTGTCTCAGTCCTCCGAGCCGACAGGGGGCGCTATGCCCGCGTCCTCCGGGCCGGCAGGAAGGACTCTGCGTCCCAGTCCTCCGGCCCGCCAGGGGGCGCCGTGGCGC